>CAJVRC010000853.1:195757-316392 GCA_911456345.1 Penicillium egyptiacum | reverse complement strand
TTTTTAAAAAAAAAAAAAAAAAAAAAAAAAAAAAAATATCGCTAACTCAATTCCTTTCTGCTCAGATGGAAATATTTCCTCAGCAAGCCACATCGGTCACGGCTAACGAAAGCCTCCGCCTCTGACGTACCGCACGTCACGGCCATCCGGCCAGTCAAGGGCCTCGAGCCGCACCTCTATGACTGCCTCGCTGCCACCTTTCGACAGGACTACCCGCGCGACAAGCTCAGCATTCGGCTCTGTGTAGCAACGCGCGCCGACCCGGCCTACTCTACCCTCGGCAAACTAGTCACCGACTTCCCCGATGTCGACGCGCAGATTCTCGTCGAAGAGGAAGATCCGCTCTTGCAGCAGGATGGCACCAATACATACACGCTTGGACCGAATCCCAAGATCCGGAATATGAGCCGCGCATACCGTGAAGCAAGAGGAGATATTGTCTGGATCATTGACTGCAATGTCTGGGTCGGGAAGAGAGTCTGTGCCCGGATGGTGGACAGGCTGTGCGGGACTGGACCTTCATCGAGCAAGAAATACAAGTTCGTGCACCATCTACCTGTCGCAGTGGATGTGACAGGAGATAGCAGCCTACGTGAAGAGCGACAGGCGCTCCTAGATGCCAACCCGCAAATCACGGATGCTAATGCAGCGGTCGCAGCGACGCCGTCCACCCGTCCGGAGGATGGGCCTGCAGCTATGGTCGCGACTGGAGGCGGTCGCTTGGAAGAGCTGTTCCTGTCCTCCGCGCACGCGAAAATGTACACCGCGATCAACACGGTTCTCGTTGCGCCGTGCATCGTGGGAAAATCTAACATGTTCCGCCGCTCCCACCTCGACTATCTCACCGGTCCGTCGGCCTCGGATACCCAGGCTCGGCGTCCCGGCATCGATTTCTTCTCCGACAACATCTGCGAGGACCACCTGATCGGTGATCTGCTGTGGAAGAAGCAGGTACGGGAAGAGAAAGAGCTCCGCGAGCGTTGGGGCAAGCACGCCATGGTCTTCGGCGACATGGCTATTCAGCCTGTTGCCAACATGAGCGTCCCGGCATACATCGCCCGTCGTATCCGGTGGCTGCGAGTCCGTAAATTTACTGTCCTGCTCGCTACGCTTGTCGAACCAGGCACCGAGTCATTCCTATGCACAACCTTTGGTGCATGGGGCATCACCACTGCCTTGGCGCCGTACCTTGAGCAGAATGGCGTGCAATTTGCTGCCCATCTCGGAACGTGGGGTGCGTTCTTTGGTTTGTTCGCACTCGGCATGTTCTTCTGGATCCTGGTCGATTGGACATTGTATATCAAGCTGCATTCCGGAAAATGCATCGAGTTGGACCAGGATACCCCAGCTTTTGCTCGGCCTCAACGCTACCGATCATCCCAAACTACTCGCCGCCCGTTCATGCAGTGGCTTGCCGCCTGGCTCGGCCGCGAACTGCTGGCCCTGCCCATCTGGATCATGGCGGTGTATGGCGGTGTGACAGTCGTCTGGCGAGACCGACGCTTTAAGGTCGGCTTCGATGCGAAAGTTCGGGAGATCGGCCCTTCTACTCCACCACCTGTGGAGGTTTCGTGTTCTACAGGAGCGGTAGCGGGCAAGGTCTGCAGTGATTGAATTGATGTGTAGACGAGAATATACGAACTTTATATATACTAGATCAGCATTCCAAGCCCTGCAACCTCTTTCGATTGATGTTATGATGAATAGAATAAAATACATTAATATAGACACTAACAAACAACATATGCAAGAATAGAAAGTACCCGTATCTCCAATTCTATGCGTGAAATCTTAAAGTTTTCTTCAATCATTTCTGCAAGAAGGCGCTGTCACCCCAACCTCCTTGATATAAGTCAAGCAGACCCACTAGCCTCACCCTCGGTAGCCCCCTTCTCCAAACTAGCGCCGACATCCGAAGCCAGGAGCCACTCAACAACCTGTCTGCCCGCAGACATCTCACCGGCACTCTCAGCAGGCTTCTCCTCGCCCTCGTTCTCACCAATAGTCATCTCAATCTCCTGAGTCTGGGCATCGTCGCCCTGAGCACCCTCAGCGTCCTCGTCACCCTGAACAGCAGCCCACGCCGTCCGTTCAGCCAGGAAAACAGCGTCGTGGCCGGCATCGTTCTTAACCTCAAGGTCTGCGCCAGCTTCGACAAGCGCCTTAACGCATTCTAGGTGCGCGTTAAGCGCAGCCCAGTGCAAGGGCGTGTTGCCAGAGTTGTTGCGGTGGTTAACGAATGCGACACGCTGGGCAGCGTCTGTGGACGACAGCTTTTGGAGGAGAGTTTTGAGGATTTCTGAGCAGTGTTAGTAAATACGTCGAAAGAGGCGGAAGTCATAAAAAAGGGAATATTTGACATGACATGTGAGAGATAGAAAAAGTAACCCGAATCAAGTTCAATTGACATACCGGAGTTTCCATTCGCAGCGGGGAAGTGCAGAATGCAGGATCCCGAGCCGCCCTCGCTCTCATCTGCCATGTCGATGGCAGATGCCACGATCTGGGACTCGTTGCAGCTGTGTTGGCTGGCCAGGTTGGCAATATCCTCACTTAGGGCCTCGAGGTCGCCTGCTCGGGCATCATAGATCAGATCGTCAACTGCATCGGCAGATAGTGCGATTGGGACTGGAGGCTTTGCCTGTGATGTCGTGGAAGCGGACATGATGTATGATGAACCAGCTTTTTGGTATTATTTTGTCCTTCTTTCTGGTGGGGTTGTTTTTGATATCCCACTTTATTCGATGTCGCTGGAGTAGTGTCAGTAATAGGTCGGTGATCACGATTGGAACATGACAAGACAAGGGACAAGAAATCAAAGGGTATGATGTGTATAAAGCGATAAAGAATCTGAGGAAATTGGGGATTTTGCATAGTATAACTGGACCTTCCCCACGATATATCCATGCAATTTAAATCTTTGATAAGCGTTTCAATGTCAAGGACAAGTTCCAGCCACAAAATGGGAATCGGTGTTCAAGGTACTTTTCCACAAATTTGGAGTCAATGAACAGGGAGTTATTTCATTCTTACCTTTCCTTTCAATTCTTTGCTTCCTAGCGTAGAGTATCCCGGCGACAAGTGAAGCGATCGCCGCAAAAAATAATTTGATATCGCGGGTCATGTGACTGATAGTGGGCTATCAGTCAACGGTACAATATGAGTCGTCAAATGAACGTCGATGCTAATCACTACGCGCGCATGATACGGATTTAGAATTCTGGGAAAATCTCATATTGAGACAATATTTGTGTTGATACATGGTACATTGTACAAATAACTTTGCTCAATCGTGGATAGAGACGACAGAAATTCTGCCTCTATCCACATGCAAGGCAGAACGCCGAGAAAAACAAATCAAACAAGCTCAAACGCCGAGTCCCACATCCGGTGGGATGGTATCAAAAAGCTCCGAAATGGCAATGCGACCGGTGGCAAGCAGAGAATACATCAAACAACCTCCCTCCCTCCCAGAACTCAAACAGACAGCTAGCCACAGGGCCCTAATCCCTGAGCCAAGCCCGCCGCTTCTCCTCTTTCTTCTCGCGACGCTTCTCCTTGAACTGCTTCAACTCTTGTCTTGTCAACTTCCTAGCACTGCGCTCTGCGCGTAAGCTCCGGCCGTCATGGCTATTTGCCGCGGCATCAACGTCGAAGAAAGCGTTCATCTGCCGTCGAGACTTATTCTCATCATTGTGATTTTCGGGATTGATCGTTGCAGCTTGCCATCGTCCCGTGAAACGATTAAATGTGCCGGTAGCTGCATATGCCGCGGAGGGGTCGAAAACGGCTGCGTTCGCGGGCTGTGCTGGCTCTTCGTGGTATTGCGCATACGGTGCGGTGGGGTCATAGTCGCCGTGTATCGCGGGATTGTAACCACCAAGGACTGGCTCTTTCTTCGGAACTGCGCTTTGATTGCTGGCTTCTGTGCCGGGTGCTGCTGGGATTGCTGGGACTGCTGGGACCTGCGGTACGCGAGGGTTTTCCCACTGTGAAACTCCAGTGAAGCGGTTGTAAAAGTAATATGCCCCTGCGGTGGCGTCCCATGCAGGTTCCCATCCATCGTCCTCGACCTTTGCAGGCGGAGCCTCGGCGGGAAGTGGCGGTGGGACTTCGTCGGGGAGTGGTGGTGCAGACGTCAGTTCATCTTGCTCAGGTTCATCGGGTTGCGACTTGGATGCATGGGTCTCTGGTTCTTCAGTTGGTTGGGGCGGTTCATTCTTTTCCGCCTGATCTTTCTGGCTGTAGATGTCATGCTTGGCTTGCGTCTCATGGCCCGGCGAAGCAGGGTTGGGTGATGCACTGGTGCGCTCTTGTGGAGCAGATGGCGATGCTTCCGGTGAGGCAGACATACTGGGCAATGAAAGCAATGATTCCTGCAGAAGGTGACTTGACAGAAGAGAAAGAGGCGGAGGATGCGATCTACCCAGTCGAAACAGAGGGTCCGTGCGTGGCATTTCAACGTCACCGCCTACCTAATGAATCAAGTCTTACGCTAACCCCAAATGCATTAGCGCAGGATGTACATCCGGTTTATACCTCCAGGGCTCCATGCTCCACGGCCAGTCAATTGAACATATCTCACTTTTACCTCAGATCAAACTCAGCTCATACCGTTGCTAAAATCTCTTACAGTTCAGTTTGCGTGCTCTCCAACTCTCCGGAAACAGTCCTATGGCTTCCAGAGATAGCATGGCGCTATGCTAGTTTGCCATCTCTGATTTGTCATTGGCTTGTTGGTACTGATTCGTTTCTGATTAGTTACAGATTGGCTTTTAAGATACAGTATAAACTGCGAGAGTGCATTCTGGTTACCGACTCAGATAAGCATTTCAGCAGCTATACTATGTCATAAAGTATAGCTAGTTAATGATACAATGAGGCTTTTTCTTGGTCAGGTCGTGAAACAAAACATCAAAACATCAAAGCATCCAGACATTTACATCTCCATCATGTCTTCAATTGATGCAAAAGTACCAAGGGGAGGAAGCTGATGTGACGGCCGCTGGTGAGAGTTCCGAGCAGAAGGACTACTCGCCAAACTCGATCGCACAGGCGAAGCACAAGTTTTCATTCCTTTAAGGATGAAGGAAGCGAGTATATTGGCGATTGGTTCCCATCGTTCGCATCGCGGTTGCAGGAAAACAAACGTAAACTGACCATTCATATCCGTATGAGAGAATGTGAAGACCTCTCCATCGCTGAGCACACCGTGTACGTCCAGTCGGACTGGCCGTGTTTCTTCCGACTCGCCTGCACCATTGCCATGTATACCAAAAGTTGGCCATGGCTATCTCTGCTATCTCCACCAATTCGTGCCCACGAACATGAATATGTTCTGGTACCGTTGTGCGCTATCTTCTCTCACCTCCCTATGAGTTCCCTATGGAGCTTCCCATGGGAATACTCACAAGCCTCTGTGTTTGACTTTGGCCACAGTTTATTTGAATGGTATAATTAGCAAGAGGAGTGAAACAATCGTTACTTGTTAGGCAGCTCTTTGGTGGAATGCGCGAGCAGGAATGTATGTAGTTGGGTCTTCCGGTTCTAGATCTCTTCCACATGTTTTAACGTCTCGTAAATTGCAGATGCAAGCAAACGACAAATACAGGCTTTTTATACTGATGCTAAACCAACGATTGGAAGCTTGGAGAATCTTGATGTATAGGAACTCTGGAAATTTTCAGTTAAAACCCTCATGTGCGATCTATACACCCACGTACTATGGATATGCTTAGTATCCATGGATAGGTACTAACACATCGTTATACAGGCTTCCATAGTGGGATTTAGCTCATTTGATAATCAGGAAAGTCTCTCGCGCAATAAGCTATACAATAATATTGTTCTACCTTGAATATTCCTTACAATCAGCCAAGATATAGCTCCTTGCTTGATTCTCCGACACTTTGAACTTTTTGGGCGATTCTGAGCGAGCCTTATAGCTCGGCTACAGTTACCGACTGTTCTAATTGGTCTTTCGGGGTTTCTATCACTGGAATGTTCCCCCTGCGCCGATCCCTTGAACTACAGCGATGTGACCTGCTTGATTTCAGCAAAACTAGCTGATTTACGATTATCTTAAGCTCACACTATTGGATTGATCGCAAATTCCTGTATCAGTGTGGCTGACATTCTTTTCTACTTTCTGATCTCTTGATAGCACATCTGGATTAGGGGTATTTCTTCTGTATATGTTATTCGAGGTTAAAAAGGACGATGTCCTGGCTCTCTTTGATGCTCGCCATCTAACATCCAGTCGACAAACTTCGCCAATATCGTCTCTCATTCTCGTTCTTTTTAGACCCACGCTCAGCTCAAGCGTCATTCACTCGTTTTAGTATCTTATTTACTTCCTGGCTTCAACTAATACAGCTTCGCCCATTATGAAGGGAATTGCTCTTCTTTCGCTTCTCGGTGCTACACTAGCTCACCCGGCGGGCCTTGTGAGTATTTCCATCCATACAACTCAGAGCAAGGTTGACTTCGGGATATCTTAGTGGTGGGGTACCGATGTCTGCTACACCAGTCCAGATAATACCGACAATCAGTGCTCGGATGTTCAGCGGAAAGGCTTTGACTTGTCTGAGCTGGCAAACGGTAACAATTGGAGCTTTGAAGGCTTCCACTTCGTTGGGCTCGAGCCCAAGAATGGCTGCCAGGGATCTAGTTACGGAGTAGGTCATTCTACATATGTGAAGGACTCTCGATCCTAATTCATTGAAGGGCACTTGTCTTGGGGGAAGGCTTTCTCGTGATGATGACTGGACAATCAAAATTTACGCTGCCGATGCTCCATTCTCAATTCGAAGCTTCCATCTTTCCACTTCCCGGAGCACCGATGTCTTCATCATCTACGAGATGTCTGATGGTTCTTCCTGTCATCATGTCGCTTCGAGCTCGTACAGGGGAACTGATGTTGCCAACGACCAGTGTGGCGGTGCTGTCTCAGTTGAGTTCACGCTTCCCGAAGAGAGTAAGTTCGGCGATTGTGATTTAGAGATCCATCAGATCAACTTTGACTGCTCTACTGGATCTAAGCCGCCAGGTCACACTGTCCTCGAGCCCTCTCACTCTCACACTGAGTCCAGTCCGAGCTCGACTACCTCCCTGCCTCCTTTCCATTGGACCTCGCAGGATGTTTCTACGACTAGTCACTCGTCTCAGCGGATGACGACGTCCACAGTCTGGACAACCGAGGAGTTCACTATCACCAAATGTGCACCAACCGTCACTAACTGCCCTGGGCATTCGACTGTTTTGGTTACCTCTACCTATCCATTGTCGACCACAGTTTGCCCGTCTACTCCCGCGGAAACGAAACCTAGCACAACATCTCATGTTCATTCGGATCCCCCAAGCTCGACAGCTTCCCTGCCTCCTTCCCATTGGACCTCGCAGGAGGTTTCTACGACTAGTCACTCGTCCCAGCGGATGACGACTTCCACAGTCTGGACTACCGAGGAGATCACCATCACCAAATGTGCGCCAACTGCCACTAACTGCCCTGCTCATTCGACTGTATTGGTTACTTCTACATATCCATTGTCAACCACAATCTGTCCCACGATCACAAGCTCCATCAGTACCACGACCGCCACCGTGCCCAGCCCGCCCGCTGTTACTGCCCCCTGCCCCAACGTGGTACCCAAGTGTCTCAACACATGGCTCTCCATTCCGAAGTGCAACTCCAACAGCGACGCGGCATGCTTCTGTCCGTCTACCGAATTTACGGACAAAGTCAGTGGGTGCATTCGGGCCTGGAGCAGCTCGAAGAAGGAGGAAGATTCCGCCCTTGCTTACTTCGCTGGCATTTGCGCCCCCTTCGTTCCGGAGAACCCTGCTATTGTAGATATTGCCACAACCTGCACTTCTTCGGGCCCCGTTCCTAAGACCACGGCTGGTCCTCAAATCACTGGCAATACACGTACGATTGCCGAGACTGTTGGTGTAGCCACGTCTGTCCCCCGGACTCCTTGTACCACTATTAGCTGGGCCTCGCATACGGCAACTGTTCCGCACGTTGGGTTCAGCACGGTCACTTGTGCCTCTACAACCTCTGTGAATCTGGTAGTTGTTACTACTACCAGTCCTCCTTCTAAGACCGGCCACCATGCGCACGTGTCGTCCTCCAAGATGACAACTAGCTGCAAAACCCACACCACATCTCTTCTTACACCAACTGCTCCTAAGACGACTCTTTCAAAGCCCACAGGATCCAAGCCAACTGAAACTGTCATTTACGGCAATGTTGGGTCGAAACTACTTTTGTGTAATTTCTGGGCTTTTGGTATTGTCCTTTTGGCGCTCTTCTGTTAATGGTCCCTTTATTCAAGTTCTGAGAAAACGAACTCACTTCACTATGGTGGGTCATTATTTGTTCCATTGCATGTATTGATTGCAAGACAATGCGAACTATGGCTCGATCCAATTAAGCTTACTTTCCGGAAATAATTATATATGATCTGCTTATCCTTGAAGATTATTGATTTGGACGTAACGTTGGAAGCAAATCGGGCTATTTCAGTCTGAGTGTCAAAGAGATATACATACCTCATATACATCGGGTTTTAGGCCACACGACATGACATGGCTTTCCCTTTCCGTTTTAGTGCTCACTAAGCAAAACTGAGCAGCTGGGCACACCCATGGCATCAAATCACTTGTCAAATTAATTTCATGTTACCCTAGGTATGTATTCGTAGGCGGAGATACGATATAGCCACAGAATTTCGTTGGATAAGTAAATGTTTTATGGAAATATCGCAGACGGGCACACTCGCCCTTGTGTTTAGTATTCCGTACATCCCTAGGATAGCGTAGCCGCGTTCAAAGGTGTGCTTTTGCGATATCTTGACGATTTGGAGGCTGAAATTCCTCGTATATATCTGGACATTGAGTGGAATCTATCAAGATACTTCTGCTATTTATATGCCGAAAACTATTCAGAAATGGTTGGCTGAGAGCTGTATTTGCATGGCATAGCCGCCATCTTCGCCGGATTTGAACCTCAATAGATATGAAAGAAATGATTGATCGGATCAATCCCGACCTTGGAAACTTTGCTGGCACCGATGATCAAGTATCGCAATAATTTGTCGGATTTAATTGAATGTGGAGGGCGTCGGGAGAGTAGAGTTTTGACCGGTCCGTTGGCACCATGGACAACCAGGTATAGGGGTGTCTAGGTGGTGTACTAAGCATTCAAAATTCGTGAATAGAAATAATTAAATTTAGTGAACAATTGCGCATTTAAAAATTATCTTTATTGTTATGGGTTGAATTAAATGTATGTGTTGTAGATATATATCTAGAACTGTCGTACTCTCCACTAAAGCTTTGCACTCTTTTCAGATATATACCTAACCTCTACATCTAAACAAAGAATTACTGTACCACTTTAGCGAGAAGTAAAATCAAAAGAATACCCCAACTAAGCGTTTCTTAGAGAGGTCGAGATAATTATTTAACATTCAAATATTGGACTTGGGTGTATTTATTGCAAGACTACTCGAACAGCCGGTTGACCATCAATTAGCGTTGTGGTATCAGTTCACTACTCTTGGGAATTATCCTGGAGTAACTGTTAGGCTATTGATTAACAGCTATGCAACTAAAATGACGTACTATATCATACCGCTTGAGCGGCACAAAGGACATTAGGCGTCATTTTCCACTACATTCTCCGTATCATCCTCACTCAAGTGTGACTATACAGTTCACCGATGGAACGCCTAGCAATAAAATTGCGATGTACATTGGATGCATCTAACTATATCCCCACCATTCTCAAGGTCATCAAAAACTTGATCTGAAAATGCGATACGAGACTGCATTGAAAGCTAAGTTACACTAGTAATGTGGACGATGTATAGACCAAAGGGAAACATTGCTAAAGATTGGACTGCAGGGGACGATATGTATAACCTCAAATCATACGAACAGGACCGATTCAGGTCCTGTGAGAAGCTGCCAGGGGGAAGCTTGGTGGTAATCGACGACATTATTATCGGAAAGCGAGACGCCCAATCGGAGACTTCACGGGGATACCCTGTGATTACCAGTAGGGAGCTTTAATTCCTCGCAGTATACGAGAAATTAAACAATGAAGGGAGTGTCTTAGATCTCCCTACGTAGCGTTAGTGTCCGGGGTGCAGTAAATGCCCTTGCAGATGACCCTCATCCGGGAGACTCGACCACCACTTAGAAGGAAGAATCCCAGCCTTCTCAGCAGAGTCAGGCGCTTGCCATGAGTGTATGCGTGGCATGCCTTAGCTCCCGAAGTGCAGAGTCAAAGTCAAATTAAAAGGAGACAAGCCCCTGTGGGAAATTGAAGTCTCCAGCTCCAGGTATGCCCTTAGACCACCTGAAGAGCTTAAGCTTATTTTGATTAAATTTTATGGGCTAATGTGGTAGTCAGAGATCAACCTTGGAAGGTATAGCATAGCCATAGCTGAATCATACCTGTTTTCATCCAACGTTACAGACAAATTGTGGGAACTTCCCTCGGTCGAGCTAATGAGCGAGGGCAAGGGAATGTCAGGGCTCTCCGCCGTCACATGAAGTGAGTACCTGGGAAGTAGATCCATACCAGGAGCCTCCACAGGAGCACCCTCGTTGGTCTACCCCTGCAGAGTGGAGCGATCTGCCTCTCCCTTTCCTTCCCAGTTACATTCCGAAAACATACTGGAGATGATCTTTTGGTAGGAGGCAAAACAATTTGGCCCTGGAGTATGCAGTCAGGGCGACTCACAGACCGCCAGTCAAATCTATAAAGACGAGGTCACTCATCGCCCTCAGTTAGTTTTTTCTTCATCCGCATCACTCTCTTTCAAGCCTTCCTTCTATATTATTCTATCTTCTCTACTCTCCGAGTCTTCTCTCGTTTAAATCCAAACCCACCGTCACAATGCAGTTCTCTCTCTCCGCTATTGTCCTCGGCCTCGCTGCCACCGCGTACGCTCTTCCTCCTGGAGGCCCCAACGCCGGTGGCGCTGGTAACGGCAACGGTGTCGGCAACAAGGGTAACACCGACGTTCGCTTCGCTGTCCCCGACAACATGACCGTCAAGCAGGCTCAGGCCAAGTGTGGTGACCAGGCTCAGCTCTCTTGCTGCAACAAGGCTGTCTACGCCGGCGACACCACCGACATCAACTCTGGCATGCTCGGCGGTACCCTCAGCAACCTGATCGGCTCTGGCTCCGGTGCCTCCGGCCTCGGTCTCTTCGACCAGTGCTCCAAGCTCGACCTCCAGATCCCCATCATTGGTATCCCCATCCAGGATCTCATCAACCAGAAGTGCAAGCAGAACATTGCCTGCTGCCAGAACTCTCCTTCGAGCGCCGTGAGTACTCCCAGAATCACTGTTCATCAATCCCAACTAACATCTCACAGAACTCCGACCTCATTGGTCTTGGCCTCCCATGTGTTGCCCTTGGCTCCATCCTCTAAGCGCTTTGCTTTGTTTTCTCGCATCATGCAAGAAGCACCGGTCACCATGCCGGCTCTTTGGCCCTTGGTGCAGAGTTGGACATGGCTGGCGATGTGGACTGTTATCGATTTCGGGCATGGGAAGCAGGCTTTTGGCTTATGTTTGATTAGTTAGATTGTCCTGTTCATTTCATCTCGTGTATCACTTAACTCGTGTCGTGTGGCACCCTCGGAGAAAGAAGAATGTTTTTTGCTTTCTGCTTATCACCTTGTGGTGTTTGTCCCTGTTGCTTTGCGCATTGAAACCTCCAAGCTGCTGTCTCGGTTAGGGCTTCTTTCGCATATATAACTTTAATTCATTAGATTTGCTTGCACTATCTTGACTGCTCTCAAACCGTAGAGCAACTTCTGGCGTATTCCAACTTCACTATCGCAGTAATCCTATCTGTATTCTAGCCTGCCATCCCTTGCAGCAAATCCTACCCTCCCCCTTCAGCGAAACCCGCAGGCTTAACCCTTCTTAGTCCTAGATTAAGACCCTTTCCTTTCTACCTTTGGTTCGATTCACTTCTCCCCCGTGGACTCAGATTTCTACCAGCCATCGTCTACCGGAGAAATTAAACGTCCAATTTCAACTTCATTCAATTATCATGCCAACTATTTACACATGGACTCACACTCCAATTGACAAAATTCCTACCACAGTCTCCCAAGCGCAACACCGCCCAATACACTATTCCTCTTCTTCTCATTCAAACTCACGTCCACCCACTTCTCATTCCTCTTATCCACCAACCCCTCCTCATCCGTAAATCTAGCAGAATCGAACCCCTTCGGCGACTGCGTACTGCACGACGTCTTAATCGAAATCGACGAACGGGGGATATTCAACCCACAATGCCTCTTCAGCAAAGCCGACATAGACCTCTTATCCTTCTTCCCAGCGATAAATTCCTCTTCAAAGCCATTCTGGGCCGTTGTCGCAGACGAACCCAAAGCACCTTTTTCCGTATAGCCACCAGCACCCGTAGCTTTGCTCATACTTTCATCCCTGCTCATCCCCAAAGGCTCCTGAAGTACCCTCCTCGGCGCCTCGATAGGCGACCGACAGTCCAATTTCAAAATCGGATACGCGGGTCTGGCCAGAGCCTTGACAGCGCGATCTGTCGGCTGGTAGGTAGTATCATCATCGAACAAGGTCCGCATATTGCCATTATCTGTCCTGATCTGCATAGGGTTTGGTGACTCGCATGGCAGGACTGGTTCGTGCCACGAGTGGTGTACCATCGTTGAGGTGGAGTCCATGCTTGTGGTCAGAGAGGCTGTTTCCGAGGTTGTTTTGATTAGATCGTTTGAGTCTTCATGGAGTTTGGTGCTTGTTGTTGAGAGTCTTTTAGAGAGGGCTTTTCGCATGCAGCGTTCCAGGGTGGATATGAAGCCCATTTTGGATTTTGAGTTGAGTTTTTGTGTGGTGTAGATAGGTATGTTCTATTTGAAGTTGGCTGCTTTTGGTTTTGAAGCTTGGAATAGCTGGTAGAATGATGGGCTTGGGATATATGAATTGAATAACTAATTGGAGAGACGAGGGGAGAGATAGAAACTAAATTCTGCGTTCGATTCTGGGCTGGAGGCACGTTGGACGACGAGGTATGTCGTTATCTTGATCTTCACGGGGTAATGCTGGTCTGTGGCAGCTGCTGTGCAACGCAATGGGATATCGTCTATTTGCTCGAGCAATTGGATTGCGTATACTAGCCTGGGTCACCGCTACGTTTACCTCTAGATCTCCTACCCCTCATCATGCAGATAGTAAAGGTAATAGTGAAAGCATACCAAGCATCACAGTACATGTGAGTGGTAAGGGTTGCCCGGGGAGAGACCAATCATGGTGAATGATATCATACACAAAGGCCGCGACAGCAGCACAATCAAGAAACCAAAGCTACAACTGAGACAGAGCCAATCGCCTAGACTGGAAATGGAGCTTGTTCAAGAATCCCCAGGAGGATCGACATGCAAGGATGTCTCCACTCTCTTTCTGACCTCGCATGAGAGGACTCAGGGCGAAGAGCAAATGTCATTCTTTCTCGTTTGATCCCAATTACGGGGGTGAACTTGGCTGGGAAAAATGGCTCCGCCATCGCGTTGGAATCATTATTGTTGGATGTTGGAGTTGAAGGAATGTCCGAGTATCCGAGGATCTGCGTGCAGATCCTTGATACAATATCACGGACCCTCGCCCGGGAATGCTTATTATTGACCGACGACCCCCTTGTGGGGAGCTCTTATTTTAGCACCGGAAATGACGTGGATGATTGGCGTGAAGAGAAGATAGTATTATTCAAAATGCAAAAGTACAAAGCCAGGCCAGAAACCATCCCAACTAGACGATTCTATTGGATCTTTCCAATCAATAGGAAGCTAAATACACGGACTGAAATCACATCTGTAACATAAGCCCCTTCAAAGCTTGCTAGAGGGAGCATCGCTAAACAAAGACCTGGTCCGGGCCATCGCCTCCAAGGCCTCCTTCTCGATCCGGGTGAGCAGGACCTCGCAAGTCGGGATGTCGTGAATCAAGCCAATAACCTGACCGGCAGTCCACACCTGCGTAATGAAAAGAGTCAGCAAAGATACACAAGACATGCATAATTTTGAGAGTAACTTACGCCGAAATCAACGTCACCGTTAATGAAGACCTGACGACCCCGCTTGCCGCTAACATAGGGCCCAACCTCGCTAAATTCGCCAGTCTTACTCTCCTGCTCGACCTTCAATGCATCTTTAGCCACCTTATTAGCGAACAGGCGAGAGGTATTCTTCCACCGACGCAGCACAAGCGCAGTATCAGTCTCCTGTGCCGCGACGATAGCCTCTTTAACCTTCTGGTGGATCGGGGCTTCAACAGTGCTCATAAAGCGAGTACCCATGTTGATACCCTCAGCACCAAGCGCCAGGGCAGCAGCAAGGCCCTGGCCATCGGCGAATCCACCCGAGGCGATGAACGGTACGCCAAGTTCCTGGCGCGCACGGCTCAAGAGAATGAAGTTGGTGATATCGTGCTCACCGACGTGGCCGGCGCACTCGAAGCCGTCGATGGAAAGGAAGTCCACGCCGAGCTTGACGGCGGCCTTGGCGTGACGGATTGTCGTGCACTTGTGCAGGATGATGGTGCCGGCCTTCTTCAACTGGGTGATGACGGGGCCAGGGTTGTTACCTGCGGTCTCGACGATCTTGACTCCTTCGTCTATGATTACTTGGGCATAGGCACCGTAGTCGGGGGGAACCATGGAGGGGAGGAGGGTCAGGTTCACTCCGAAGGGGTATTTGGTCATGGTGCGACATCTGCGGATTTCTTTGCGGAGGTCTTCGGGGGTTGGTTGGGTGAGGGCTGTGAGCTGGATGGAAGCGTTAGATATTGTATGCAATTAGGGCTTTCACTGAAGAGTATAAGACGTACAAGTCCAAGTCCGCCTGCGTTGCTAACAGCCGAGGCCAGCTCAGCGTATCCAACCCATTGCATACCACCCTGCACGACGGGTACTATATCTATAATCAGCAGCTGGAGATATATGCAGAACAATGAATCCGTAGCCCACCTCGAATACCGAGCTTTCGCGTCAAGGCTGTGTTGAAAGGCATCTTGTTAAGTCGGGGTATCTAATCTGATGATTGCGGAGTCAGTAACTTCCAAGGAAACAACATGGAACTTGAACAGGGACCAGGTATACTAACATGAGTATGATTGCTTCCTTCGCTTCTGAAAGTATAGAGTCAAGCAAAATGCTTTGAACATGAAAGACCAGATAATAAACCGATCTCACAGCCGCGGACCTACCTGCTGTGGGGAAGGCCCGAGGTGCCGAGGTTGCATCTGAGCTGCACCTGGGCACAATTTCTGGATTACTGAGCAGGCCGACCTTCCAAGGTTAGGTATGTCGCTGGGAGTCCTAGTTAGAGCCCTTTATTCTGTGGTGAATAATCAAAATATTGGCCTGTGGACCAAATACCAAGCCTAGATCTGAGGGAAAGAATACATCTTCTGTCATGGCTCCTTGACATGTGATAGGAACCAATGACTTTATATGGTTCTATCTCCAACCTGGGAAATTTACAGCCGACAGTATTTTACGTTAAGAGGCGAGTAAGAGATGGGGCCATTGATTTTGAAGTTATCCAATATGGATTGCAGATAGCTGCATAACTCGAGTGAACGTCACAACAGTGCAAAACATAAATGGCTCAGCTGGATGCTCCTCCATAAGTAACCAATGCAGGCTTGTCAGCAGTTGCAGTGATCTTTCGAACCACAACAGTGTGTCCAAAGAACCTGGCAATTCTACAAACATCAAGCGATGTGATACATGTAGTATGTATCCCTGATATGAAACCCCTTCCCCTCATTGGTAGAGTGGAACGGGCGATTAACGACGGGACTCTCCTTCTGAGAGCCTCGAGATCCCTCGGCGTCCACGACAGAAAGCCGCAGTCAGTGAGGGAAAGCTAACGACGACATCATCCCAGCAAAACCAGTAGACGACGTGAGCGGAGACTCTTGAGGAAAGAAAGAAACGGGAGGTGCGGACCGAAGAAAGTGGGAAAACAGGCGAGCTGATCACATGACTGTAGTAGCGTGTCGGGAAGAACGATACTCCGGCTGGTAATAGATCCGATATGATTGGCGGACGCCGACTACCGGGCGCCAGTCCCGTGACTAAACACTCCCGTACCCGAGGTCGTCCGTTGATTCCGATCGCTCGCGAGCCACTTGGGATTTCTTATCCTGATTAAACAGAACAATCTCAACTCCACAATCACAATGTTCTCTCAGAAGGTTGCCCAGCAGTCGCTGCGACGGCGTATGTTTACCCCAATGCCTACCTTGTCCGAATTTGCGATCTAACTTATCCCCGGACAGTTGCCGTCCAGCAGCCGTTCGCTATGCGGTCGTCTATGATGGGTGCTTCCCCTGTCGCCGTTGCCCTCGGCAAGAACATTCAGACGAGGTCAGTTCCTCAGCGCTAAAACGACGAGTTTCAATTGTTTCGCCCACCCTCAAATCCAGCGCCCATCACGAAATCCTACGTCATCCGCAATCGCCAGAAGTCCATACTAACTATACAATCGTGGTCTATAGACAAGTCACTTCGGCCCCGAACACCGAGGACCCCAGCCAGATCCTCGTTAAGCAGCGTCTTAACCGCCCTGTCGCCCCTCACCTTACCATCTACAAGCCCCAGATCGGCTGGATCGGCAGTTCCCTGCACCGTATCTCTGGTGTCGCTCTCTCCGGCTCCCTCTACCTCTGGGCTACTGCCTACCTCGCCTCCCCCGCTCTTGGTTGGCACCTCGAATCGGCCTCCATGGTTGCTGCCATGGGTGCTCTTCCTCTCGCGGCCAAGGTCCTCCTCAAGACCACCCTGGCCCTTCCTTTTACCTACCACTGCATGAACGGTATCCGCCACTTGATGTGGGATCTTGGCCGTGGTCTCACCAACCCTGTGATTATCAAGACTGGCTGGACTGTGGTTGGCCTCAGCATTGCCAGTGCTGTTGGTCTTGCTTTGATTTAAAATGTTTCCGTACCTCATACCTCCGAATTTCCTTATGTGTTATTAAAGTGATTTTCCCCAAATATACACGAATCTGGTCAATTGGCGCAAGCTCAAAAGGCGCTGATTCTTTTTCTTCTGTTCAACTATTCTATCTTTTTTGTGTCCATCGGAATTGCGTTTGGATTGGGCTAGATGACTTGCGCGATTTGAATTACACAAGTATATTAACGTTGAATTTTGAAACCCTGGATGCCCACCTAGATTTGTCTAGACTTTCTTGCTCTACCTCCGAATTTTTGTTGACAATCAATGTGCAAATGCAATCGGTGTCACTTGGTATAGTTCATTAAGCTATCTTGCCCGACGATGGATATGCGAATGAGAAAAGAACCTCAAGTATATAAACCCCTTTGAAATCCATATCCATTCTCAAAGTTCAGTATCACACATTCTACCTTCATTTTCTCTCCTTAGGATCCAATGTTCCTCGTTACTTTGCCATTTTTCACTCGCAATTGATATTGCATTGACAACGATACACATCGCATTATGATATCCTAATCGCCCATCAATGCACATCCCCGTTGTAAAGACTGTGGTTTAAATGCCTTGGAGTATGATCTGTAAAGTCAATAGTTGCTCATATGGTTCCGTGACTTGACCAATATATATCTAGTGGTTCTAGATATTTAACATAGATGAATAAAACAGAACTCACCTATTGTCCCGTGTCGCCTCAACGCCAAACAAAGAAAACCCAATCAACTGCCATTTAAGCAGGACTAGGAGGAGGATTGGGTGGGAAAGGTCGTGGTGAGGGCGGGTCTTGCACCGAGTGATCACAAGCCGGGATGCTTCCCACGGAGGTGTAGCATGTCTGGGCCGGCGACGAAGGGTTGGGCTGGAAGCCATGGGCAAAAGTAGCGTTGGAATTCATTTGAGTATTTGGAAGGTACGAAACGAAGGTAGTTATAGTAGGATGGAGCACACGGATTAGGGCTGGTAGAGAAAGGAAGTGTAGATATTCAACGAAAGACAGGCAAAGGACACAAGACAAAGAACTCTGGTGTTCTCAAGGATGAAGACTAGAGATCTGGACAGGTCCATCTCGTCTATTTAAATGATTCGAGAACTCAAGTTTAGCTGGGGGGCATAGGTCGCGTCATCCATACAAGTCGTACACCGCTATCCTGTCGAACATCCCAATCAAGGATCAAGACAAGAAGCCGTTTGGCGATAGTCATATTCCCGTTGCTATCCGTCGACCTTGGGATGGCTTCTATCCGTGAAGATCAAATATCTCGGTAGAGTCTGCAAGGGCCCGCCTGGAGACTTGATGTATAGACCGTTAGACAGTACCCGTAGACGGTCACACCCGCTGTCGTGAGTACTATATTTTTGATTTCATTTCTTTTCATTTCCCCGGAAGCAAGCATCGACAGGGAATTAGATGTAGATCCACTCGAAGAGACCTATTATCTTTCCTCAAAAAGCAAATACCATAATGTCCGCAACGGACGGGTATAGATCCTTTTCCCCCGGACTAACTGTAGACGGCGGAGTTTCACCAGCGGTCTGAGCCTTCGGTTTCTTGCAGCGTCTTGATGAATTCTGTTTCACTGGGTTTGTTCTAGATGATTTGCCATTGCCTAATTATCCGTGTCATTTACTAAATAATGTTTGGGTTGAACAGCCGTGTTGTTTTCGAAAGTATACATGAATTAGAGGCCATCAAACATCTAGTTTGTGTTCTTGTGTCATTCGACCTACGATCTTTCGAAGATGATCAAAACTCTCTGTCATTCAAATACCCCGGTCCTTTTATCTTGGGCTCCACAATGCCCATTGTGGGTTGCGAACTTGCTTAGTCGTGAGACGAATGTATATGCAAGCCGTAGAAGCTTTCAACGACCATAAGAGGCAACAAGAGAAAAAGGGAGCCTACCTATGGAGCACGGCCAAATAAGACCGAATACCAATACACGTGGATCACGTTTTAACCCCCGGTACATGACAGTCTCTTGCCTAATCCAGGGGGCGAGCTCAGGGTACGCTGATACAGCAGGGCCGTTATTCTGCATTCCAGGGAGGCATGGGTCGTTCGAGCCAACCACTTGTGCTCAGCCGAGCTTTCCAGCTGCGTATATCCGCAATCAAGCAGTCTCAGTAACGCTGCCCCGTGCTCCCGATAGCTATGAGCTCTGGCCTCTGCATACGCGGCAGGTTTTGCGGAACGACTGTGTTCCGAGAAGGTTACCGAAGCTTCTCTTGAATGGGACTTGGTCTTCTAGGACCCTTCTTTGTGGTTCTGTTCACTTCTTTTCGACTTTCCACCGTTTCTCTGCAGCGGCTAGACACATGTGTCCCTGAGAGTTGGGCCGCGCTCAGGGTCTGTTGCGCCGCTGCTCGCACCGCCCGTTAGCCAGTCATATAGCTGGACAATGTTACCTGGCAGGACTATTGGACCTATAACCTATAAGTTAAGAGAGCACAAGTTTGCTGTTGGCTCAATAATGGAGAGGTTGTCCAGAGAAGGATGTTGCTGGATAAAGTGGTGGGGAGATCTGGGAGGTCACCCACACGAAGTCAAACCCCGAGTTTCAATGATGGGAGCCCGCAGAAAACATGAGTCAAAGCTGCTAGCAATCCATAGCTGGGGCAAATACACATCGTTGTATCATAACGAAGCCTACCCAAGTTGAGCGGAAGCATATGTGTTCTGGACCTGGGCCCGCAACAGCAGTATGGTGTATATTGAAGCATCTCTCATAGATACCATAGCCTGACCGCTAAGATAGAATCCACCTCGCAGGGCTGCCAAGGGTTCTTAATTAATGTGAGTCATGCTGTTTTGATTGCACATGCATGGAGGCATGGCAGAGTCGGCAGTTTATGTACGTTCCAGCTCCAATGGCCATAGCCCTGCTGACCTGTGGTGGGCTCCCACGGCCGGAATCAACGTTAGTCACCGGATCCGATGCCCAAGTCAAGCATTCAAGCAAAAGATACCACGCAGCAGCGGTGAAGGTCCCGGTCGTCTCTGGCTTCCAAGGTTGTTTAACTGCATGTCAAACAGCCGAGATGACAATTGAAGAGACTCGAGTACACCGAGCAAGGATTTGTGAGAATTACAGCCATGAAAAAACAACCCAAGTTGTGGTCAACAGTTACAATACAACATAGCACAGGTCTCATTACCTGAGGACATGGCCGGCAGTATCACACCGCCCAGGCCGAATTCTTTGCTTTCCGTTCGATCAACTCCGAGATGACTCGCAGACCACCGACCCCATGTCTTTGAATCTTTCTTCTCGAGCGGCCAGGACCGCCTGCGTTGCATCCAAATTTGTCGCTCGCCCAATTGCGGGAGTTATCCCATCCCGCACCTTCGCGACATCTACCTCGGAGGAGTCCAGTCAACAAGAAAAGCCCCGATGGTCCTACACTCCCGCGGCAGCAAAGGCTCCGTTCAGTCTGCACCTTGACTCCAAGCGCCCGACCTTCCATGTCAACGCAGACCCGCTACTGCTAGACCGATTCTACATCCGATTGTTCGGCAATGGGGGCGACAAACTCCTCTCCGATGAGACCAAGTGGTTGGCGGTGACACATAAGAGTTTCGACCAAGGGCGCCGTGGATTCAACGATCGATTGGCCTTCTTGGGAAAACGCATTGTACAACTGCAAGCATCGCTGGCTTTGGCGCAGGACGCTCCATACGCAGGCGCCGCACCGGTAGAGAAGAAGGACGAGTTTGGTCGCGTGCCCTTCACCCACCCGGCTCTGGATGGATTGAACAACCTCTCCGGTGAAACCAAGAAGATCCTCACCGAGCGGTCGAAGCTCGCTGAGCTTGCAAACAAGTACGAGTTGCAGAAGGTCCTCAGATGGAGTCCCAGAAAGGTATGCCTCGATCCTAGTCTGTTTTTGTGCTTTTGATCACCAGCTAACGAATGTCTTTACGCAGCCCAACGATCTCCGAGCCTCCGGTATTGAACTGGTTCTTGCGCATACCATGTACGCTATTGTCGGCGCTGTTTCGTTAGAGAAGGGAGGAGTCGTTGCCACCAAAGTGGCTCGTGAGCGGATACTTGAACCCCTGGGACTCAAGTCGGTCTCGTAAGCGTCTGAGACTTGGGGTATTGGTCTCCTTTGGAGCATTTTCAGGGCGTTATCTTGTTTGATATTTCCATCTGTGGTAGGTTGACTGGGGAGCGAACTCCTCAATCGGGGAACCTCTACGATTGTACATGTACTTTCAACAAACTTGTCTTTTTATATTATTTTATTTCTCAGCTATACTGTCAAATACCACTTGAGAGTTCAACTTGCAATTTAAAAGATTTAATGGAACTTACCATACAAGAGAAGCAGTACAATTCACAAGGAAGATTTGATTTTATAAAAAAAATTCAATTGAAGCTATAGAAATGTACGATTCCTCTGACGCCGCCCGAGTAACAGAGAAAGTACTCGGCCAGCTCTTATGGAACCCTCCTAAGATCGTAGTCTCCGCGCCTCTGTATCGCAAGGTAGTAATCGAAAACTACAGCACTCCGACAGAATGCCGGAGTAGCTGCAGAAAATCACAAGGACTTTGTACTGCCTTGAACTGTCTATTGGGAGCGTTGAAGGAAGAAGAAAATTAAAACTGCGCGACCAGCTTTTATGTGTGATTTTATACGCTAGTCCACTTTGAGGTTGGCGTCTATCGGCCTGGGACATGCGGGCATCGCCAACAATCATCCGCTGCTCTGCTCCTCTCATTTCTCACCTTATCAGCGGCTATTCTATTTGTTCTTACTACTCTATTGACAATGCTGCAGTAGGCGCATAAGGTGTCTTTGTGATTTTTTGCTTTTTGCCCCACCTTAAGAGACCAGATCACCACTCTCCCATCACCTCTTTACCCCCATTGACACGTCATGGCGTCAGCACTCTTCTTCCTCGACCTCAAGGGCAAGGTAGGCTATTGGATATTGTGTAGAATATGGCGATATGACTCC
The DNA here is from genome assembly GCA_911456345.1 of Penicillium egyptiacum. Classification (NCBI taxonomy): domain Eukaryota; kingdom Fungi; phylum Ascomycota; class Eurotiomycetes; order Eurotiales; family Aspergillaceae; genus Penicillium; species Penicillium egyptiacum. The sequence goes on along the minus strand of CAJVRC010000853.1, from coordinate 294,401 downwards.
TGCTGGAAAAATTGCCAATGCCTCCAGGGACAAGCCCCCGCTGACTATCTATAGACCCTTCTGGCCCGCAATTATCGCGGAGATATTCCCATGTCCGCAGTCGAGAAATTCCCTGTCCTCCTCAGTGATGCCGAAGAAGAAAGCTCAGCAGTGCCTCCCTGCTTCTCTCACGAGGGAATCAACGTGCGTTCTACCGAGTCTGGGCATTTGGCCCTACCACTCCACACCCGCTCCTGAGTGTCTCTTTTTGTGTGCTACCACCTACTAACACAGGGGTGTTACTGTTTAGTACCTTTATATCCGCCACAGCAACCTCTATATCCTCGCATTGACCAAACGAAACACAAATGCCACCGAAATTCTACTCTTCCTCCACAAGCTGGTGGAGGTCTTCACCGAATATTTCAAGGTACTGGAGGAGGAGAGTATCCGGGATAACTTCGTCGTCATTTACGAATTGCTGGATGAGATGATGGATTTCGGATACCCGCAGACAACAGAGACCAAGATTCTACAAGAGTAAGCATCTGAATTTCCATGGTATGGCGGGGTGGTGAAACAGCATAACTGACGGATCTGCGATGGCCAGATACATCACCCAAGAGTCACACAAGCTGGATGTCCAAGCACGGCCACCGATTGCTGTCACAAATGCTGTCTCCTGGCGTAGCGAGGGGATACGTTACCGCAAAAACGAAGTCTTCCTCGACGTGGTCGAGTCCCTCAATCTTCTCGTCTCAGCAAATGGAAACGTCCTGCGGTCTGAGATTCTGGGCGCTGTCAAGATGAAATGCTACTTGAGTGGTATGCCAGAATTGCGATTGGGCTTGAACGATAAAGCCATGTTCGAGACCACGGGTCGTGCTACACGAGGCAAGTCGGTCGAGATGGAGGACGTGAAGTTCCACCAGTGTGTCCGACTCTCGCGCTTTGAGAATGACCGCACAATCAGTTTCATCCCTCCGGACGGTGAATTCGAGCTTATGAGCTACCGACTGAACACACAAGTGAAGCCGTTGATCTGGGTGGAGTGCGTGGTTGAATCGCACTCGGGATCCCGAATTGAATATATGCTCAAGGTAATATCTCCACTCACTGTAGCAAACATCAGCGCCTAACCTCAATTGTACGATAGGCCAAAGCTCAATTCAAACGCCGCAGCACCGCCAACAACGTCGAGATTCTCGTCCCTGTCCCCGAAGACGCAGACTCCCCACGCTTCCGCACAAATATCGGAACCGTGCACTACGCCCCCGAGAAGTCAGCCATTATCTGGAAGATCAAGCAGTTCGGCGGCGGCAAGGAATTCCTCATGCGTGCAGAGTTAGGTCTACCCTCCGTCAAGGGCGACGACGAGCGCGGAGGCGGTATGACCGGTGGGTTTGGAGGCAGCATGGGCGGAGCCGGAGGCGTAGGCAAAGCGAAACGTCCCATCAACGTCAAGTTCGAGATCCCCTATTTCACGACCAGTGGCATCCAAGTGCGATATCTGAAGATCACCGAACCGAAGGTACGTCTTTTCCACCAGTGGATCCCCTCGACCCGTTTTATCTCTTGAATTCATCACTAATAATCATCCCACAGCTGCAGTATCCCTCTCTACCCTGGGTGCGATACATCACACAGTCGGGCGACATTGCCATGCGCATGCCAGAAGTCCAATGAAAAATGTTCGAGCTCCCTGCATGATTGATTTTGTACAGCCCCCTCCGTTCCCTCCAACATCCCCTTCTTGGCCTCGTTATCTTTTGCTTCCCCTTTCATCCTTCTCCGTTGAGGCCGGCCGGTCCGATAGATAATCAAATCCCTCCCATGTTCTTACTCTTCTGCCTTTGGCCGCTTTCTGCATCGGATGCGCGGAAATATAGATAGTTCGGATGGGATCTTATGTCACTGCAGTATTGTATTATTCGAAGTAAATGCGATGAATGTTCAAAGTCTTATTGTCGGGCCGTTGTAGTAACTCGGCCTCTATGCGGTATATGGCAGAGAAATTCAGATCAAAGTGCAGAAGCATTTTCGGCAGAACAGTTTAATTTGAAATCTGACTTGATTTCTTGCGGTGAGAAACTAGTCTACAATGCTGAGTTTGTATCGCCAATGGGATTTTATAGTGTCGCTAAGATGGATATTGAAACTGCCATAGAACGAATACCCGAAGAAACATTGATTTCATATAGCCTTAAGAATAGTCCCTAGATAGTTTTTCATGATATTTTTTAGAAGAAAAACAGTACAAAGAAATCCCACAGGGTATCTCAATTCTCAGAAAGATGGAAAAGAAGAAAGAAAAGAACACAAATGAAATACATTAATCACCACAACGCCATCGTTCAGCACCTGCTGTATTTTGTCATGAAACCCTCGGAAATCACAGCAAGAAGAAAAAAAAAGGGGGGGGAAGAGATCATCCTCGAGCTATACAAAGCCAGACCTAATGTCACATCGACCCATGTTACGCGGGATTCCCGTTCCCGTTCGTCGCATGATCCTCCGTTGTTTCTGGCGGAGGAAGAGGAAATCCATCACCACCACCGCTGCCGGCAGCTGCTTTCGAGAATCCCTCACGGGCAAGCATGGTGTTGAGCACGGCGCAGTTGTAGGAAGCCTCACCGGGTGGCACAACAAGGAAGATATAGGTGTTATCCGTGAAGCGGCCGAGGAAGATATTGAACTGGGGGGTTTTAGTGTGCATGACGACAAAGCCCGCAGAAGCCGGGGTGGTGAGGGTGTTCCGAGCGGCGCAGTGCTTGAACGCCTTCATGATATTCGAGAGACGCTCGTGGCGGTCGTAGATGGGATTGAGGTCGCCGACCTCGGATGTCACGGAGGTAACGGTGAGGAAAGTAGAGCGCTCGAAGAGGATGACTTCTTCAGCGTTTATTTTCTTCGCGAAGGCGGTTAGGAAGCGCTCGATCACGATTAGGTTCGGGATGAGCTTGTGCACGATTCCGGCCCAGGCTTTGTACAGCGATTGGTCCCAGATACTGCTGGCGAAGGTGTCGACGCGGAAGTCGCTGGACCGGCTGCGGATCACGGCGGAGCGCTCTTCGTAGATGCGTTGGCGGTGCTCGGCTTGGATTAGATCCATCTTGTGCACGAGGCAGAAGACGTAGGCGTTTGGACTGAACTCGCTCAGGGCTTCGATTATCGCGTGGTAGGTGTCCAGGTCGCGGTCGACTTCTCGTGACTCGATGTCGAATACGTAGATGAGGACTGCGACGTCTGAGAAGATGTTGCCGCGTTGCGAGGCTAGATAGGTTTCCATGAAGGCATCTTGTCTGAGACGGAAAACTTATGTGTTAGTGGACTGGCCCCCAGATCCGAAGTGAGTACGCGTTACTCACCCTCCGCAATCCCACAGATTCAATGTGAGGTTACCCATGAACTTGACGTGGCTGTGCTCCACATCGATCGTAGCACCGAGGCGCCGGACATCCTTTGCGACGTAGTTGCTGAAGATAATTGAGCGCATGGACGACTTCCCCGACCCACTCTTGCCCATCAAGAGCACCTTTCTCTTCTTCTTCCGAGCATCCATCCTGTCTGATGTTCTTGGGGCCGCTGTCGAGTTCAATGCCCCGCTCTTGCGGGGGCAACTCGGGTCGATCTGAAGGGCAACTCAGTATCTTCACAGGGTCACTCAGATGCGATGATATTGGTTTCCGGTTAGGAGTCCAATATTAGCATCTTTCTGCCTTGACAATGGGATTGAGGGCGAGAGTGCATGAGATAAGAAGGAAAGGTGACAGGCGAGCTCCAACCTTCTAATGCGGAGACGGAACAATGTTATTCCCGAGCACGTGATCTTTGAGTTACGTAGTTGTGGATGGTTAGGATTGGGCGGATGAAATAGGTGGAAATGATGGATCTAGCAATCTGTCCATAGGCATTTTCATAGTTTCAATCAAGTCACTGATTCCGGTGATGGGACCTCACAACTGTGCGCTTGCTGGCACTGTTACTGTTTGTGGAGTCTTGTTTTATTTGAGCTTGGGGCCGATGTTACGGGATGACGACATCCCATGGGTCTCCCGGAAATCACAGATCTTCCTTCTATGGTCAAATGGCTTTTATCGACATAAGGGTTGAAACATACAGAATAGACAGAGAAAAAGAAAGTCGAAATGCAAGATGAAATAAGCCGCCCAAAACCAATGGCAAATCAGATGAATAGCCTCAAATGCAGAGGAAAAAGAGGAAAAAGCCCAAACGGCATTGCAAATATAAAAGAAAGGTAGAAGAAAAAAAAGAGGAGATGAAGCCAAACGTGAGATATAGGTATGAAGGTATTCGGTCATGAAGAGTTCATTTCATCAAAAAGCTCGTCCCAAATAGCAAAACAAGATGACGGGACGAAGGTATCCAGGTATCCAGGTATCCAAATATCAATTAAAATGGGAATAGAGGGTATTAGAAGACAGTGCCGTCAGATCGTATCATGATAGGGGGTTCCTTTGTGTTTGGTCTGGAAACTTCCGCAATCTCGCGACCACCCTGTAGATTCATTGTTAGCATGTACTTCACTGGGAAAATCCTCGATGAGTGCTTCGTGCTTACCTTCCAGGTGCCAGCCTCAAGCATTTGTGCAAGCGACAGTGGCTCTTCGGAGCCCTTAAGCCCGAGCTGAGAGTTGACCTCCTCTAGGAGCTCATCCAGGAACCCGACAGTAGCGGCTCGCCATTCGACAATTACATCGTCGTCGGCGCAGAAGAGCGGTGCCACTTCGACACTGGGTTGACCCTTGATCTGAGCATTCTCTTTATACGCATCGATTCCACGCTGCATATCTTCCGGTTTCAGAGTCAAGAGTCCTAGGTCGATAAGAAGGCCTCCGTTTCGATATTCAGGAAGGCCTGTTAGAAGGTCGCTGCCGGCGAAGTGGATGGACATCAATTTCGACATTGGAACCATGATAGAGTAGCATAGCCATTGTGTCAGCTTGTGGAATGGAACAATGCTCTCCCACTGTTTTGCAGGAGGAGATTCGGGGAGACCGGAGCACTTCCAAGCATCTCCAATGGATACTCCATCAATCTGTGTTCGTGAGGGGGGCCAGATGGGAGAAAGGCCTTCCATGAGCACGGACCACAAAGTGGTAATCGGAACGATAGGTACGGAAGAAGCGAGGGTTGATGGATGACCGAGAAGATAATCTGAGTAAAGATTAGTAGCTGATCAAGCACAAACGCATAAAAGAGCCACACTGCCTCACCTAGCATATTTCCCGGCCTAGCGTCCACACCGAAGAAGTCTTGATTGTTAAGTGCCTCGGAGAGCCGTATCAACAACCCCGCGCGGCCTTCAATACCGGCCAGAGGATTTTGTTCAGAATGCTGCATCCCCTTGGCGAGCACCTCGGCCGTAACCTTTTTTAGTCCTGCGCCATCCACCTGGCACGGCTCCGTAGGATCGCTACTGAAAAGACCCGACTTGAACATCTCCAAACTCGCCACGGCCAAGCCTTCACTGCGCGAGAAGACTTTACCAGACTCCTTCGACCGGTATGACCACTTGTTCCCAGAACCAGCATCGAGCAGAACGGACACGACAAACAAATCAATCAGACGGCGTGTGCGTTCCTGCGCATCAATGCGACTGGGCCAGGACTGGAGGAGCTGGTTGATGCGCGGTCTGCCGCCAACGTCGAAATGCTGCCAGCGACCATGCGGCGGAATGTTCTCATAGTCTGGCGCATAATCTCGCTGTTTGGGAAGACATGTTAGCGCAGCTTCACGTGATTGCAGCAGTGGATTTACCTTGATGATGGAGACGACATAGGAGGCGGTAGCTTCGAATTTGCTCATGTCCACATCGAAATGGTTCAGTTGGTCCTGTTTGGCCTTGTTCAGGATGATGTTGGAGCGTTCGCGCACTGCATGAATGCTCCGTAGGTATGCGGCCGGGTCCAATGCTGGGTCTGGTGGTCTGGCGATAGGGAGTTCCGGGATTGAAGCTGGCGGACCGCTACCCTTGTATCCTGGTGATCTCAGGGACGTGTTTGACGTGCGAGCGCTGTTGACGGACACGAAGGAATCGTTCTCATTCTCGCTTTGAATGGAGTTCTTTGAATCTTTGCGCTTGAATAGCCCCATTGTTTCGAGCGTTTCGAGTTTCACCCCAGACCTTGGGACTCAAAGGTTGAAGGAGGACACCAGTGGAGAAATTGAAAGGAGGGGCGAAGAGAATGTACCTAGGCGGTTCGGATAAGGAGTTCATAAAGAGGGGGAAGTGACATCTGGATGTTCTGATCTTTTTTGTTTTTTTTTTTCTTATTTTTTTTCCTTCACTAACATAACATAATAAAGGCTCTAAAAGTAAAGTAAGTAAAAATAGGTAAAATAATAATAGTTTTATTTTTTTTATGGGGCTTGGTGACTGGAGCTCTTTACCTAGACCAGGGCCATTTAGCACGGGCTAGACGTCCGAGGATTAATAATTTGAGCATTACGGAGTCGATTTAGGGGGAAATTTGACTCTGACAAAGTCTGTCGGAACCTGGCGAAGTCTGGATCGAAGAGAACGAGAGCGGGAGCTTGGGAGGTACCAGGTACAATCCACAACTGGTACTTTAGTGTGCATGACGGGTACAGAGTACCGGTCACGTCAACTTTGCAGTTAGCTCAATGTGCTGATTTGCCCTTAAAGCTACTAGGGTACATCGTACATGCACCTATATATTGTAATTCATATTCCGTAACTAACTACGGAGTACAACAATAATAATTGTACTCCGTGCGTGCACAAAGCCTTTGTGTGCGGAGTACTACACATTTCTGGGACCAGATTAGGACCGATTGCCGTAAAAGGTATGGGGATGGGGCCCGGAGGAGTGGGCCAGTCGGAAAGCAAGAGCAGGGACTATCATTTTCACTGTGCAAGGGACGAATCATGTCCTACAAAATAAGAGAATAGAGAAATGGGATGTAAATATCGAGTAGATTTTGGTCCGAGGTGCCACCAGGTGGTACGTGTAAAGATCGCTCACATGCATTCGATCAGACCATGCCCTATTAGAGAGAGAATCCATGGATGATACATGCGGAAATGCACGGACTAGCGTACCGTTCAACGGAAAAAAGCAAAAAAAAAGGCAAAAAGGAAAAGGCATGGCTTGCCCTATGCGGAATGAACCCACTTCGGGTACTTCAATGGCGTGAATTGGTCAACTATCGCGCTGCGCGTTAATTCGTTAATTCTCTTATGAATATCTGTTAAATAAGCGCATGTTCAACCTCGGGAGACTTGTGGATTAACTTCGACTATTGTAGTGTAATTAATAAATTACTTCGTTTTAGTTAAGTAGGGGAATAATTCTGGGACTTCATATGTAAAACCCCCAAGGTGCGCTGTATGGAAAAGTACAACGTACAACACACAACGTACACCGAAAACCGGAGAATTTACTCGGTTTGATGTTAAAGGGTTTCCTCCCCCTATCAGCTAGAAGAGGAAGGTGTCGCTTCTCACATGTCATATAATAGGAACCCCTACGACGTCTCTCAAGCCCAGACTCCAAGGTTTCACGTTGCAATCTGCCCCTCCTTCCGGAAATATGTCTAGATTTTAGTTGTAAACTAGTTGCATGCCCAATCCTTATTTGTCACGAATAGATATAATGGAGTCTGCATGGTACATGTAGGATAGTGGAGCATGTAGGGGTGCGAAGGATCATACTTTCATGACGTTGAAATCCTTCGACTCTTGAATGTGACTCTCATACGGGGTGCATAACTCTCATTAGGGGCCTACGAAGTAATCTCCGGAATGTTAAGCCCCCATTTTATACCGTGCAAGGACCCAGCTAACGGGAAGCACGGGCCTGGCCACTCTGCTGGGTCGTTTCAGTTTAACTCTGTTTTTCCCTTTTCTTAATCTTTTTCCCTTTCCCTTTCTTTCCTTTCTTTCTAATTTTCTCTTGGGAATGATAGGAAAGTATCATAACTTGTACAAATTACACACCTATATTGACTTGGCGACAATAATTAATGGAAGTATTGTGCGAAGTGTCTAATAAATGTCCGAGCCCTGAAAGTCAGGGGCAAGACACAATGAGATCCACCGATTTGATTTCCATTCGTTACCGCGCGGCTCGTCTTCCCGAGAGGTTCCGCTCTTGGGAGAAAAAGCGGAGTTCCGAATTCCCTTTCTACCGCGAAAACTCGTTGGGCCGTAAATATACTCCGTACTCACGGAGAACTCCGTTCGATATAGCATTGTCAATAGAGCCAACATAATAGCAGATACTTGGAATAACATAAGGCTCTTTACTCTGTATACCCTACTCCACGGAGTAGATAGTATATCAATAGTAGGAAACTCATTTTTGAGATTATCACGACAATGCGGGGATTTTCCCTGATAATGAGTCTAAAATCAATAGCGATACAATTTATAATAGACAATATACAATCTGACCTAAAGTTTGGGAGGCCTAGATTATTGATTTGGATACATTCTGTGCGAAGTACTGTAAATGAAATTAAGTATAACAACATTTGAACCTTGGTGTGGCCTGATTGGCCTTGTCACTGGCTTCTCTACTACATATCCTTTCTGTATTCTCGAGGCTACTTTTCCTTGTCCTTCTTGACGCCTTTTCTGATCCTCTGGCAGAGACAAGAACCGAAACTATGATACCAAATAATTAAAGAGTCGTCAAGTCCTTGTAACCCCTTGACAGCGGAACCTGGGAAGGGACGGAATTCCCGCAATCCACTCACCTGGGCATCCACCCAGTCACATACCTACATACGTACAGGTATCTTTAGATGGACCGTTCACACCCGTTGACAAACACTGATACCACTCGCTTGGACAGCTACCATGTTCAATCCGCACTTCCATGCTCGGACTACGTTACATGGTCCGTTACGTTCGCTACTTCCGTGATCTAGATATGACATAGCCCTGGAGGTAATAGAGAGGTCGCTCCTGCTGGTAGATAAAGATTACATACGTAGCTCCCCATTTTAGAACAGCCATAGTTTGATTAGCATAGAGCATAGTGTAGAATAATACTACATAATAACTGTCATCCATCTCGCAAGTTATTGAAGTTTGTCAAAATGGTATCTAATCTCCGAAACCGAAAGTGGAAGCGGACAGCATCGCCCGCGTCCCTCCCAGTACATCAGCATCAGCATCAGCTTCGATATCAGCAGGTGAGCCACTAGACCCCTCTTGACAACACAAGCACCGCTCAGCCGCTGTTTCTCGAGTTAGTTGAAGACAAAGTCTCGCTCGCCAGAATGGCAGAAAGAGAAAATCCGAGAGATGAAGGCTACAAGGGAGAGGAAATTTTCGATTCCGATTACGACGAGGGTGACGCTGTTCTAGCTCGTGGTTGGCCACGCAACTATCGCAACCTCGTAAAGCATGGATTTAGACCTATATGGACATCCAAGACGGATACCCTGAAGATGAGATCCCGGCGGACATTCAAGAATGGCTGGACGAGAACGGGCAGCGTAGTAAGTAGTCTTTCCCCTCACCCTCCCCGCCTTTTTGTCTAGGGGGATTATCGGCTAATATCATCTACGACAATAGAAACCGCCCAAATTATTGGCCCCCTACGTAGCCTGGCATGGCTAGAGGGTCTGGACGAACTCGTCCAAGCCATAGACCATCCTGCGTACGTTATCGAGGACGAAATAGAAGTCATTCCTTTCGGGACAGGCCTGTTGTGGCCACTGGATCGACGAGTAGAAGAAGGGACCGTGCCGCCCACGATATGGGCCAAGGCCTCAGGCAACAACCCACCAGTCATTTCTTCGCCCCTCGTAACAACAGTTCCTACTGCCGTACCGGCAGCCATCAAAGGGAAGCTTGAAACTCACAGTCTCCGCGACCTCTACCCGGCCTCTCGGATCAAAGCACCGGACCATGTCAAATGCGTCAAGATACAATTTGACAAGAACCTGAATCGGCTAGAAGCCAATATAAGGAAGCTCGTCGGTGATGCGCTTGAATCAGAAAATCTTTGGTTTCGGGGACTAACTTTAACCGCGTTGGAATCGATATTGGCTTTCTTCATCCCTGAAAGAAGCAGCCAGAATGCAGAAAATGAATTTGGTCCTGGATTTTACACTGCGGACACCCTGTGCTACGCACTGGAATATGCTCGAATTGGAGGCGCAATCATGGTCTTCAAAGACCCTGATTTGCTCCATACTAAACTTTGGGAGCCAGATTCGCAATCTTGGAGTGCTTGGGTCGCGAGATGGAAGCATCTCCCGCTGGAGATTGCGCGGCAGCCAATCCCAGCGGAGTATGGCACCGCGGACTTTATGAAGGGGGCAATTTCTAGTCGTGGGCAAAATGTCCAAGCAGGCCGTGGGGTCCCTGCCCCATCAGAAAATGTCCAGTTGGTTGCCTGCAGCTATAAAGGCTGCAAGGCCTTGTCTGATTCGCTTGACATGATAATCTTCATCGAGCGGGCTCAGGGAGGGTGGTTAGTTCGAGAACCTTTTATGTAGTCCTCTTTCTTTGCTCCGTAGTGAAAGACCATTTCAAGTTGAGACGGTCATTACTTCTTGCTATAATGCGATACCATTTTTATCTGCACCTCTTGGTCGACTTTGGCACCTCAATACTTACAAAGGTAAGTTGGATGACCGTCATGGAGGGGCATTGTGTGTACTTCGTCTAGTGGTTGATCATGCGCATTGATGTACACCATTGTACGCACGTGGTACGTATTTAGGTAGATCTGCACTGCTACTCTTGATACTACATACGTACATCCCGGGTAGTCTGTTCGGATTCCCGGATCCCCGGAAACGCAGCTTGAAGCACAGCGGGTTCTGCGGCATTTTGAGTTATAGCATTCCGTCCAGACTCTACGGGGTATTGGGGTGTGGGCAAGCATGGAGATTCGACCGCCCCGCCGCGAGAGTTGCGCCATTCCTCTCGGTTCTCGTATCTTCGAGCTGCACAACCTTCATTAGCCTGTGCGCTAATGCATCGAGCTTTTCTCAATTACTCCGTAGTGCTTTCTACTAAACCTTAAACGATTTAACGTCATGAGTTTAGCAAGTGATGGAATCGCCCCTTTGTGACGCTTTGAAAGAAGACACATGCACTAATACTCCGTGCGGAGTTCGTACTAGCGTGAAAGAACATATGGAGTAGATATGGGCTGCGACTTACGGTATATATTGTAGGTCTTGCATCTCCAACTACCCCTCTACCCCTCTACCCCTTATTGATGCTTCCAGAAAAGACAAAATAGTTCTAGACTGGCCCAAGTAGCATTTTCCGCCCATGGCGTCCCCAATTGGGATATGATGCGCGTTAGCCAAAAGTAGAAATGGAAACGACTCCGCCACATCTGCGACTAATTTAGGCCCTGGAGGCCGGTAGATCCCCTGATACCTGGTTCCGTTATGATTGTTTCCGCCCGGTTGCCACGATGTCATGCCTAGACCTTAGAAGGCAACCTTGGAAATCTCTTCCGATTAGGGCCAAGAAGGGATGATATCTAGACTTTGGCTTTTTCCCGCCTAGATTGCCAGCATGCATGGAGTACGGAGTACTCTGTAAATAGCTCGTATTCAATGCGCTTACTTGAGTGGCCACTGGCATATTCGAACACTGTCTGGCACTGAAAGAAGACCCAAAAGCTTATACTGCGGAAGGACTAAGTGGAACTCCTGCCTTTTATAGACCGTTCCCTGCCTTTCTACAGGAATAGCTTTAAAGGCCGAGGCACGTTCCCCTTCCCGATAAAACTGAGATATACGGTCTCCACAGTGTAAGATTTCTAGATCCTTTCTCAGCGCCTCTATGATGGCCTGCACAAATCAGTCACTGCGGGATTTGGCTTAGGGGTGACATAGATATCCCTCATGTGTTGTGGGTATATTGTTAGTTGTCTCTTTTCCATTTAGCCATCGGATCCACTGGGTTAGTGGGGTTAGTTGGCTGGAGCAACTATGGTGGCATCTACGAATACTTCTCAGATTGCTCTAGGAATTGAGGGTGATTTGAGCGATCATTTAGTTGTTGAAAAGTCAAAACACAGTGCAGAAAGGCAAAAACGGAAGATGCAAGTGGACTGGGATATCTCTCACATCGATGTCATTGCGTACACCTTGTACTAGCTTAGTTCATGTTAGAGACAATCGATTTCTGGGCTGCTTTCAACCTAAATCTCAAGAATTGAACAGTCAGATGAGTAAACTGATATTTCCTGAAGCGACAATTAACTAGAGGAGATGAAGCTATTCCAAAATGCGAAAGATGAAACCACAGCATCACGTGCTGGCCTCAATGCGGTCTGTATCCCCCACGTGCAGGGGGCAAGTGTTTCTGCATCTGCTTGATAGCAAGCGGTCATTGAAATTACTTCGGGCTTCTTTCATATTGTGAGCTGGTGAGATCATGGAAAACCTTCATCGCTCTTCTGGGACCTAATCCTCATTCGAACCCACCAGACGTCACCTGCGACAAGCTCACCATGGAGGACCTAAACGGCTTGAGTTGGTCCTCCGACTCCAAAGATGCAAGCAAACCACCGCCAATGAGCTCTGGGTACTTGTACCCAAGCATACCATCAAATGGCGGCTCTGGCAGGTCTACCCCGTTATCTGCGACCTCGAACCGCTCTAGCTCGCCATCGAAGCCCGCCACCTCTACCGGAGATAGCTTCGCGAATCTGGTCTCATTCAATTCTTCCGCCGGAAACAAGAACCTTTCTCTTATTGAACAGCAGAAGCGCTTGCAGGAGGAAAGGGCTAAGAAGGACGCCGAAAATCGCACTCGATTCGAATCGCAATACGGAGGGCAGAACAATCAATTCTGGGACAACTTCGAAGGACGTACGCGGAGCCCCGCATCTGTACCTGCTCCTCAATCTGCACCATCGCCCGCGGACGATGAGGATATCCTAGCCGCCTTCGATGCTGCAGCGCCAGTGGACGCGTCGACCCATTTCCCAGTCCCCAACTCCTCGAGAGCGTCGCCTCGAATCGACATGAACGGTCGCCCAGAACCCTCCAATGGTGGAATTATCATGCAGGACAACACGGGGGATATGGGCGCCTTTGATGACGATGATCCATTTGGCCTCAATCAATTAAAGCCAAAATCCGCACCCGCTCCTCAGCCTCAGCAAGGCGACGATGATGATTTCCTTGGCCTGCTCGGGAAGCCGGTATCGGATATCCCCCGCCAGGAACCGCCTCCCACATCTGCCACACCCTCAGATCGAGGACGAGACCAAGACGCATCTCCTATGCCTTCCAGCGAGGTCGACCGGGCTATTGCGGAGTTGGTAGACATGGGATTCCCCGCAGATAAATCTCGCCGGGCTTTGGATACCACAGAGTCTGGGACCGACGTGCAGGCTGCTGTTGGTTGGCTTCTTACCCAGGCTCATGCCGAATCTCGGCAGAAGACTGAAGGACATCCCAGTGCAACGCGTTCTGCCGATCGCGTTGAAAGGAGCGATAGTCGTAACCGTGAGAGGCCTCCGTGGATGAGAGAAGAAATGCCAGAGTCTCGGTCACGTCAGGACAGACGGAGTCCAGCGTCGGCGGACAAAGACCCTGCGCAGGTTGCCTCTCAATTTGGTAACAACCTGCTGAAATCAGCCGGCTCGCTTTGGAAGACTGGCAGTAAGAAATTTCAGCAAGCTGTAAACGAATTCAACGCCGAGCATGACCCCAGCCAGCCACGTTGGATGAGAGATGCATCCTCTGCACAAGATGAACCTCCTCTCCAGCAGCAGCGTCCAGGTCGTCGTAGTCAGCCGCCTCAATCACAATGGGAACAACAGGAATTCACTAACGAAGCGCTTCTTCTTGAGTCCGGAGATGGTCGGCCTCAGAAACCCCCTCGTCCTCTTGAAAGCCACCACCCCGACCCAAGAAGCCAGCCTCATAACCAACAGTCCCCTGGTGCTGTCCAGCCAAGGCAGCAAGCCAACTTCCTCCAGCGTCCATCCCGACCAAGCTCTCAAGATCCTAAATCTCGACTTTCACGGTTTGCGGCTGAAGAGCAGACAGCGCAAGCATATGTTAGTCCTGCAAGACGCAAGCGACCTCAGGCACCACCGCCGCCTTCTGAGCCTAATGTCGATCTCTTCGATTCTCCCGCTCCTCCAGCTAGTCGTCCAAAGCCTCCAAGCGCAGCGCAGAGGGCCCCACCTCCAACACGCTCAGCTTCCATCCCTGTACGCCCCAAAGCCCCAACACGGTCTATTCCGCCTGTATCTCAAGAGGCGCTTCAATCGACACACCGACACCGCGGAAAGGCCGCGGACTCGTACAAACGAGGTGACTACGCGGAAGCCCACCAGAGCTTCTCTACGGCTCTCGGTATGCTCCCTGATAAGCATCCTATCACCATTATCATCCGCAGCAATCGTGCCATGACAGCTCTAAAGATCGGCGAACCCAAGTCCGCTATTGATGATGCCGACGTCATCCTAACATTCATTGGCCCGTCTAAGGGCGAATCGGAGGTGATCGATCTATGCACCGGGGAAGCGCCTAAGCCCATGAGAGACTTCTTCGGCAAGGCTTTGATACGCAAAGCCGAAGCGCTAGAGCAACTCGAGCGCTGGGGTGATGCCGCGCAGACATGGAAGCTGGCTGTGGAGTCTGGCCACGGTGGTAGCACGAGTATCCAAGGCCGGAACCGTTGCGAGAAAGCGGCCGGTATCAACAAGCCTCAATCTAAGCCCGCAGCCTCTGTTAGGAAAAGGCCTCCACCTCCACCTAAGAAGGCTTCGGCTATGTCCGGTCTCACGGCTACGTCAGCATCTGGGACGGACTTTGAAGCAGTTAGCCGTCTGCGGCAAGCCAACCAAGCGGCCGAGCGCGCCGACGAAGAGAAGTTTGCGCTTTCTGAGAGCGTCGACGCGAAAATTGCCACCTGGAGAAATGGCAAGCAAGACAATTTGCGTGCGCTTCTGGGTAGCCTAGATTCTGTGCTATGGCCCGAGGCTGGGTGGAAGAAGATTGGCTTGTCGGAACTGGTTCTGCCGAATAAGGTTAAGATTCAGTACATGAAGGGGATTTCCAAGGTGCACCCTGATAAGGTATGTTTACTCCCTTCTTGCGTGGTATTGGCTGCATTTCGTCTGGTTGTCAACTAACGTTCCTTATTAGATTCCTACCACTGCCACCACTGAGCAGCGTATGATTGCTGGGTCTGTGTTTGGAACCCTAAATGAAGCGTGGGATAAGTTCAGAGCTGAAAATAACCTCTGAACACTCCTATTTCCCTGTTGATACCATCTACCCATCGTCATTACTTCGCTTGTTGCATTTCGTGATTCCATTATCTAGAAGCCGGCTTTGATAGCATCTTGTCCTATAGAGAATTCCCACATGAGCGGTGGCCTTCTTTATCATTCTGATCTCCTGTAGTACTCATTCGTCGCTGCTTGTTTATCATCGTTGGTCTACATTCGCTCATTTGTCCCCGGCTAGCCTGCAAGCTGCTTCTTAGGCCAACTATCTAGCGCCAGCTTCGCATATGTAAACAAACGACTTCAAATTAATATCCAAGCGGATTATCGATAGACTTATGAGGACCGTTAAAGAAATCCTGCGTCTGCGAGGATTTGCAAATGGCAAGATTGCCTTCAATGCGAATCATTAAAGAGCCTTTTGAGTACATGATATCTGCGGCGTAGACTCTCTTCAACGCCTCAATCTAACAAACTTTGATTCTAAAGAAAGAAATCAACTGGTATCTATTCATGCTCATGCCTCGGTGCTTTCTTCTTTGGCCTCTTCTTCCTCAGCCTTATCCCCCGATTCTGGCTGTGGCGTTTCTGCCGACTGCTTCTGTTCTTCGCGGAGCTTTGCCCGTTCCATCGCAGCCTGTCTCTTCATTTGCTTCTTGCTTGTCTTCGGCTCATTATCGGGCTTAACGACCTTGGCAGATGGCCATTGATCCCGGCATTTTTGTTCATCTTCTTCAGACCAAGCCCGAGGCAGGATCGCAAAGACCAAGTAGGAGGTGTGAGTTCGGAGGTCCGGTTCTGATCGATGCGTCAAGCGACCCTGAGCATAGACAGGGACGTCGGTCTTCTCTTTATAGAACGGCGTCTCCTTCGCAATCGGCTGATAATCTGGCTGGTCTTTGGTCAATCGGTTGTCCCGGATGAGCTTGGCACGTTGTTCATCACTGCGAAGCTTTGCGACTGCCTCTTCGACGGTCTTAGGAAACATTGTCGCTCCACGCACGCCCTCGGTGTCTAGACCGATACGATCCCGCTTGACATCAAGCCGACGCTGGGCGACTTCCACCATTGAAATATTGAGCCATGATAGCTTGCGCATAGTGCGGATTGTACGCTCTGCCTGCTCGAGACAGGGAGAGAATGTGCACAGATAAGCGGGCGACTCAGGGTCGAGAGCCGATTCCTGCCCGGGGGGTGGATTGCGCACGAGGTGTTTCAGTGCGAGCCAGGGAGCAGGAAGATCCAGGAAGATGGCGTTGGCCTTTGGCGATTTCCCGGTTTTGGGATCGCCCAACAGGAATCCGTCTTCGTAGACATCACGATGCGTAGCATCCACTATCCCGTCGAGACCGTGGTCTCTCAGTTCCTGCTGCACTTTGGCCGCGCGCTGTTCGTGGAATTCAAAACTGCAGACCTTGCCTAGACGCCGCCGTTTTGTCGCTTCTTCTGTCCCGGGATACCCGTTGAAAACGGCGCGAGCGGAAGCGTGCGTGAACGAGCCGCTACCGGCTCCGGCTTCGATGACTGTACACCCCGGTCGTGCGCGGAGTCGGTGGAGGATGTAGCTGTAGTCTGGGGTGTAGACGACCTGTGTGCGGTGTGGAAGAGATATGGTCCATGCTTCCGGAGTTGGGGCAAGGATGTGCAGGAACCCACTCTCCGCAGAGACGGGGGCTCTTAATGATGGCTTCTTCTTCTCGTCCTCCGCGCCAGTTGTTGTTGCCTCGGCATCGAGCTCTTCGGCCTTGCGCTTGGCGGATTGCTTGCGACCACGTGAGCCTGTGTCGACTTTCGAAGCGACAATCTGCGAGCCCCAGGGTTGTCCGATCAGAGTGCTGTGCGGGAACGAGCCGAATCGGGTGTTGGTGACCTTTCCTTCCCAATAGCCTTGGTTCTCATCGTCATGATCGCGGAGGATCGTCGGAACGATCTGGTCGCGACGGAGTTGCAAGAGGGCGAGGGTATCTGTGTCGGCGACAGCGTTCCGGGTAAGGAATGGGGACGTCATGGTGAGCGATATCAGTGAGGGTAATGGGTGCGGACAATCCCTAACTTGAGGCTAGATCTCGTCGCCTCTCCGCAAAGAAAAAAAGTATGTCATGCTCATTGCCTGATCGGGCCATGAATTAGGGCTTAGGGCTCGGTCCTCCCATCCCCAGTCGCCGCCAATCACAGCGAGTCCGCAGTTGATGGATGAGTCGATCTGGTCCTGACAAGAGCCCCTCCCCCTCCATTGCCTTTGTTTCTCTCTTTATGCTCTTCCCCCGACCCTCCCTTCTTTCCTTTTCTTTCTTTACACCGTCCAAACAGCGGTTTTTATTGTCGGTTACTTCTTTCAGGTCCATGTCTTCTCGCGAGCAGCCGCCATGGCGGCAACCGCCCTCTAGCCCGGACGCGCAACTGCCTCCATTGAAGGTGTGGAACTCGTTGACCAAGTCCAAGACCCCCTTCGTTCCGATCGACCCTGCGGGCAAGAAAGTTGTGTGGTACGCGTGCGGACCGACTGTTTACGACGATGCCCATCTTGGACATGCCCGAAACTATGTTAGCACCGATATTATTCGGCGAATTATGCGCGACTACTTCAAATTCGATGTCAACTTCGTCATGAACATTACAGACGTGGACGACAAGGTATGACTCAGAATTGTGTATATGCGTACAGCCTCAAGCGCGGTGACTCACCAATCCTATAGATCATCCTCCGCGCCAGACAACAACATTTGTTTAACGAATTCATCGCCGCCAACCCTACGATTACCTCGGAGGTCCTAAATACCGTCAAAAGCGCTTTCATCGCCTACTTAAAGAAGAACCTTCCCTTGCTTGACTCCGAAATCCCTCCGTCGCAGTACCAAAATGAGGTTGAAAAGACCTATGCGACTATCTTGAACGGTGGAGCTTTGCCAGGAAACGAGAAGGCAGGTGATGATGAGGCCAAGGTTAAGATGCACATCAAAACAGCTGCGTCGGCCGCAAAAGTCTTCGCGCAGGCGGAAACCCGCGATGGCTCGAGTGCCGACCCTGCTCTCTTTGCTGAGTCGTTCTATTCGAACGCGCAGGATCTCATTTTGCCTTACCTCGATGCCCTGAAAGGCGCATCTGTTGATGCGGACGATCACAGCATCTTCACCAAGTTGACTAAGAGATACGAGGACCGGTTCACTAAGGATATGCGGGACCTGAACGTTCTTGATCCCACCGAGTTGACTCGCGTGACGGAATATGGTGACGAGATTGCGGCCTTCGTGGATCAAATTGTTAGGAATAACTTCGGATATGCTACAAAGGATGGATCGGTCTACTTTGATATCAATGCCTTCGAAGCTGCGGGCCACCCGTACGCTCGGCTTGAGCCATGGAGTCGGTCAGACAACAAATTGGCCGCAGAGGGCGAAGGCTCTTTGGCTAGCAAAACGACAGAGAAGCGCGGTGCTTCCGACTTCGCTCTCTGGAAGTCGTCCAAGCCAGGCGAGCCAAGTTGGTCCAGTGCCTGGGGCAAGGGCCGCCCTGGTTGGCACATTGAATGCTCAGCCATGGCATCAGCCCGGCTGGGCAACCAGATGGATATTCACTCTGGTGGTATTGATCTTGCCTTCCCGCATCACGACAACGAGCTGGCCCAGAGTGAGGCATACTGGCACGGTGACCACAAGCATGAACAATGGGTTAACTACTTCCTTCACATGGGCCATCTGTCCATTCAAGGATCCAAGATGTCCAAGTCGTTGAAGAACTTCACTACCATCCGAGAAGCGCTTGATCGCAAAGACTGGTCTCCGAGAAGCCTGCGCATTGTTTTCCTCCTAGGTGGCTGGAAGGACGGCGTTGAGATCACAGAGGATCTGGTAAACACAGGCAGCTCATGGGAGGAGAAGGTGAACAACTTTTTCCTCAAGGTGAAGGATCCTGCGGCTCTCCAGTCGTCAGGCACCGACACCATCTTTGCTGCTGATCTGGAAGCGGCCAAGAAGGCAGTTCACGACCAGCTCTGTGATTCTTTCAACACCCCCGCTGTCATGGCATCGATCTCGGAACTTATCTCCAAGTTCAACATTGCCGACAAGGCCACCGTGCCCTCTCAGGACGTTCAGGCTGCAGCCCAATGGGTTACCTCCTTGGTGAACATGTTCGGTCTTAACGGCACCGCCTCGGCTGACAGCACCGAAATCGGCTGGTCTGGTATTGATATCCCCGAGGAGGCCAAGCCCTACCTGTACCCTCTGTCGTCTCTGCGTGACACGCTCCGTGAAGCCGCGCGATCCAAGGCTGGAATCTCCGCCAAGGATATCGAGGCGGCAGTTTCCCAAGCCTCGGCACCCCAAGAGGTCTCCGAATCTGCCAAGCCATACGCTGAGCTTTTCTCCAACTTCCGTAACAAGGTAGTCTCTTTGGAGTCCTCTGATTCTATTGGCAAGGATATTCTGTCCCTGTGCGACCGTGTGCGAGACATCGACCTCTTCGATGTTGGTATCGCCCTCGAAGATCGGGAGAACCAACCTGCCCTGGTCCGGCCAGTCACCCAAGAGATGATTAAGGCGCGGGAAGAGAAGGAAACCCGGGCTCTCCAAAAGCAGGCTGAAAAGCTGAAGAAGGAGCAGGAAGCTCTCAAGAAGGCGGAAAAGGGCAAGTTGAGCCACTTGGAGATGTTCCGTACCAGCGAATACACTGCCTGGGATGATGAAGGCATGCCTACCCGCGATGCTGCCGGCGAGGAGATCACCAAGAGCCGGACGAAGAAGCTCCGCAAAGACTGGGAGCGCCAGAAGAAGTCACACGAGGCTTGGTTGGCTACCCAGGCCAAATAGAAGCCAGCAACAAAAGAGAGCATTTGATTTTTACACATCTAGTTTCATAGGTATCGGGTATTTTGGTGGGTTTCCACTTTGCATCGCGAGGCGTTTCTCTCGGAATATATCCTTCTTATCCTACACAATGCGAATATTGCCTGATTGGGACACTTTAAACACCATCTTGATTTGCTGAATAGTCTTACTGTCATGACCATAATCTTGTCCAGCTCTATCTCATCCGTCAATCCTCCATGTTGCACCAGAATATAAAGTGTTAGATCCAAAGTTCATATTCAGAAATATGATGGCGCACTGTCACTCGGGCCGACAAATCCGTGCCACCTGTGGAGTGTGGGGTTGGAGAAGGATACCCATTTCCGTTTTGTTTTCTTCTTCTCTCCATCAATGTCTTTGCTCATTTGCTAGATCACCTATCTCGAATTACTATACCCTCAAGATGGCAGTACAGACAGGTCTCGACTATATGCGTTCGCGCACGCTAGTCGACTGTGACACGATGGACGACGAAGGTGAGTCCGCTGGCCCTTCACTATATTATCATTTTCAGATAGCTAACTGCTTTTTAGTGGCCAAAACCCTGGGCCCATTCGTGGACTGCACTTCCAACCAAGTAAGCACATGAACAAGCTACGTAATATGGCCGTGAAACTAACCGCGCAGGCTATTGCACTCGGCGAGCTCGCTAGGCCAGAGCGATCTGGAATCCTTGTGTCAGCACGGTCAGATGCGGCGGCGCTGCATATGAAGTACTCCATGGATATGGACGAGTTGGCTGTCGAGATTTCAGTGAGTCATGCTTCCGTTACAGCATTGAGGAAGAAGCCGACTAACATCAATTTATTGATAGATGGTTAGATTGGCCTTAGAAATGGCAAAACACATTAGTGGACGTGTCCATGTACAGGTTAATCCTTACTATTCGTACTCAACGGAGAAGATTATCGTCAATGCATTCCGTATGCTTGACCCTTCCCATTTCTTGCTTAATCAAACCTGATGCTGACCATGTCATTTATAGGAATCGTGCAATTGTTCCAGCATTACCAGCCTGATTTCAACATCGCTCGCATTTGTATCAAAATTCCGAGTACGTGGGAAGGAATGATGGCCTGTCGAACACTTGAATTAGCTGGGGTGCATACTTTGGCGACGACTCTGTTCAGCATGGCTCAAGCTGTACTCGCAGCTGAGGTCAACTGTACTTATATCGCACCTTATGTGAACGAACTGAAGGTGCACGTACAAGCTGGGTAAGTACCAAACTCTTATTCGAAATCCTACTAACCAGTTTTGTCACTTTAGTTTCGTGGACAATGCGAAATTGCTCCCGCTTTGCGCAGCTATTCAGAAATACTACAAGTCCATCAATTCGCGCACCGAAGTCCTCCCTGCTAGCTTGACTTCTGTCGAGGAGATCTTCTGCCTTGCTGGGGTGGATCACCTCACTATTTCACCCGGCCTGTTGAGACAATTGACTCAGCCTTTTGCAGGAAATGTCAAGTCGCTCTTTGATATTGCGCCGACACTTCCTATTCCGGCCCGGGGTGTCTCTTTCATCAATGATCGTGGAAGCTACCAGATCACATTTGCTCGAGACCAGGGAGGTGATAGCCAGATCAAGCTGACTGAGGTATGTGCACGCATCGATCGGCTTTCGAGCTTCACTGACAGAGACCAAGGCTATAAATATCTTCTGTGATGCCCAGGATAAGTTGGAGCTGCTTATGAGGGGACAGTAGCCATAGCTCTCTGAATTTCAATAGCCCATGATTAAGACAGTGCCATTTTATTTGAGCTATAGCTCAATATATTGCAGGAAATAGAAGGAAATGAAAGAAACCAGCACCTGATGCCGTACACTTCTTACCTTCTTATACTTCTAGTGCACGTGACCACACGACGTCATCCATCGCTCCGTCTTTCAATTCTCTTCGCGCACCTCCAATTGCCTTATTTCCTTATTTTCAACTTGCACAGAGCTGGATCTTCCAGCGATTCCATCTGTTTATATTGGTATTCTATTTTTACATTGTTTCGCTTCCAAATCTCTATTGAGAGTACTTAACTCTGAATCGCACGGTTCGCCTGCAAGATGTTCCCTTCGCAGGCGGCTAATTTTAACATTGAAGCCCTTAGCGGCATCTGCGGGTAAGTTCGAGAAGCTGAACTTCTTTTTTTTTTTTCGTCTTTAGTGGTTTTCCGTTGGCTGTCATGTTCATTTAATCCATGCATGTGTGACAGCGGATCTGGATCTACTTGGCCCGACGATCTCTGCATGTTTTGTTTTTGTTAATCCAATACTAACCAATCCAGATCTATTTCTATTGCCTGCTGGGTCGTCGTCTTCTCCCCTCAAATCATCGAGAACTTCCGACGTGGCTCTGCAGATGGCCTCTCTCTCATCTTTCTCATAATCTGGTTGGCTGGAGATGTGTTCAACATCTTAGGCGCTGTCCTACAAGGCGTGCTCCCTACCATGATCATCCTTGCCGTATACTACACTTTAGCAGATATTGTTCTGCTAGGCCAATGCTTTTACTACCGGGGGTTTAACCTCAGGGAGGAGCTATCCCCCTCGGCCACACCGGACCTTTTTGCAGCCAACGGTACTTCCGATGCCGAGCGGAATGGCACCGATCAGTCGGCACCAACAGAGAGATCAGCCCTTATCCCGAAGCCCAACGGCCAGGTCCCAACCCAAGACCCAGCTGTAAACGTAACTGAACAGCGACCCCGGGAACAGGCGCACCCACCCTCCGCTGGAAGACGGCACTCGGCAACCTCTTACCATGATATCTTCCACTCATCGGTAGATGCCACCCATCTATCACCCGCAACGCCCTTCGTCGAACCCACATCCGATTCCGCCCGCCTCCGTGCTCAACGCGCCCGCCGTCGCCGCATCTCCGCTCTCCAGTCCGTGCTGTTCAACTCCACGGCCATCGCTCTTGTCTGTGCAGCAGGCGTGATGGGCTGGTTCGTCAGCCCGGCAGCAAAGTCATCATCGCCAGACCCAGAGCCTCTCACCATGGATGTTCTGGGTCAAGTATTCGGCTATTTCTGTGCAGTTTTGTATCTTGGGTCACGTCTGCCCCAGCTTCTCTTGAACTACCGCCGCAAATCAACGGATGGTGTTTCCTTACTGTTCTTCCTCTTTGCTTGCATCGGGAACTTGACTTACGTGCTCTCTATTCTGGCATACTCGCCTATTTGCCATGGTGGGTCACCCGAGGAGATCATGGGGCACGGCCGTCACCGTGCGCATTGTCGTCCTGGTGAGGCGGCTGCGCTGTATGGCCGCTATATATTGGTTAACTTGTCCTGGCTGGTCGGTAGTGCTGGCACGCTGCTGCTAGATATGGCGATCTTTACACAATTCTTCCTGTATCGTGATGGCAAAGGTGATGAGGAGGAGGAAGACTAGACATTCAAAATTTATATTTGATTTATAGCACATATACCGATATTTTGAAATAAAATATTGTAGAACTCCAGCTGCCTTCATTACCAGCACATGTGCCTAATAGTGCTCCTATCCAAGGTTCCACGGCAGTAAGTAGTAGTAAGCGCTTGGAACAATACGGCATATGTCTATCTCCCCTATATCATTTGTACCTACAATGTAACAATTTCCTCGAGCAGAGAACAAGTCGAAACTACAGACTACGTATTATAGAACCAAAGCCATTGGAGGAGACTCAGGTGAATATACCAACACGAACCACGTAAACTTGACGACTCAGCGAACTAAACGGAAATGAGCATGTGGTCATTCAGTGGGAGAACAGGCCAGAGCCATTATCAAAAGAAAGCATAGATGAGATGCATATTTAGAATAACTGCCAACACGTCCCATGCTTGTCTTAGAGTCATTGGGGAAGTGAATTCATAGTGCAGCCTTCTCAGAAACGTCAGATATGACACACTATTTCCCCAATGCGTTGTTGATGACCTGGCTATTAACCATGAGGTTCTAATATGATATCCAACTGATGTATGAATGTGAACCGTGGCAAAAAATATCTCTCTTCCTCAAAAATTCGAACAGAGACAGGGTGAAAGAGCTGGAAGGCCAGTCAGATCGACTTACGATGCTACGCTGGACACACGCCGCCACTTGTACATGGATATATGGCAGCTACTGGGTTTGAACGGTGCCAGTAAGATCTGATAATCCTAGACGAAGTCGATAATACTGCATTGCTACAGTCTTTAACAATGTACAGTCAGTCAATTGGCCTCGATGAAACGATATTGCATTTCTCCAAGGATTCCTTGAATTCCGAGCTGATCAAATGCGAACCTACCAAGTCACGCATTTGCCCCAGGTATGAGAGATAAACTGGCGGTCAGTATTGATTTGCAGGTTGAGCTCGCTAGACAGAGGATACATCCACGAAGCAGGGATCGCATATACGCGATTGGGTCGTTACGGCCAAGAACCATCAACGACATGGCTAAACCCTTAGACCTGAAACATTTCCAATAGTTTGTAGCGTCTCATCCTCGTAGCGCCGTTTTGCGCTTGAGGGAGGATATATTAGCTCAACAGAGCAGGTAGAGATGTAACTTTACCGCTGAGCCAACCATCCCCATCGAGACGCAGGTATCTCGATAATAACAGACTAGGGCTACCATATCAGTGCAGAATTATGGCCTGCAGGACAGGGATCAGTGAAAAAAAGAAGCCGTAGGGAGGTGTAGGGGGGCCGGCGCCAATATAAGTTTCACAGAGAACGAATAGAAGTCAGACTAAGACCGAGCCCTAAGCGCCCACAGCCTATCATTTTCGCTTCGAGTATACTTACTTGCAGGGCTAAGCCGACTTGTAAACCTAAGTACTTTCATCTTAGTTCTCTCGACGATCCCATATCTCGATATCCGGTCTATAAGATCCGTAGAAGCTTCCCAGCCAACAATACATCTATATGGAAGGTTGCTGCTGAGTTGGGTTTCACTCTTTGCAGCGTTGTCTCCAGCCCAAGTTTTCAGATGACTTTTTCAGTGAGACGGGAAATGGGTATATATACTCCCATTCAATCGCACCATGGGGAGAATCATCCAGAGGTCAACTCACGGTACAAAAGCAAGTTATCAATAACCATCTACAAGCACTTCATCAACCAAGACAAACTATCTACTACTTTACCCAAACAACCGACTCGATGCCCGGCATTGTGAATAATCCGCAGATAGTGCCTGCTGAGGACATCAGAAAGGGCAAATGGTCCGGTTGGGACGGCGTCGAGGCACATAAACTCGGCACATGCTCTGTCGTGGCAATTGCCAACGAGGAAGCCTTTTTGCTCTCTAACATTTCTTCGGATGGGTTTAGGGAGGTCACTGCCGCACAAAAGTTGTGCGACCGCTACAACGCAGACAAGTCGTTCTTCGGCGACAAGCCGGTGAATGTGTGGATTGTGTACGCACATGTAAACGAAGGAAAGGGGCGGAGTATTGTGGACGTTATGAGGAGGAGAATCCAACATGCTCCCATTCTCGAGCAGAAGTATGATGGGGAATCCTTCATGCGTCCGCCTACTGAAGCAGGTGCTCTGTTTCGCCTGGAATTGGCGGGTTGCACTCTCCTGGCTACTATGCGCCGGCAGGATGGAGCTGGGTCTCCTGTCGAGGTCACTGACAATGGGCAGATTCTGCGTCCTGGCCTATAGAGAGCCCTGGGATGGTAGCAGGCTTGGGTCAGGATTGGGTATCGGGTTCTGGATTTGAATAGCTATCGGTGTTTGCAAGGGGGATCTTATATCTAAGTGATTGGAGTCTACAAATTGAACTATTGGCTTTTCAGAGCTAAGACAAATGAGAAGTTTGGCAAAAGACAGTGAATTGAGACATATTTCACAACCAAAAGTTGCGATACCTAACACCTCGCTACATGCGGCTTAGCAATGAGAAGAGAGAAAATAGCAAGTGGAAAATCATTCAGGGCGAGCTTCCACCTTCCCCTTCGCAACCTCAGACCAGTTCGTGCTCAGCGTTGTCCCCTGACTTTCGGTGTAGCTTTTGATCATAGCTCGGCGCGTCTCTGGGTCAGCACCGGCATACAGCTTCTTGAAGAACCCGTCAACAGCATCACCACCCTCGTCATCCGATACATATCCATCATCCCCTGACTTTCCCTTTTCTTTCTTCTCAGTGAGCGAGGATGCGACCTTGTCCCAATCCTTGGTGCCGTGTCGTGACGAGGTGGGATATGAAGGGCCCGCGGTAGCTGGCGCCTTCTGTATGGCTGGAGGGTCGGTGAGTGAACCTTCGAGGGCACTCCAATTCTGACCGGCTGTCAGCTTTTGCAGAGTGAGTTCAATCTTTGTGCTCTTGACTGAGACCTTGGACTCGGCAGGATTGATAGATGCATAGGGTGGGTCAAGGGTAAAGTCGTATACAGAGCCAGATGGGAGGGGAAATTGCAGCGAGACCTTTTGCAGAATTAGTTATTAGTTCAATAAGATCGAGCACGAGAGTACTCACCGAATCATCTTTCAGATCGACTGCGACACTGTCCTTTGGGATCCCCTTGACATAAAGAGTCACAACCACAGAGTCCCGTGACTGATACCACTCATGGCGAACCTTCTCCGGGGTAACCGAGCTAGACGTAGCACTGGTGTTTGAGTTTTGAACCCGAGAAGCTAAAAGAGCCTCCGCTGGAGATAGGGTCGATCCCTCTGAGGGCTGAGGTTCAGTCTGCTGGGAGGCTCCGGCCACTCCCACGTTGTTGCCAGCCTTGAGAGCCTTCAACTGAGCCTTCACCTCGTCTGCAGTCGGAACGTGGGTGGAAGATTGGAACTCAGCAATAGACACCGCGCATTTTGGATCATCCTTAGGTAGCTCTGCCAGCTTCCGTTGAAGTTTGGCGGTCCAAATCGGCATTTGGGCGCTGTAATTGTTTCTGGGGCCACCCCACCCGGATCCTGGTCCTCCCATAGCAGCCTGCACCTGCTCCGACTTATTCTCTGGCTCTTTCTCGCTCTTGGTCTTTTCCGCGATGATTCCAAACACAAATTCTGCATCTCCATACCGCTCAAGCTGGTACAGCGACACGGCGCGGCGCATCTGAGCGGAGATGATCAGCTCGCGGTTTCCCCGCTCCTTGGCGAGTTGGAGTGCAATTTCGGCATCATTAAGTGCAGCCTGGTAGTTGGGTCCGCCATCTGCGGGCTTGAGGCGCGAATAGGCAGTCGATCGTGAAATGTAGTATGCCGGAGCGCGGGGTAGCTCGCTCAAGGCGCGGGTGTAGTGTTCGATAGCGATAGGGTAGTTGGATTCGGCCGAGGCCCTGTCACCCTGGGCCGCAGCATTCATGGTGGTAGGATGAGGGAACAGAAGTTGTTTAAGTGAAGAATAACATGTGCAATCAAAAGAGGGTTGAATGAGCCGCAGTGGCCCAAGCTCCTGTCGATCACTCATTTTGGATGGTCACGTGGTGTATTTGTGAGGGGAAGGTGAGGGGAAAAGAGAGAAAGGAGAAGAATGATTTACACGATGCCTGCATTAATTCAATACCCTGCTGAATAGGCCCATTCATTATTGATTAAGTTCATAGGTGTGGGATATTGTTATCTCTTGAGGTTTACACGAGCTCTGCATTTCCGAACTTCTTACTATACAAGCCCAAGGCACGGATAGGCCAGTAGAACTTGTAGTTGGGGTATGAGATCATGCTAGAAAGAGGGTCAGTAAGTATATGAAATCAAAAGAAGCATTAGGATGGTCTCACCAAGACTGGTTGAATACACCCTCAATCGCCTCCTGTAGCCACTCGCCATTCCGCTGCTGGCGAGACATCAACAGCCTAATGCCGCTCTCCAACGGTCCTTTGTGCGGGTAGCCCGCCTCCATAAGTGCAAGAAGAGACCACGCAGTCTGACACACCTGGGACTTTTCGTGCTGAACATACTGATGGGTCGAGCTACTAAGATATGACTCGCCCCAGCCACCATCGGCCTGCTGCTTCTCGATCAGGAAGTCACAGCCGCGACGAGAGTCGGCGCTCGTTTCGTATGTCTCGCCGACGCTGGCCAAACTCTCGAGCGCGAACAACGCTGCGTACGTAAAGCAGATACCCCAAGAACCATACCAGCTACCATCCGCGCGCTGTACGTGCTTGATATAGCCGACGGCCTTCTGCTTCGCGGCGCGGATTTCGTCGGCGCGATATTTGGGGTAGAATTTGCTAAAGAGTGACAGGGCCGTAACAGATGCAGTTGTGCATTCGGGGTGGTCGTAGCTGATCATGATTCCGCCGAAGACCTCGGCGGCATTAAGCCACTCGACCTTGGGTGAAGCGCGGGTAATTTCGTACTCGGAGAAGCCGCCGCTTGGGTTTTGCATAAGCAAAAGACAGTCGACTGCGTCCTTCAAACGTTGTTCGGAGATCAGCCTAGGGAAGCCGTGCATCTCCTGTAGCTGAAGTGTTGACCGGAGACCCTCGGCGGTACAATCGCTAACTGTGTAGCCTTGGTCCTTAGTGCTGAACGGCCAAGCACCCTTACGGTGTTGGCGGTAGCATTTTTCTTGATCTGGCACATTCTCTCGTAATTGATGGTCGTCGAGGAACTCGAGAGCTTTCGTCAACATCGGCCGCCATTTAGGCTCGTCAGCGAAACCAGCAACGACGATCGCCTGTGTCACGAACGCCGTGTCCCAAACTTGCACGCCATTGGTTCCATTCGCAAGCATGCCCTCGCCCTTTACCCACATATAGTCATTCAGCCGCTCCCTGTGTTGGCGGACAGAGTAACTGTCGGGGCCGTCGTGAATAAAGCAAGCCACCATATTCATTGGGTTGTTGACAGGTCCCAGCCCCGCATATTTGGTGTTTTCATCTTCCATGCGAATCAATTCCCACGTCCATTCCTCAGCTCGCTTGACGACAATAGGGAATCGAAGATAAGGGTTCCAGACCCGAACCAGCAGTTCATTGGCTGCATTCAACAGCCATGTCTTGGGATAATAATTGTCTGCGTCGTGAATCGAATTGCGATGCGCAGCAAAATTGACAGAGCTGTATGGCTGGGTGTACAGCTCCTCGCGCAGCTGTCTTGTCAACTCGTCTAGAGGATGAGACCATTGCTTAGACCATAACCAAGACATTGGGAGGAACACTTGGCGCATATGAATCCACCACCGCCAAGGAGCGAAGGGAACCCAGTCGGGAAGAAGCCTATGTATACTGTTAGTAAAGAGAGGTCGTACCCGTTGCAACGCGTGAACCAACCAAATCTCAGGGGGAACTGGGTTGACACCCTCCCACTCCATCACCCCCAGAATGCTAAGCCAGAACTTAGCCCAGTGAGGACCGTAGATGGCACCTCCAAACTTATGCAGAAGTCCCCGGGCTTTGATCATGCGCGGGTCCTCTTCGCTGACACCGATCAAGCGCAGTGCCACATAGTTCATACACGTACCGAAAACGGAGCTGTGGCCTTCAATGTGTAGACCCCATCCACCGTCCTCTGGGTGCTGACGGGCAAACAGATAACGCTTGATCTCTGTTGCATATTCCGGAGGAATAGGGGTATTGGTCACATAGTAAGTGATCAAAATACCCGGCAGCAAGAACATAGGACCACCGTACTCGCAGGCCCAGTTTCCGGGCTCCAGTTGCAGATGCGAGAAAAATGAAAGCCCATTCTCGGCGGCTTTCAATGGCGTCTTGGCCTCTGGTAGCTCTGGAAGACCCTATAATGCGCCGTTAGGATTGAAAATTTTGGATTTTTGTCAATTGTATGGGGCAGGGGTCGATACCGTTGGCATGCCTAAGTGATATTTATCTGCTACCGATTGTGGCCACTCTTTGTTTTCGGCATCAGATTCGAGATACCGCCATGTTTGACGGCCTTCCTCGTCGACCAATCGCCAGCGCGTATAGTCAGTTTTAAGATCTCCATTGGCATCTGGGGTGAGATGACCCTCAGCTGGAGTTCTCCATGGCCCAATATGAGGAGCAGAAGACATGATATGAGGAATTGGGTCTTCTTCGCCAACCTACATGTGTAACAAAGACGATAAACAGCTTGGAGCCGGGCCCAGGGGAAGCTTAGTCATCAGTATCAGACCGCCAGGGCGGTGTAGAATATCACATCACGTGATGACAGGCAAACAATTGAAAAGGATGAAGAGGTGAGAGATTGGATGGAGAAGCCGTTGATCTCCGGGATGAGAATCGAATACCAGTGGATGAGAATCCTGATGGGATGAAGATTCCCCATAAAAGGCTGAATCTGGTAGAAATGAAGCTGTCTCCCAGGTTGTGGAGAAGCTGAGGATGCTGAGGCTGATGAAAACCGATGAAAAGATGATAAAATTGATTCAAGGGGTGAAGATGCAGGGATGCAAGATCTGCAGGACACACGAAGGTGAGAGGGTTGTAGGAAGAAACCTCTGTTGGCAAGGTCGCGAGCAAGCAAGCCAGCTAGCAAACACCACCCGATAGTTGTATTTGGTCCCAAGGTGCCTGGAGATCCTGTCTCCCTAGAGCTATTCATACTTCCTGAATAGGCAATTTCACGGTCTTGGCGGAAGTGAATGTTGGACTGTGAGTCCCGAGAATTGAGCTGGGTTTAAAGCTTAGCGCAACCCCCGTACATCGTATTGTACAGCTGTGCGTATGCACAGTTCCGAGGAGATTGACTAATTTGAAGATATTGTCTGTGTGTGTAGAGTTCTATTTTGGGAAGAGGAAGATAATGTTCTATAGATTGTTCTATAATTACCAATTGCGTAGATCAAGTCATAGCAAGTCAAGTGCTTCTTTTTAATCTTTTTATCCTTTTAATTTTTTACCAGTACGAACCTTTGAATTGTGATATTTACATACGTAATAGTCACTGTTGTCTACTGTCCGTCATGTAAGCCCATTGTGCCCACCTGCCCGGGCAGGTCCACGGATAGATATGCTTGCCCTTCCCAAAACCATCTCGCCTTGCCCAAATCCACAATGGCAATGGCTGAGCCATCAATCTTTCACAATTTGGAAATAGACGATGGCCGAGATCCCTCAGTCCAAGAATTCATCGAGAATACCCTCGCAGCCCTCATCAATGAACTCTCACGGTCCCCGGCAGAGGCAAACATCTCCATCACCCTCAAGCGCAGAGCCAGCCCAATTGCTTGCATCATCAACCCAACCAACGGAGCTTTGGAAGCGAGCACGAGAGTTGATACGTACAGAAAATACTCTTGGCCTGGAAAAACGGCACACGAGGCGTGGAAATTTAGTAAGATATTTCCTCCTAGTCAACAGTCCGAACACCACCTGGACGTTCCTCCTGGATGACAAACTGACCGAGTCTGGGTGTTTTGATAGCTGTCATCCTTCGAATCCTAGCTATATTGGACCAAGCTATTCGAACGGGCCAGCTGATCTCCAAGAGGTGAGCAATGTTCATGAACCAGTCTGGAAGGTATGCTAAATACATCCATGCAATCACCAGAGACATATACTATATCGACCCGGAGTTCTTCCGCATGCAGTGTATCGTGGACCGCATTGTCGATGACCTAGCGTACACCATCGGGGTGAATAGAACGGCATTGAATGTGGTTTGTCCTGCCGAATTCTCTGCTATCATAACAATCCGAAGTCGGGCTGCTCACAAAATGCACGACTTTCTAGGAAGCAGCAGCAAAAGGACTGGTGGCGGGAGAATTTCGGTTGATCCGTGACTCCCATGTTTTGATCGATGCGCAGTCTGTCACCGGGGACAGTTTGATTCCTCGCACGGAGGACGGAGACGAGATTGACATTTCACGGATTCGCTGGGTATTGGTCATCGAAAAAGAGGTATGAAATATGGAGACAACACATGCAGCACCAGTACGCTGAGTCCCTTTCACAGGCAGTCTTCCACCGGCTCGCGCGAATAAGCTACCAAACCAGAGCACTAGCCGGGGAAGGGATTATGGTCACGGTAAGTTGCGTCTTTGGTTTAGCATATGCTGTCCCCCAAATGAGTAACTGAACTCAACGGTACTCGAACAGGGCAAAGGATACCCCGATTTCATGACACGAACGTTCCTGCGCGCAATGTCCGACTCCGTATCCAACCAAAGCAGACGTCCGCCCCGTTTCTATGCCCTCACCGATGGTGATCCCCATGGTATGGCCATCATGTCGACGTACAAGTACGGCTCGGCGGCACACTTACACCAAAATGCTCGCCTCAGTATACCGAGGCTGCAATGGCTGGGTCTTCGAGTAACAGATATCATAGCAGTGCCGGAGGTACTTGGTGACACGGCTCTTCTTTCGTTGACAAAGCGAGACCGCAAGAAGATTATGGCTATGCTTCGGAACAGCCCTGTCTGGGCGAGCGATGGACCGGAGCCTGAATGGCGTGCTGAATTGCAGCGCATGCTGGTTTTGAATCTGAAGGCGGAGATTGAGATCTTGTATGGGTGCCAAGGGGGGTTGGAAGGGTGGATTAATCGGAGGATGTTTCGGCAGGAGTAAGACGCCGTAGGATCTGTATATCTAGGAAGGTATAGATGCATAGACCACATGAAATAGAGACAGGAGCGATATCACTTAAGCACTTGCCATGGATCTTCAATACTTTGGTAGAAGAACGAGACAAGAGAATACTAATGCAGACCCAAGACCTAGCAAGTCGCAAAAAGAGAACAGAACAGTGTATCGAAAGAACAGCATGTATCTCATCCGCTCTCATAATGCGAGAATAAGAATGCACTGTACAGACCGAGAAGCCATCGTATATCCAAACCATGCAAAAAGAAAAGAAACCCTCGAACGCCAGTCATCGAATCTTGACTCCCGCGCAGCACAGGCAAACCATATTGACAGATATCCACCTGCCGCAGCAGCAAGAGAACCGAGGCTTTCAGCCACATCCCAGCGTGGCTCACAGACCCAGACCCTTCTTCACCTCGTCCCTGACCTTCTGCTCGTACTCAGCTCTCCGCTCGCGCCACATCTTAGCAGCCTCAACGTTGGCGGGGCTCTCGTCATTCGGCTCGGCAAGCATACTCATAACAGAGATGAGGATCTTCTCCACACTCTGGATGGGCGACCAGCGCTCCGAGGCATGTTCGTAGTGGTTTGGGTCGTCGCCTGGGGGATGAAGGATGGAAATGCAGACGGTTCCGTTGGGGTATACTGTAATTCAAATGCATAAGTAAGATGTTTCCCGTGGTGTATTGAGCAACGCGAGCAAGTAGCCAGGCGCAAGTCACTCGTGAGTTGTCTCGGTCACGTACCGTTCGGGTGCCACACGCCACCTCCGATGAACTTCATCGTCGGCGGGCTCAGGGGGTAATCTCTCGGGAACTTCAGCTCCGCTGCAAAGACGCCGCCCTCGAAAGGGGTTTCCTCTGGGCCTTGGATCAGGGCTTCCCAATAGAACATGTCATCTTCGGAGACAGGACCTGCGGTGATACCCTCTGGTGGGTTGGTGGAGAGGTTCTTGTATTCGTGGAAAAGGCGCTTCTGAGCGACGGTGGACGCCATTTTCGCTGTTCAATTGATTAAAAGCGAAATGCGATTCTGGAAATACTTAGGTGGCAGGGTTGTCTGCGGGGGCTTGGGTGAGATAAAGGGTGGGGATGGAATAATTCCGGGGCGGTGGACAAAGCGTGGCGATGTCGTCGGGGAACCTGGATTTAGGGCAGAGGAGATCAAAAAAATTGTGATTGAAAAATGCCGAAGTGAACGGCGACATTTTTGGTTCATGAGAAAATATTACATCTAAATCGTGAATGTTATAGTACAGAACCTAGCTCTCATCACCACTCAAAATAATCACCATCACCCCCATCACCGATGTCACCTCCGTCACCCCAAGGACCATCTTCACCCCAAGGGTCTTGAGGTCTATCCTGGAAGCCTTGCACTGGCTCCGATGCTGATGCATGTGGATCGGTTGTGTTGGCCCTCTGCATTGCTTCATACCCAGCCATTGCACCTGCGGTGGTAGCACCTGAAACCATACCATTTGGCGCACCACCAGCGGTTCCAACTCGCTCAAGAGTCCCTGCAGCGGCTCCACCGACGGCCCCAGCTTCACCGGCGGCAGCTCCTTCTGCAGCTGCACCTCCAGCGGGAGCCTGGCCGCCCATAGGGAACCCGTGCGGAAAGTCAAATACACCAAGGCCACCTCGTTGGCGGCTGAAGTAATCGAAATCAATACTTACAGCTGTAGCCAACATAACAGCACGTTGGTCGAGGGTCATGCCTACATGTTTGTTGCCGCGTGATGTCTCTGTGCCGAGAGCTGCAGAATCCATTCGCACTGCGTAGACGCCGGTGTCTGTGAAGATTTCGCGAGCAAAGCCTCCGAAATCGCGATTGACAGATCCAATTAACTGATCGTCTGCTGATTTCAGGGAGAAATCCCATGATAGAAACGGCTCATCAACGTAGGCAAATTGGTTGAATATACCCTGATCTTCGTCTGATGTTCGCACCACTTGCATCTGCTGTGCCCGTGATAAACCAGAGTCAGATAGCGAGAAACCACGAGTTCCCATGTCTGTTTCTGGGTTTGGGGACTGGTGCGTGAAGAGATTGTATTTTCGCCGCAAAGGTGCCCACTGCTGCTGGGCTTCGCCGATAACTCGCATTTGACCGAGACCAAGTGGGGATATCCTTGCACTCGATCTGGTGCCGGGTTCAATGAGAGAACCGGGTGTTGTGCTTTGAACAGAGGTGGATGCCGAGTGAGAGTGAGCATTTGGCGTTTGATCGAGAGGATCATAGACGTGAATTTGGGAGTTGATCCAAGAGAATGGGCGATTGAACTGCGATGGTCAGCCAAGCCAAAATCGCACGAAAAGATGGCTATTCTATGAGCTTACTCGAAGAACCTCATTTTCCTGTCGATCAAATACATGCGTCACGAAACTTCGGTGGGTGCGTAACCATTGCCGTGCCATTGTATTCGCCAATCCCTTGTCCTGTTCTGCCATATATCCAATGTGATTTCCCTGCGCATCCATGATGACATACTTATTCGCTTGTTCAAATCCACTGAGAAAGTCAGTACACAGGTTACTCTCAAATAGGCTTGCACAGCACTCACATCATAACATTCATCATCTCTAGTTCTCGTTGTACGACTATTCCTGAGTTCGCCAGTATTGAAATTGCCGGGTGGTTTTCTTTGAGCACACCTCTGGGGTCTTCAGGCACGTAAACGGGAGAAAGTAGAGTGTTTTGCGAAGGGTCATAACTGGGATATGTGGTATCTTGGGACGCAGAGGCAGCAGGTTCAGGCTTGGGCGAGGTTTCGATTTTCCTCGAGGTCTCTATGAGATTTGGTCTTTTTATGCTATTGCGAGGACCACGCCGCGATTCATGACTTCTGAAGCTCGAAAGAGCTCGAGTTCGAGCTGGTGTCCACTGCTTTTGCAGGAGTCGAAGCCTTAAACCCCACATGGTAGTTGAGAGGGACCAGACTAGCTTAGATGTAAGGATGCAGGCAAAAGACTGATGGAATGCGAAGTTGGTAAGTAATCCGAGCACTCCACCGCCAAGAGGCTGAGAGAACGATGACGGAAGGCCAGTGCGGAGATAATCGGAGATAGCGACGGCAATTGCTTTCTAGATCGTTTACTCTTGCTTGCATCATGGAGTTCTATTTTCAAGATATCTAGATAATTGCTAGGTCAATTCATTACTCGATATCCCACTACTTATGAGTATTACTGACGAGTGCTTTTCCAGGCGTGGGGAATCGCACCACCAGTCAGTTTGTATGCATGTATACATAGTAGACTACGTTGGCACGTCTTAGGTAGAATTACTAGGTTCTGTGTGAACATATAGGCGTCTGTTTCCATATACGAAGTAAGCTTTCCAATTTTGAAGCACATCTGGGAATGTCCAAAAAAGATTCATATTAATCCTGTCGGATTAATCCGTCCAGCGGCACCAAGCTCCACGACTTGATCACAAACCATTGGCAGCTGCATGCAGTTCTTATATAAAACAAAGATTATAGGCCCAAAGTCTTCACAAAAGACCCTTGCGCGCCAATTCGATTTTCCGCGCAGCTTCACCTGTCTTGAACCCTCCCTTCGACACACAAACAGCACTTCCTTCTCCAAGTTCGACCTTCTCCTCCACATCAGGGTGAGGGCATGGGCAGTGGTGTGGGAAGTGTACACAAGCAAGAGTTCCGGGGCAGAGGTAGTTGTCGCATTGTGCTATAGAGAGAGATCGCGATAGTCAGTTATGTGGTCCAGCAATGCGAACTTGCGACAGTATGTTCTCAATAACGAGTCTTACCTCCGTTCCACATCTGCTGGTATCGGTCGCTGTCACTGGGGCTTTGCTGCGACCGCTGCTGTTGGCGTTGTTGCTGCTCGCCGCCTCCGAACATCTGGTCGAAGAAGTTGAATTGGGCCTGGGCGACAGACACGAGAATGAAAAGAGCCCAGAGGGCTTGGCGCCAGCTCTGCAACATAATACAAATAATTACACCGGCGGTAATTGCACAGTCAGGTGTTTGTATAGAAAGTAGAACGAGTTCGAGGTGGTGTATAGTTAGATGAAGCCAGCTTACGGGTACACACGTGACGCCAAGCCCGATCTCCGAACGAAAAACTTCCCCTTTGGAGCTTCACGATCTACACCTCCAAACACTCCAACTACAACTCACCATGTTCAAGCCGCGAGTGCTAACGCCCCTGCGGGTACTGGAGCGAGCCTTCACCCCGACAATCCGGTCGACACCCGCGCTCTCGCAATCACAATCCCTCCTGCGCACCCTCTCTGCAACATCCACATTCCCGAAAACCACACCAACACCCCCCCTCTCTAGCGCACTCCTCCCATTCACACAAGTGCGACACGCCTCACACGCCTCGCAAGGAACGGCCAATCGGCACTCACGTGATCCGGCCGGTAAGCGTCTCGGAGCGAAGCGTTCCGGCGGCGAGTACGTGGTACCGGGATGCATCATTTTCCGGCAGCGTGGCTCGCTATGGTTCCCCGGTGAAAACTGCGGGATGGGCCGGGACCACACAATCTACGCAACACAGGCCGGCTACGTGCGCTACTACCTCGACCCGCTGAAGCATCCGAAGCGCCGGTATATCGGAGTTGTTTTCGACAAGGATGAGCAGCTTCCGCACCCGCGCAACGCGCCCACCCGGCGCAAGCTGAATATGGCACCTGTGCCGATGGCAGAACGCGTCGAGGCTCAGTCGGATCTCCTTGCTTCTGTTGATGACAGCGGTGTCCGTGTGACGGATGTCGAGGCTATCGAGGCTGAGTCTGGTCCCCAGCTGCGCCCCGGTTACATGTACCGTGAGGCTAATTGGGAGATTGGTCGGGCTGCCGAGAGGGCTGGTATCACTGCTATGCCACATGATCGTGGTAACCGTTGGTTGGCGTGGAGGAAGCGTCAGCAGAGAGCCGAGCGGGCTGCTCAGCTGAAGAGTTTGAAGGGCAAGAAGAAGACGGCCAAGAAATGAGGGCATTTTCAGTGTGCATAATGTCTTGTTCCAATAACTTCTGGGTTTCCGTAGCGATATGAGGATTTGTATCTGGTGTTCACTGTATTATAGAAAGAGCATTTACCCATTAACTTTCCCACATGTATTACCTTTTTCCTTTTTTCTTTTAGAGAGACAATGGCACACAATTGCCATATTCAAGCCCATGTTTCATTCCATGGCATGCTGACGTATAAAGTGTGCCTCCCATAGTTGGCGTTAGCATAGCCCAACAAGACCGAGACCAAACAACAGGGCTATTCATTATCTAAATATCAATTTAGAAACAGGTATCTAAAGTCATGGGATCCTTCTCCCTTTCGCCTTTGAATCCAAATTAAGGCACTTAGGAACCCCGGATTATATCCAGCGCGATCTTCTCGGCAAGCATATCTGTGATGGAGTGAGCACTTGGTAAATCAAAGCAGTAACGGAGAAGAAACATACAAACCGTTGACTGAGGATGACCAGCAGGAAGAAAAGGAAATGCGCTAGCATCGACTACTCGCAATCTGTCCACTCCATAAACCCGGGCTTGGGAGTCAACCACCGCCATCTCATCATAGGAAGTTCCCATCTTGCAAGTACAACTCGGATGCCACAGAGTCATCACATTATCCTTGATAAACTCGAGGATCTGATCATCAGACTGGATGTGCGGCCCAGGGTTATACTCCTCGCCGATGAGCACTGGCTTCATAGCTTCACTCTGGAAAGCCTGACGTATTCGCTTGAACATGGCAACGACAACTTCCTGATCAGCCTTATCATCGAGCCAATTGGGATTGATCACTGGCAGATCTGAGGTATCTGCGGACTTCAGAGTGACATTCCCTCGGGACATGGGTGTGATCAGAACACCGAGTATCGAGGCATACTGGTATCCATCTCTTGGCTGGTTTGCCAGGAGATTTGACACGTTGCCGATATACCCTGCGCCAGACATGTACTATGAGCCCGCGTGTTAGCAATCTTTCTCTCTATCTGAGGCAATATTCCTCTCACCTCCGCTTCAGGCCAGTCGGATGGAAATCTGACCAGTTTACGGTGCGTTTGCTCAGAGAAAGCCGAGCGCAAGAATCGCGGAATCTTCTCCCAGGCCAGGAAATCCGCGATTGGATTTGTGACAAATCCATTTTTGGCGACTAATCCTTCGATAATTTGGCCAGCCGCGTACAGCAGGTTAGTAGCAAATTCAGTGAATGTTGTCACCCGCACTCGGTACGAAGGAGCAAAGAACGGGTGATCCCACATGTTCTGACCGACTCCTGGTCGATTGGCTATAATGTTGATTCCATGCTCTTTTAACTGGTCAGGGGGTCCAATGCCAGATACCATGAGCAGCTGGGGGGACTGAAAGGCACCGGCGGAGATGATAACCTCTTCCGATGCCGAAAGGGTGACGGTATTGCCCAGCAAACCTTTCACTTGGACTCCTGTTGCTCTCTTTTTTTCATCAAAGATCACCTTCTTGGCAAGGGTATTTATATAGGTCGTCAGTGAGTCGGGCGTGATCTTGTTTAGGAACGATGATTCGGAGCTGCTTCGGAGCTGGGTGGATGCGTTAATAGTCGACGCACAATACTGGGCTCCCTTTATAGCACCCAGGTTGAAGTCCTCTACTCGATGAATGCCAATAGCTTCCATACCGAGCCTCATCCATGACGAGAAAGGCTGAGCGAAGTTAGCATACGACACCTGCAATGGGCCACCATCCGAGTCGTAGGCATCGACATTATAGTCCGCAGAGGCATTTTGAACTCTATAGTGGGTGTTTGGAGGCGTGAACTGGACGCTCTTTTTGTAGAATGGGAGCACTTCATCGAATGTGTAACTGCTGTCATTGACTGTAGTTGCCCATAGTTCCATAGACTCGCGGGTCGGACTGCATGATTCCGGTTAATCGAGCCGCAAGTGTTCGGTGTTCATGGGGCGTTACCGTTGATAGACCATAAAATTCAACGCTGACCTGCAGAAAATCAGTTTTTATCTGATATGCCAGATCTGGAAAGAGACGCCTACGATCCCCCAAGACACTTTCCCCGGGTGAAATGAATCGCCCGCCTATTAGCACCCGGTTGATCTCTTGTCACGAAACCCCAATCCACCGGTGAGCTGAAAGCAGGATCTGATCCCATCGACAGCGCAGCAGCTGCAGGAAACTCAGCCACAGACTCAAGCTCATAGTAAGCCCCCGCTTCGATCAACGCAACGTCGAAGTCATTCTGTGCTAGTCGCGTCGCAATCACGCTGCCAGCGGTACCACCACCAACGACCACATAATCGAATTTTCGGTCAATGAGGGGAATTCCTGGCTCTTCCGAAGGCGCAGATGCCACAATACTCGTCTGGAGTATGAGGAGGACTAGAGTAGTCTGGAACAGCATCAGTGATAATGGTGCAACCGCTGGAGACTTGAGGCAAGATGCGGCCGTCCAGAGGCATGTTACAGCGAAACAGACCCGATATGTACAAGTCTCAACCGGACTATTGCAATTGTTGCACTAAAGTGCATGTGAGATTATCCCCGAAGATGTTCCAGTTCTGAGAATGTGCTGGGCAGCTGCCTCAAAATTAAGCATAACCGCGGCCCGCCAGCCCTATCCATGGATGGGATGCATGGATGTGATGGACGAACTTTGTTTCTGATTCGGCTCAACTTCAACGTTACATTACATGGGTACTCCGTAGATGGAAATGAAATGATCCCTCCGAGAATATTATATTCCCCCGCTACTCCGTACCTGCTTTCGACACGCGGAATTAATCTGTAACTTGCGTAAATCATGCCTCGGTCATCTACCAGGGTGACTGGATTGTTTTAGGCCGAGCGAATCAATTCGTCAAGCTGCTCACGAACATTGGGATTCATTCTAGACCAATGACTACGTTTTAAGGGTCATTAATTGTCGGCGAAGTAAAATGACATATATACTGCAAATCTGAATACTTAGCAGTTTCGTCCGAATCGACTCAGTGCAACATAACTAACGTTTTTACCAGATATAGGAGAGTTTCAAAATGGAATTTATGCATAGCATTATTTGAAAATCCGATGAACCTTCACGTCCATTTCTGTTCCAATCGCGAAGTATACAAACCCCGTGAAACGTCCGTGCGCAAGCCTAAGTAAGACGCTAACCCCCTGATTATACGACTTCTGTAAGAACAACTATCACTCGAATTTTCGTAGATTCCAGAAGGCGGCTTGGTATCATTTATTTCTCTCATTCGCGTTTGTCGAGCCTGCTCTGGATATTGGAGGCCATACCTGACTCTACTAGACGTAGATCTTGTTACAAACCGCATCAGCGGGAGAGAATCTGCCATGAAGAACCCGTTGCACAACCCGTTGCCTGCCTCACTATCAAGTATTATCCCCCGTGCTACTGCTACCCCACATGGCTGACTCCGAGCTGACCGTGTTCCACAGGTGAGTGCAAAAAGGCCGCTGCGATTCTCGAATCCTTCATCAACCCGAAACTCAAAATCGATGGCGAAATCCCACGTAAGATATTCGCGGGGGCCAAGGTAAGAGATATCCTGCATGAAGCAGCCTAAGCGATTATAACTTACTCTATGCCAGGGAATCGCCATATTCACAGCGTTCAGAGTTGGGTTCCTGGGCTCTATCCGCTTTGGCTCGGGACTGATTGTCGCTCGTCTCCCAGATGGCAGCTGGTCCGCCCCGTCAGCCATGGCAATGGGCGGCCTAGGTGCCGGTGGTCAATTTGGCGCAGAATTGACCGATTTCGTGTTCGTTCTGACTACCGATGCCGCAGTGAAGACATTCATGCAGTCGGGCAACTTGACTCTTGGTGGGAATATATCTATGGCTGTCGGCCCCATTGGTCGGAGTGCTGAGGCTGGAGGAGTAGTGGGAACCAAGGGCGCAGCTGGGGTCTTCGCCTACTCCAAGACCCGTGGATTATACGGCGGTCTCACAGTCGAAGGTGGTGTTCTTGCCGAGCGTGCGGATGCGAACAAGCAGCTGTATGGGCGGAAAATTCGAGCAAAGGAGCTGTTGAGCGGATCGATTCCACCACCACCCGAAGCAGGAGTCCTCATCGAGGTTTTGAATGGGGAGTTCTTCCGTATCGAAGGACCCGCGGAACCAGCCACAGAGGGCACCGAGCAGTCGCGAGAACAAAATCCCCAGGCTCCTGTGCCGCCCTCCGACGGGCACTCACGGGGGTTGGCGCCTCCTGCTAATCAGCTAGCTGCTGTCGAGTCAAGCGCAGAGCAGACACCCGGAACTGCAGAATTAGTCACCAGGGATCTTCACAGTGTATCCCACGAGCGAGATGCTCAGGCCACAACGCCAGCTGCTGAAAGTAAACCAGCCATTGAGCTAGATACCGAGGGAGAAACCGGAGATGCTGGATTATCCAACGAAATTACCCACGATACACATAGGTCAAACGTGCCAGAGCCTATATCTACTGCTGATCACGTTTCGGCTGTGGAGCCGAGTACACAATTGGAACCTAAAGGCAAAGAACCGGCAACTGGAGACACGCACGATACCTCCCGTTAGCCAGGTATCCCCGGGCGTCTGCGCGCTACCGAGGGGCTATCTGACAGCATAAGGATTACCCCTAGTATGAATCGCTGATTACTCAAGTTTTGTTTGAATAATGTTGTATTGGCTTCCCTCGAGAATTGATAGATATCCAAAATGAGATGTGTGAATATTGCGCATGGCCCGGTAACTCCCTGGCAATCAAAGGAAGCAGTTCAGAGAACGGGAGGATGCCCCAAGGACTTGTCCCATGTTCTGTTCAATTCGCCCGTG
The DNA here is from genome assembly GCA_911456345.1 of Penicillium egyptiacum. Lineage (NCBI taxonomy): Eukaryota > Fungi > Ascomycota > Eurotiomycetes > Eurotiales > Aspergillaceae > Penicillium > Penicillium egyptiacum. The sequence goes on along the minus strand of CAJVRC010000853.1, from coordinate 252,118 downwards.
TACACCCGCCTCATCAGCAACGAAAAACTTCCCGGCTGTGAGACACGATACGAGCTTGAACTGAATGGCCGCTCTGCTCCAATTCTGCCGATTGTGTAGCTTCGACATGTCTTGTAAAGTTTGGCCCTGGTCGGAAGAAGCTCTGAGGCTTCGTTCGGACCAGCGGTTGATGCGATGCATAGAGACATCTTCGCATTTTTCAGGTAGAGCCATCACTATTAAGTGTAAGTAAGTAGCAACGACGCCTAGTCACGAGTAGGCTGCTCCAAAACCCACGAAACCCAAAACCCAACCCACCAGTGGGTTTTGGCGCAGACTATTAGCTATAGAAGGTCTCTTAGCGCTAGGGGAGCTATATATATATATATATTAGACGGGCGATAGCGCGCCCTTTTAGTAGCTACTTCGCTTAATAAAATAATACTTAACCGGCGAAAGAAGAGTAAATATATATAAGATACTATCTAAAGAAGGGTTTCTTCGTTTTCTCTTTATTACTCTATTTCTTCTACTCTCTTCCTCTTTTTACACTATCTCTATCTAAATTTTCTCTACGTATAAACTAATTGCAAGCTAGCTCTAGGTGAGAAATTAGTGATTGATTAGTTTTAATACAAATAGGCTTACCTACTTAAAGTGTGACATCCTACTATCGAAACGCGGTATTAATCTCCAATACAGTCTTGCTTTATTCTTTCTAATTTGCCAAATTAGTATACTATAATAAGAATAAATAAAGTACCTGTCTTAAAAGGCCGGGTAGTGGATATTCAAGTTTTACGGGTGAGGACTCACCTTTGAATCTGCTTCTTCATGAAGGACGATACATCTAATAGTTAGCCGTGAAGAATAGGAATTATGAACCTGAATTAGCAAATTGAGCTACCTCATTAATTCATTAATTATTGCATTGTAAAAACACCGAACGAATTTACGAAAGCTCAAAACAATGGCCGAATTTCATTCAAAAAGTCCCGAATGGCAGGCCCGAAACCTCCGACAGCACAATTGCCGATACTGCGTGGAAGATTAAAATAAAAAGTAATTCTCATCAACAACACCGCGAAGAGACAATTCGCGGATACAAAGCTAGGAAATAGTAAAGTACATCACATCATTGCGGCTACAATATGAATCCCGTCAACACGAAACCCTACCAGCTCCCAGCTGACGCCACCTGGGTTGGTAAGCGGACAATATATTATCCTCAAGTAGACTTGAGCTAGAAAATCTGACTCCGCTGTTTTTGATACAGTTACCGCGTGCTCGACTGGCATCGGCCGTGCTATGGCGACTCATGTCGCCTCCGTGCCAGGTCAGCGTTTGATCGCAACTGCTAGAGATATAGCTAGTCTTTCGTACCTCGGTGACGATAACCCGGCCATCCTAAAGCTTGCTCTGGATGTTACGCAACCATCGGCGGTCGATGCAGCCTTCGAGGCGACCGCCGCGCACTTTGGAGACAGTTACTACATCGATGTCGTGGTGAACAATGCAGGCTATTCGCTTTCGGGCGATACTGAATCCGTCACAGAGCATGAGATGCACGACGAATTTGAAGTTAACTTCTTTGGTACCGTCCGTGTCGCCTTGAAAGCCGTTGAGGTGATGCGTCAATCTGAGTCTCGCCGCGGCGGCCTGATTTTCAATATTTCATCGCTGGCGGGCATTTGCGCCTTCCCCGGCCGTGCGTTCTACCACGCCAGCAAGCACGCCGTCGAAGGATGGAGTGAGTCTGTCGCTCGCGAGATGCATCCGGACTGGAACAGTAAGTCACCTTTCACCTTGTATAGACCTGAGTGATGACTGATATGTATTCGATGTTCCTAGTTCACTTTTGTATCGTCGAACCCAGTGCCGTTAACACGAATTTCGAAACCTCCAGCAAGAAACACATCGAGCCCCATCCAGCATATTCGGCCGATGATATGCCCGCCCGACAGCTTGAGATGTTCGTGAAGAAGGGGCTCGCGTCCGGCGTCGGCTTTGAGCCCAGTGCTGTTGCCAATGTCCTGTACAAGGTGGCCAGTCGAAATGAAAATGTTCCACTGCGTTTGCCTCTCAGCGTCACGGCTATGAAGCTCATCACGGCGAAGTTGCAGGGACAGCTTCGGGATCTTGAGACCCACGGCGCGCGCTGAGCGCTCTCGACGCTGATCACGCACAGTTCAATGTTTGAGCGGCGTTGTAAACCTTATTGAGCTTCATGTCTGTAGAGCAAGGTAGCTCTTAGCAATGATAATCTCTATTTCTCCAATCCAATACTAGTTCTATTTGATACGTGGGCACCACTAGGCACAGATCGCTAAGCTGATGTAACAAGCATTCGTGGGCCAACAATAGAAACAAAAGTTGTTACGCAGCGGCTCACTAAAGCTATATGTCCGGAAATGATTTCATATATGCCATTTCACTTTGCTCTCTACCACAGCCTCATCCATCGGATCTTCATGTCCCGGTCTGGTGGGATCCCAACGGCTCCGATATGCGACTGATCATTCTGAGGCGGCCGGTCGGACTTGGATCCGTTTGGATGCACCCAGTCAATCATCTCTATCTCAAATCTGGTTACCAGTGCGGCGATAGTCATTAGGATTTCTTGCTTAGCGAACACCCGCCCGGGGCAGATTGAAGGCCCTCCACCTGTAGAAAACTTGTCAACAAAATAGCAATCATATAAGACGCGCAGTAGATACGTACCGAAAGGGAAAAAGGAAGACGTTTTACCAGTCATCGTGAATTGGGTCTTACCGCCATCATGCTTTAGATGGCGACCAGCCCAAAACTGCGATGCAGGATGCTCAGGAGTGCCCCAGACAGCTTCGTTGTACTGTCCAATCTGGCTCGGAGCTTGAATGAGAGACCCGGGGGGCAAAAGATGACCATCAAGGTCGATAGGCTGGGTGACCTCGCGGAGTAACGTTGATCGATATATGCAGGTGGAGGGTTTCAATGTAGACTGATTGCAATAGCGGCTTTGAAAGCAAGCTCCGGGGGTCGAATATTCGCTCTCTAGAAACCAAGTCCACTGAGCTTGCGGCCAGGCATTCTTCTCGCACCGCCCGATATAGTTCCGGATCTGCGATAAGTTCCATCATCGCCCACAGTAACATGGGCACCGAGTTGGCATTTGTGCCGAATACAACCGTCGCCACCATGCCCGCCGTAGTCTCAGGTGATAGATTCATTCTTCGCCCAAGAAGTCGACTCCCGAGCCATCCTAGACCCATAAAGGGTTCCCACTCGGTATCGACGTCGGGGCCATTCCAGTCGAACTCTCTATCACCTGCATCAAGGTATCGCCGACACATTCCGTGGAACTCACCCTGGATCTCCCATGGCTTGGGACCCATCCATCGGGGCAAACCCCCACATGAGCTGCGGTGCGAGACGGGCGAATCCCCACGTCGCCGGCCAGAAGTCCGGGTTCAGCTCAACAACCCGAGACCCCATCAGCGCAATCAACGCAGCTTCGGCCATTTTCCTGCGAAAGAAGTCGGAGAGACGGACCTTCCTCCACTCCCCTAAAGGCTGCTTGCTAAGGCGCTGGTTGAACAGTTCCATATATTTGTCGCTCAGCGCATTGGCATGGTCCGTTCGCTGAAGGTATTGAGAGTAGACATGGTGCTGCCCGTGCCCGAGTCGTGCTTGCCCAGGATTGACCTCGTGTCCTGGGATGGGATTCTTGCTTTGACGGATTTATCCGCTGCAAAGCTGGCCAGCTCCTCGGTGTTCGCGCCCTAGACGTCGATGAAGAAGACATCTGGGCTGATACCGTTCGAGGACCTGTTTATGGTTTGGATGTTCTTCTCTTCGGAGACCATGTAGATTTTCTTTGGGCCCAGTTGGAATTTGACGATTCTGTTCTTGCGCCGGGCTGAACTACGAAAATCACTCCATCAGTTGTGTAAAAAATAGGCTGACTAGGATGGGTGGCTCACGCGTCTCTCCGTAGGAAGCCATGCATGTCCGTCATGTACTGATAGGTGTTGGAAATCACGGATCCTCCCAGCGAGGGGGGTTTCGCTAGCATTGTACTTTCCACCCCACCGTGTGGCAATGGTGGCCACGGTAAGGAATATCACAGCTGCAACGAGCAGTCGCGTAGTGTCGACGTCTCGATGTCCATTGTTTTGAACGCTAGGTCTAAATCTTTCGTTGATCGGGCTAAGGTTGTTCGCACTGAATCCGTATTAACGCTGTCCATATTGTGCCGATCGTTTGGGAGTAATCCTAATAATGGCCGATTCCAGTCGGCCGGCTCACCTTTTTCCCTCCGACAGACCGACTGATTGAAGGATCGGAGCTCCAGTGTGGGCCTTTATTAGGATCTGGTTGTAAGTTACCTGATCTACTGCAAGAGACCAATCAATAGATGCGCTCTACCAAGCACAATTCCACCACGAACAACCCAGATAGCCATTGTGCAGACCCTAAGCTCCTCCGATATCAGCCCCTGTTCCCAAAGTACGGTCCGAGCACGAAGTGCTAAGGTGATGGCTGAACCCAAATGACCACAAGATGGCCACTCACTTCAACACCCCCGGGAGCAGCGCATCGTCTTCATCTTCTTTCTCAGTAGACACGAGTTCTCTACAGCCCGGAAAACCCGGACAATGGATCCTTCCCCTGGTTATGGAAGCCGAAGCATTGATTTGACAGCCATTTAGTGTCGACGAACCGTTTTACTCTGGATTTAATGCTCAAATTTGTGAAGCAAAAATGATCAAGCGTTCGTTGAGATCGTTCCATCACTCGGTAAGCACAAAACAGCGCCATTCATAGACCTTCCCAACGCTCGGAAATTACATACACTGCGCCTTCTGGGCACCGGGCTCACTTTCCAACACTTTAGTACAGCAGGCACCAATGGGTAATTTCCGTTCGGGTAATATGGGCTTCTCCGTGTACAAGGTCACTGGAAAGGATTCTTTAGGATCGGCATTTTCATATGGCCTCAAATTCATCTCCAAAAAGCATGGGCCATTGCAAACGCAGTTACTGACATTAATATATAAGGTGATGGACAAAGATATACGTCGGATATCATCCTCAGCGCAACATCGCGTTCCATCTCAGCAATGGCTCGCTTCACCTGGGCTCTCGCTTCGTTTCCACTATTTCTGACCCGTGCGTATGCAGGGCCCTCTTGCAAGCCAGTGCCGGGCGATAAGGAGTGACCGTCCGCGGCGAAATGGAGGGAGTTGAACAATACCGTCAACGGGCCTGTCATTGCTACTCTTGCGCCGCCAAATGTCCTCCACAATGGGCCGATCGGCGCCTACGACGCGGATGCCTGTACAGCCATTCAAGACGAGTGGACTCTCAGTACTACTTCGTGAGTTACCGTCACCCTGCTGAACTATTACCATATTCTAACCCCACCAGCCTATATGCCCCGGCCGAGGCCATGGGCCCTTACTTCCAGAACTAGAGCTGTGACCCCTTCACAGCGCAGAATCAACCATGTCTTCTGGGCAACTACGCCAGCTATTCTCTCAACGTTAGTAGGGCCAGCCATGTCGTTGTGGGAATAGAGTTTGCCCAGGGGAACAATGTCCGGCTGGTTATCAAGAACACCGGACATGAGTATGTTTAGGTCTGCACCTACCTTTGCACCTTGATTCACTGGCTAACCGCCTGCAGCTTAGCAGGTAAGTCCACCGGTAAGGGATCCCTCTCCCTCTGGATGCACCCATGGGAAGGGACCACCCTACTTAGACACCCCATCCAGGTCAAACTAGGCAGCATCCTTGTCCACAGCACTGAGATGCTTCACCGCGTCCACAACTTCCAGCCGCGCCTTCAGCGCCATCGTAATCAAGTACGTGGCGGTGGTGCTAACAGGCAAGTAGATCGGGACCTTCTCGCCGCAACTGGCGACGTGGAAGAGCAGCTTGGCGAGGTCGGCGGCCTCGACGGCCCCGCCAGACGCTAGGCTCTGCTCGACGAAGGCCTCGAGCATGCGTGAGGGCATCGAGGGATCCGCGTAAGCCGGGTGACTGGCGGTGTGCTTCTTGCTGGATGGTTCAAAGTTAGTCGTCACGGAGCCAAGCTCGACGAGACAGAAGTGAACTGGAACAGAAGGCATGTTAGCGTAACTTCCCTAGACGGTCAGATAAGCAGCAACGCAGCAGACAATACGTACTGTTCCAGTCCGGGTGCACTTCCCTGGCAACGGACTCGGTCCAGCCCTCTACAGCCCACTTGCTGGCGTGATAGAAGGATTGGCCGGGGAAGCTGCAGACGCCGGCGAGAGACGGGATGTTAAAGATCAAGCTACCGCGGCCATCGGACTCGCGCATAATCTTGAGACCTGCGAGAATAACGCGTACGAGGCCGAAGAAGTTGGTTTCGAGCTGGTCGTGCATCTCCTTCTCAGTCACGGACTCGATCTCGCCGGCCAGCGAGTAGCCGGCGTTGTTGATGACCACATCGCGGGTGAAGCTAGAGCCGAAGTGGGCCGCGGTAGCAGTGAAGGCCTTGTCGACTGAGTCAGGAGAGTCGACGTCTAGAGGCAAGTACTGAAGCTAACCCTGACATGCACCCTTCACAAAGAACTTGCAGATCATGTAGACGCCCAAGCCATGGCCAGCACTATCCACTGGCCAGCCGTGCCGAGCCAGTATCAACAGATTTGGGTTTGCAGGTGCCAACGCCCATGCCATCCTCGGAAGCTACGAGTCTGGTCGTAGCGTGCAGTCCTCGTCCGATGCTGAACCCCCCGCCGTCTCCCCCTTTGCCTTTTCTGCCCACTCTCGCCAATCGCTGGCCGCGAGTCTGGGAGCTCATGCTGAATACCTCGAGATGAACCCTTGAATCTCACCAACGGACCTGACCCACACTCTGCAAAGCCGCCGCTTGGCGTTCCCCTACCGCGTTGCATTTGCGGGCGCGTCCGCCAGCGATCTCGCATCAAAGATCCTGGCAGAGCTGAAAGCACAAATCGTGAGGAGCTGGGTGTGAGATTTTCAACCCCGTCCGCTGGCAATTGACGAAAGGTGCTAGCCGTCTTCACCGGTCAAGGAGCGCAATACCCTCGCATGGCCACGGAGCTGATTGAGAAATCCTGCACGGCAAGGGGTATCATCCGCCAGCTCCAAGCCCACCTTGACGAACTGTCCGAGGAGCTGCGACCTGACTGGTCGTTGGAGACGGAACTCCTCGCCGCGGCACAGTCGTCCCGTGGTGCAGGGCGCATTCTCGTCACTGTCGACCGCTGTCCAGATTCTGCTCGTTGACCTCGTATGTCTTGCAGGAGTCCAGTCTGACGCTGTCGTCGGCCGCTCGTCCGGCGAGATTGCCGCCGCGTACGCCACTGGCTACCTAACGGCCCGAGACGCCATCTGTGTCGCCTACTTCCGTGGCCACATCCTCTCACAAGTGCTCTGTGCCAATCCGAACGCCATGAAGGGAGCGATGCTGGCGGCCGGCTTGTCCGAAAAAGACGCCAGGGCGCTGTGCGAGGACGAGACCTTGAAGGGACGTGTGGTGGTTGCGGCCGTGAACTCCTCCTCGAGTGTGACATTCTCCGGCGGCTCGGACGCCGTTGATGAGGTCAAGATTGTCCTAGGAGATGGTATTGAATTGTTCTAATTGTTTACTACCAACGCGTCTATCAAGGAACTACAACTCTAGAACCCTCGCTCTCTTCTCCCTCAACGCGGCAATAATGCCCAAACCACCTGTCCCACCAACAGCCTGCTCTATCTCGACCTGCACCAAGGCCATGCAAAGAGCCTGCCCCCCTGCCCCGCTGAAGAGCCCACCCGTCTGGCCCTGCCCAAATCTCCCACCCACCTCCTTGACATCTGAAACCCGAAGAGAGTCAGGCAGCCCGAGAAAAGCCTGAATGGGCAGGATCTGGTTGTTGAACAACACCAGCAACAAATGAGCCGGGAGATGCCGGGCGGGTGGGACAGCTAGCCCGCCGAGGGAGAGCACCGGGGCAGACTGCAGGGCTGTATCCAGGGCCGCGGGGTTGGTTGTTACCTGGGCCAGGAGCTGCGCAAGAATGTAGTCGTAGATATGAATGAGAAGGATGTAAGAGGAGAGGATGATGAGGAGGTCGGGGCTGCTTAAGTGAGGGTTAGGGTGTGATGAATGGTGGGGGTTGTCGTGCGGATCGAGAGCCGGCGGCACAAGCGCGGATAACGTGTCGACAAATTCAGCAGCTATGGTTGCGACGGTGGCGAGGGGGTTGGAGGGGGAGCGGGAGCGACTGGTGGGGGACTCGAAAGACTTCATATGGTGATGAACATAGGTGACGCGCAGTACCTCGGCAAGGTCGCAATGACTGGATTGGAGGTGAAACAGCTGTTTATATAGGGTCTGGTGTACGTATGCCAGTTGCATGCGGTATTTGTGCAGCGGGCCGGCGTTGTCGGAGGGGGAGAGCTCAAGGGCAGGCGTGTTAGGTGAGCAGTCGTCGCCTATACCTGAATCGGGGAAGTAGTCGTCAGGGTAGAGGTTTGCGATATCCCTCGACCCCCAAAAGCTAGACGGGATCTCGTAAGGCATGTCCAGGGCGTCGAAGTCGAATGTGTCGCCCACATCCATGTCCAGGGCGCCTAATGGAGCATAATCATTACGCTGAGGAGACCCCCCCGCGCTTCTCATACTTGCAGCAGCGGCAGCCTTTGTGGGCCGGCCAGGCTTCCGGGACGAACTGGTAACACATTCAACTTGGGAGCGCACACACCGCAAGCAGGCGTCGGTGGGATCTCCATTGACGCGCATGCAGCCGATCTTCTGCGTCCGACAGCGATCACATGCTGACTGTTTGCCCACGGATGGTTGTGAAGAACGTATAGTGCCAGTATCAGTCATGACTGCTTGGGGTTAATCATTTCCCTGTGCATCTGTGCAGGACCTGAGCTCAAAATCTACGCGGTGCCAGAGTCCTTTAAGTATCTGCCTTTGACAGCCTTGGCTGGAATTATACCCCTGCTTGCATGACGCATTTACACAATTTCAGTTAATAATTGTTGCAGGGGCCCAATAAGGCCCGGGGGATGTCCATCCTTATCTTTACGAGTCCCTTGTCGAGCTGGCGGTTGGCTGCTATTATACCCCTTGCACGACGCCTTTACGCGATGTGCCATCAGTGAAGAAATATCTCACTGCCTCAGTTTCCGAAGATGTCTGAACAGTGATAGAGTTAATTATCCAACTAATCCGATCACTCTAACGGAGTTATCGGCGGAGTATACCGACCCGTTGTCTTATACTAAGTTCTGACTTGCTTATATTACATTCCAAAGTTACTTTAACTTCTGGGCAGTGTGTAAGACAGCTGCAGCCACTGGCCAACTTGTATGTCCTTAAATTGCGGTAGCCCTAATAAACCAAAGGAAAATTCCATGATTGCCCCGGCGTTCGGGGTTAAGCACCCCCCCTGTCGGGAGGCTGCATTAGCGAGCCGTAGGAGCCTCCCACCACCCAATAATATCTCCATGCTGCCCGCACAGACGTAGATACTAGTTGCGTTGACTGTTAATGGGCTGTTTGGCCAATGGCCTGTTTCCTTTCGTCAGCTGTGAAACCCAATGGTCCGGCCCGGTGGTGAAGGTCGCAGGCTGCCAACACGTTAATTATGGCCTGTCTCTAAATTATCTCTAAATTCTCAAAGGGGCCTGCACTGGATATTCGGTACTCCTTTTAAACAAACTGGTTATAGCAGAGGGTTGCCATGGATGAGCCAATAGCATGCTGTATCGCACCCACCTGTCAAGAGGAGCCTGGAACAGCCACTGATGTTTGTCTTGTCCGAGAACTAAAACTAGCTGCGGTGTTTTATTAGCTAGGCCTGTTAGAGCTGGTTAATTGTATCTATGAATTATGCCCGAAGCACTCCGCTGCTGACGGCGCATCTCGATAGTCGTAGAGTCTGGCCAAGTCAATCACATCATCCTTCGCTATCGTTACTATCTTTAGTGCTGGATATCAGCGTAGTGAGGAATGGTTTAGCGAGGCCCATGCGTTAGCAATGTGAATCTTTCCGTACGGAACGGGGAGATACGCGTTGGCCGGCCCTAGCCTAACTCCGAAGGTTAAATACAGATATGTAGATATGTGATTTTAGGATATCGGTGGGTTGGGCGAGATAAAGGTGGTTCATCTGGTTCCACGTATACTAACCGGGCATAGATATCATAGAGGAAGGTCAAGGAGAACCTCTCCTGGTGACAGTATCATTGGATCAACTAACCTTCTCTGTCTATCTACCTCTGCTTCCGGACCCAAATTAATCTGGCAACATGACAGCCGCCAGCTAGGGAGACCCAGGTCCCAAACATATCGACCTCTACGGGAATGTCTACGAAGTGCCCGAATTCACCATGAACCAGATCTACGCCGCCATTCTGGTCTATTGCTTTCGTCCATCCACCGCTCGCGGCCTGGGATACGTAGCCCTGGGACCTTCCCCTGCTCGGTAGCCTGGCCTGGATAACGTACATCTATACACCTGTGCTCCCGAACATTGCCCCCTGCACGATAGTATACACCCTTTATACCGTGATTGCCGGGATGATCATAATAGGCAATGTGTATACTTTCTAAGTAATGACTTTTTTTTTAAGTGCGCGAATTTGGTGGAAGAGAGCTGCACTGCGAGTAATAAAGTGGATGGGAGTGAAGATATGGATGACGTCTTTGTAGACGTGTCTCTCTACGGAGACGCTCTTTCGGATCTCGCTTCTGACTCTTTTGATCTGCCTGAAGAGGACGTGCCTGAACTTACTGGTTATCTGGAATCTTAATGAGGAGTTTTGCGCATAAAAACCCGACCTAGGTCCGCTTTGATACTTGTTTAAAATAGAAGATATTTTACTTATTAAAGTGATTCTCTCCTGGCAGCAAATACTTTCTTAATTTTTATACTAGTAAGCTGTAAACCGAACACTGAATAATACCGCCGAAACCTGCATACTTTATACATCTAAGCAGATTTCCAGGTTTGTCATGTTTGTCGGCCCTCAAAATGTTAGAAAATAGCCCGCCCTCCGCCCGCAAAAGTGCGGGTCTGCGGGCGGGTTTGAGGTCTATATCTAACCGTTATCTACTATAAACAATCTTAGAAGAAATCACACCTATAGACTACTATATCCTATATAGAAGAGGTATATCCTCCTATATCGAAAGGCTACCTTCGTATATAATAGTATAAGCAAACGGCCCGTGACTCTAGATAATAGATCGAGGACCTGACCTACGGAATAAGCTGTCTTAGAGCCGAGCTTTAGTAGTAAAGAGAGTCGAGAGAAATTCGGTGTTTGAACTCTAGACTCTGCGTTGCTCGCTCGCGTAGGTGTAATAGAGTATTTAGATCGTCATTGCGGGAGTTGTGGTGCTCTCTAACGTGGGGCTTTTCTTCTTGCTGTTAGTCACTTTTGCATTTCTGAGGTAGCTGGCGATCTGGTATTGAGATCTTACCGTTTTGACTATAAAATCCGAGAGAAGGAGTTGTGATGAAAGAGTGGAAGATGAAGGTATGGCTGATAAGAAGTGTGTGTTTTGACTCAACTTGTTGAAAAGATAAGTAATCGAAAGAAGGAAATAAGACAAAGAATTGAATTAGCGCAAGGCTTCTATTGAGGTGATCTCACGTTGCCAGTGTGGACACTGCTAAATATGCTGTTTCGAATGGGGATCATCTGGAGATAAACCAGCGGGTCCAACCACTTTGTGATGATCAGACACATGATGCCTTATATAGTTTGCAGCAACTTGAAAAGGAGGGAAATTCATTTAAGAAAGGAGAGTTGAAGGAGGTTTTGTCTTAAATCATGAGAAGACCATGTAAGATAAACATGATGCATAAAGAGGTGAGCTGGAGCAACATGATGATATGCAATTGTCGTAGGGATATCCTAAACTTCTTCATAGCCATAACCGCACTGGGGGTATGAAGAATGAGAAGGGAAACCACTCTACATGCTAAAACAAGTAGATATATACTAGATCTTAGGTGAAAGCCAGACAAAGAATCATTCAGTAAATTTTGGAAGGAGCAAACAGTCCGCACGTTTCTAATATTCCATTGCACTGTATGAGATCTGATATTTATATTTAGGCATCGTAACTTTAGGAGATAGGGGTAGACATAGATTCAGTGTACTTGGTAAACAGTCCTTCGGGTACAGGCCACAATGAATTCAAAGCCAATATTCCTATTTAGAAGCATGACATGGCTACACTAGCTAGCAGCGTCTGGAGTAGTAATCTCATGATAGGGAAACGGGAGTCCGAATAGATCCATTAAAGAATAAATATGATAGATGACATTGGTATCAAGAACTGGCACAAGAGATCACTCCTCAAACAAGCGCCCTAAAATCAAACTCTGACAAACAAACTCATTACCAACAACCCTCGCAGTGCATTTCAGCTCATTAGGCGGCGTAGGAGTGGACGACGCAATCGACTTACGCTTCTTCCCATGGAACAAGTGAATTCTCTGCATCTTCGGGTTGGGTGTCAACATCGACTTTGCAGCAGCTTGATCTGCATCATCAACATAGATCCAGTCCCAGTTAGTCGACAGACCAGCATCAGACTGTGAGTCTATCAACGCCCTGGCCGTGCCGAGATCAGGGACACGCTCAACCCGGGAAGCCCCTAGGGCGTAAGTCAGAAAGATGTAGGCTTTCCTCTTTTCCTCTACCTTTCCACGGCCCATGACAAGGAGCACTGATTGCCCTGCGAGCAACTTTGTTCGTGCGGAGATGGTTTTAGAGAGGCGGGCTGTGGATGGAGGGTTGGGAGCCATGACTCTGGATTTTGTCGCTCCGTTGAGATACATTGAGTCTCCGGCTGGAAGGAGGTAAATGTCCCAGTCGAGGACGCGACCCTGGGCGATACAGTCCTCTACCCACCGCCCGGCCAGACATGGGAGGTTCAATGCCAGCGCTTGCATGTATTTTTCTCGCCGAGAATGGGTATCGGCAATTAAGCAGGCAAAGCCAACTTCATCAGCAAGAGCTGTAAGACGGAGACCCTTGTTGTTGAGGTCTGAATCGTTGGCTCCACCTTTGGTGGGAGTATCAACAGGAACAATTGACGAAGCCTCGAACAATTCAGTAAATCCATCATGTAATACAGTGCCGCCATTCTCAATTATCAGCCTGGTCACACGATTTTTAGATGCTTCGTCCTCCTTGTAAGAGACGGCAAATACCATCCCGGCGAAAATCCCACTGCCTTGGTGAATGCTGCGGGACAAGCGAGAACTGGGAGAAGCAGGCGCTGATGACCTTTCGGATGGGGTATGGACCGTGCTCTCTTGTTGAACAGGTGCCGGGCGATATGTGAACATCCGATCTTTGAGTTGATTCCACAGGATAGTATCAAGATAGACACGAGCAATAGGCACTTTGATCACATTCTCGCTGTTGCCAATCCCACCATTTGGCAGGCTTTTGCGTTGCTTGGGACCGACTATGACAGTAGTATGACCGTAAATGTCGGTTATGGGATAAAGGCCATCGTCGGCGGCTTTAGCCAGCTGTTCTCTAGTGAGCTTGTCATCGAATCCGCGGATGATATGAGTGACTTTTGGAACATTATCCATCTCAATTTTGACAGCGTCTCCGACACGAAGCTCAAATCTCTTAACGGCACCCTTCGGCACCTCGACAGGAGGACTGTCCTCAAATTTCACGGAGTATTTAACCTGCGATACGCCCAGTGGTGTTCCAAAGCATGTCGCTGGGTAGTATGCCCGTTTATGGCCCATCCAGACAGAAAGGACCTGACTTGGAGCGACCACGGTGTTCTCCGACAAAGTCTGAGATGGTCGAGGCGTGGTAGGGGAGTCATCGACACTGTTCGCCTCTGACTCAATGATATCATCCGAGGCAATTGTTGATGAAACCTCAGTGAGTTCCGATGATGGAGGTGGTGGTCGCTTATGAACTATAACCTTTGGTGGGGACGCTGATTTCGCGGTAAGTCTGGAGCTCTTTTCTGGAACATGCTTGTCTTGCGTAGACATCGAGACAGCCGTCTTGCCAATTCTTGATCTCCGGCGGAAGGGTTGTTCAGGCGATCCCTCGATTTCCCAAACATTCTCGGGAGCTCGTCGGGGGGGTTTTGATTGCCTTCGCACGGATTTCTCGGGGAGTTGCACCAAAGGCGCGTCATCCGCATCCGCAGGAATAGCAGCTGGTCGTTCTTGTGTTGCCCGAATGGGTGCAACGGATTTTGGGGGCTGTGTGCGAGGGGTGAGAGGTATGATAGGGTCAGAGGCGATGTAACTTGAGCCATTATTGCCACGCCGCTTCTTCTTCGGTCGAGTCGGTGATCCATCGATCAAGGCTCTGAACTCTTGATCCTCAGTTGTAAAGATCCCAATTCCCATATCAAGTCCTCCTGTCCCAACCTGCGGCGAAAGATCTGCCGCAATTTCAGTCAAAGCCCTACGCTGGCCTCCGCCTGGACTTGACAGCAGTCTTTTTAGAGGTGAAGAGAGTGCCCTTGCCCCGGCTGGGCGGATATGATTATTTCGAATACTGGGGACTTCACCAAACATGGGTGGAAGATCGTCGTCTTCGTTGTTCAGTCCATCGCCATTGGACTCCGCCTCGGAATTGCATTGGGAGTGACTGGGACTTGTCTCTGGGATACTCGTCAATCGAGCCATATCACCGATATGCTTAAGACGTTGATTCATAGGTGTCTCAGCCACACGGGATGGCATCGATGATGAGTTGCCCGCAGTTCCCGCTTCCACTCTGGAATGAGACGAGTTTATATATTGCTGCTCCGAGAGGTTGCTAGAGTGTGTTTGTATATCCTCGTTAAGGGATGCATTCTGAACAGGGTGAATGGCAGACTCATTTGAGACGGAGCCATTTCTCTGGGCATTGTTGTTCGAATGTCTTGATCGTGGTCGCGAGCAGGGAGAGGAGAACTGAAGACGGTCTCGTGCGGGAGAATTCACATGAGAAGGCGAAGGCGAGCGATGAGTAATGTTCCTAGTATTGTCGGTTTCTGTGGGTTTTGGTGATGATGGAGGTGATGGTTGAGAGTCTTTCACCATGGCCTGGGAAGAACGCATAAGACCGTTCGGCTGGCCACCATTGTGGGAGCCGAAGGAGCCTCCGTGAACTATCCCATCCTTCAGTTCCTCGTCTACTCCCACGTGTGATGGGGAGGGGACCGACTCAAATCCAAGTACCTGAGACAGCCGGTCGTGGGCACTGGTGGCAGCGGCGGCGGCAGCGGCATCCATAGGAGGTCCGTGATAATTCTCTTTGTCTTCTTCGGCTGAAGATTGAGGAAGCTCTTGTGACCTGGGCACTTGCATATCTTCTTCTTGTTCGGTTTCTTCCTCACTGGCAACAGCTTCTATCATTTCCTGGTCTTGGCGTTCACCTGCCTGCTTGGGAGAAGTCCGTAGTCTAGCGGAGAGATTGGATGTAGGTCTGGCAGGAGCACTCAGCCCCGCGAACTGAGCCGCGGCTTCCTCGTCGATTTCTCGCTGTCGTCGTGCACGCTCTATAAAGCTCGACTCTTTATAGAATTCTTTGTCACTCTGATCCGACTGGATATTGTCGGCCGATCGAGTCAACCTCTCCCCTAAAGTCCTATCGCGCTTTGTCTGCGATTCCTTCATCGATATATAGTTCATGTTCGGTTCGGATGATTCCCTCACGAACTGAACCGGCAAGCCCATCAACGGCGACGAAATACCATTGATAACACGAGCGGGTTGAATCGGGATATTGGGCGACGGACGATCCGATACAAGCTCCGTCTGCAGGCCGTGGACAATTGGAGACGACGGGACCTGGGTAGCCCCGAAAACCTGGCTCAGACCAAGAAGACCGCCACTTGACTCGATGCCACTAGCCAGGGGATTCCGCGAGATGCTCGGGGTCTCCATCGCCCCACCCTTTGCCTCATTCTTTTTCATTGCCGTTCCGGGTGTTTCTGCTAGGAAGCGTTGCGATTCGGGGAAGAGATCCGGTGCATAGCCCATCGGAGAAGACTCGTTTGGATCGAATGTGCTCTCGTCGTCGTTATCATCATCGTCTTGGGAGAGCTTCGTTCCGTGGTGCGCCGCGTCCAATTCGGAAAGGAGGTCGATATGGCCGCTGTCGCCCTCGTTCAACGTCCTCAATGTCGCTCCATCGGCCCCTGTTTGTGAATAACCTTGTTGCATAGACTCTCCATTTTGTCTGATAATACTGTCGTACACTGACTGCGAGACGACCTGGGTATCCCCAGGAGCCTCTGCGGAGCTCATGTTGCCGAATTGCGATCCTGGTACAATTCCCGGTTCATTGCCACCCTTACTAGACATTATTGGGCGTGGTTCATGTTGCCGAGGTCGAGACAGAGGGGGTTGGTGCTGGTGCAGAAGGCTCGCGGGGTTCAATGGTGTTTTCGGAGGGTGTTGGCCGGTGCACACTCCGTCACCATTGGAAGCACTGTCGACTGTGTGGTATGTGTAACAAAGTGTGTGATTCGGCTTGTTACCTATTTTTGCAGATCTTGAAAGGTACGGCTGAGATGGATCGTGCTCCTGGGGATGTCAAGAGTTAGTCCAATGAGGGCGAGGGACGCTGCAGGGTCGTTACATACTAGCCCCAACGCGTCGCGTTGCAACTTTGCGAGGTCGATGCTATCGTCCTGGGTCTCCATTTTTCGACTACATACAGTCGTTAAAGTCTTGCACGTCCTGATAGCAACAGTAATCTTTGTAAAGTTCGTTCTAACACAGTCTGATACTTCAAATGCCTTGAGTCTAGACAAAAAGGTAGATGCAGGCGTTAGAACGCGAAACGCGTGTCACGTGTCCGAAGTAATATTACCTCTTATGGCCTAGCGCCATGAGAGCAGCCACATTCAACAGCGTTCTACGCCCGGCGTCCATGGATGATTTGGCAGTGTTGACATTTTGATTATTTACAAACTAGTTTACTAATTGACTTGGAAAAAAGGGAAATGAGACGTGTATTTCATGGCTCATGATGCAGTAATAATACATTTGTACAACTATCCGAGACAATGCAACATTAATTACAGAGAGGGTATCTGAAGCCCTTAACGTTCCCCGCCTTGAGGGGACCCAAAAGAAAGCAAGGCAATCAATCACGGGTGCGGTTTGGAATCCATCTCTTGATGAGGAACTCGCGCACTTTGTATTGGCCAAACAGCGCCCCAATATCATCGAGTGAAGCAGCTGGTGGAGGCACTTCCACATAGCAGACGACCAAGCTCTTCAACACCTGGGCCTGCACACGGCTAACACAGTGCATCCACCACCAACTCCTCGCCTGCTTTTCTGCTGTGTAGTTCTTCCGTTCTTCTGTCTCGGACCAGTAAGGGTGGCTGTAGGAAGGAATGATGACGACTGCGAACTCGGCGTGGGAGAAGACTGGTCCGCGATTGTAAAGCAGGTAATCTGTTCCGAATTTGACACCGGAGCGGATAACCCACCCGAGGGACCGGAAGTGGTGGTAGACTGTGTAAGAGATCATGAAGGGATCATCTGGTTGGAGGGATGCGGAGGCGTCACGGGCAGGTTGGAAGGAGTGGTGGCAGAACTGTTGAAGGAGAGCAGCGGTGGTGGTTGGCGAGGTTGATTGGATCTCTCCTGATTTCAAGTGTGAATCGTAAATTTGCAATGCTCCAAGCGAGTAGGCAAGGAAGAACGCCTCTTCGTTGGAGAGTTGAAGATGCTCCTCATTTGGGAAGTCATCTGCATCGAGGTTGCTGATGACGGAATCAGGCAATTGTAGTGACGACGGCGAGGTAGATAGGAATTCTTTCTTTTGCACGACGGGCGAAAAGCGCACAGATTTGCTGTTAGACGAGGTCTCGGGTTGGTTTTGTCCAGCGAGAGCCGCGTTTTGTGCAGCCAATTCCCGTGCCTGCTTTGCCTCCAGCGCCCGAGCTTCTTTTGCCTTCTTCAAGGAGAACTTCTCCGTTGCAGCCGCTGTGACATTAGTCGTATCGCCTGTGGGCGTTGATTGTGCAGCTTGGTCAAGAGATTCAGAAGCACCGGCTTCCCTAGCAGCCGCCTCGGCTTTGAGTCTTTCCTCAATGGCCAGCTTCTCCATACGGGCACGCTCTAGCTTCAGTTCACGACGTTCAGTCCGTCGCAGTCTTGTAATCTCCTCACTGGTCTTCCCATTATGTAACCCTCTTCGTTTTTTCTCTCGCGCCAGCCAGCTGGGTTCACTTCGACTGAGACTACCCTTGCCGAAGAATCCCATCTGCCATAAGGCATTGATCGATCTCTCGTCCGTGACATGGATCGATGAGGTGGCTTTGTCAAAGTAGGCCGAGTAGACTTCTTGACGGGGCGGGGAGATAAGGAAGGTGAGGTACGAGAGAACAACGCTTATAAGAGAAAGAGGGTTATGAGGAATTACAGGAGGAACGTGATGTACATTGACCGGAAGAGGAAACTGGTGAATCTGTCTGAAGTTTGGCCTAGGAGGTCGAGGGGCACGAGGCGGACGCGCATCTGATGCAGGCCCTGACTTAGCAGCCACAGTCTTGTCCATGGTGGTTACTGGAGTGGCCATCATGAGAACCGCTACTGAATAAGAAGATATTCAAACTCCTAAACACAAAATTCGAGGTTAGCGAACTGTGCTAGAAAAATGCGAGTGAATCAATCGTCATTGTAACATCTTCTCAGATACCGTTGTAGTCAATTCAGCGGATCATCGACAGGCAACTAGAAATCAAAGTGTCGCCTGCCTGAGCTAAATAAATGGTGTCATCACCGAAGGTGAAGGTGAAGGATGGGCTGGCGGGGAGCGTACAAGCTGAGGAGCATCTTACTTTCAAGTCTTTGTATATGAACAACCTAAATCAAGTGTCAATTAGTAAAAGTCCACCATGGCTCTGCACATTAACAGAGCCTAAATGTCATTCAAGAGATATTATTCTCTTCTCTGCTCAAGTGCGAGAGAAAAAGGAAATTTTGCGGTCGAAAGCTGCGGTTAAAAAGGATGCCGTGACTAAGCATGTGGTCCGAGCTCTTCCTCGTTCAGAAAAAATTCCTCCACTTATCGCCGACGCAAGTACTAACACAGGACAATTCATCAATACCGCCAAGTGAGTTTCTAATTCGTCTTCGAAGTGGTGTTCGTTGCTCATATGCTAATATTGCTCTCTCCAGAATGCATCTTATGGTAAGTTTCGTTGCGACATCGAAGCGAGCGAATCTTCAGCTCCGTTCGGAGATCAGTCGCTAATTTTTTGACCAACAGTACACCCTCGATAACGAAGGCAAACGTGTCTACACCTTGAAGAAGGTACGGAAATCTTTGCGCCTGGGTTACTGCCGCTTTTCAGCGAACATGTGCTCCTCAGATCACAGTTTCAACTTTGGACAATGATGCTAATTTTTGGCAATTATAGGTCCTGAATGGCGAGGTCACCAAGTCTGCCCACCCCGCTCGCTTCTCCCCCGATGACAAGTACTCTCGGTGAGTACCGATGTTCTTATACATGGCGCATAATGGAAACATTGAAAACTGACATCTTTCCCAGTCACCGTGTCACCCTGAAGAAGCGTTACGGCCTTCTCCTCACCCAGCAATCCCGTACGTCGCATTCCAGAACTCTGCTCTCTCTCAGAAGTAGTGGAGACTAACATTTTATCATCCAGAGACCCCTAAGGCTTAAATGGATCAACACTGGGAAAAATGAATTACCGGGTGGCATAGCCCATGTTTTGGCGAATGGTGTTTTTCTTGCGGTCAACGGATGGCTGAGATGGCCATACTTGTTTTGCTATCCTTGGATAATCTATTCAGGGCTTCACCTAGACATTCTAGAGAATACGATACCTGATCTAGGTAATCAACAAGGATTTTGTTAAAATGTTCATAAAGAGCCCTATGGATTGGCTATATTCTATGTTCAACCGTAAATCACAAGACAAGACATGGTCATTCCTCATAAAAAGGCCGGCAACCACCATGACAGCGGCATTGACCAAATGAACTTTTTTCTTTCCATGCCCCAAAACTCCAGCCCATGTAATCAAGATGCGAAGTCATCCACGCACCACATTTAGCGCTTTCTCGAGTTGACATTGCGGCCAGCACCGACCTTGGTACGACCGCCAGCCCTGTTGCGCTCGCCGGTCAAGATACCAGGCAGGTAGTCTTCGTCCATGAGATCACGCTCGCGACGCTGCCTCCGCTCTTCTTCCTGGTTGGCGCGGACATACTCCTTCTGATCTTCGGCGAGGACAAGCTCAGTACCCCATCCTCGCTGGCCACCGCCGCCCTTCCACTTGCCGTTCGCGCTGCCTGCGATCGGCTTGGGAACGCTGTATACATTGCCGCGCTTGTTCCACTGCATGTTCTTCTTCAGGTGCATTGTGAATGCGCCATTGGCAGTGGTCGTGCATGAGACACGAGTGAGTGTATCCTTGCCACAGCGAGGGCAGAACTGCTTGTTCATCTCCTTTGTGGTCAAGAAGCAAGCGTGGCAGCGCTTAATGAAGGTTCTAAGATGCTGGATCTTCTGGAGGGTGGTGGTAGACAGAAGATTGAGGTTCATTTGCAGGAGAACGTTTTGACACTATACAGAATAAGCAATTGGACGATAGACGGATGTTGGGTGGGGTGTACTTGCCGCGAAATCAGTGGTCATAGTCGCAACCTGCATTGTCTTGGGCGCAGCGGTAAGAGTTGCTGTCCCCGACTCGTCTTTAGCAAGACGCTTTTTATAGTTAGACGGTGTGATCCATTCTCCGTCGTCAGAATCACCGGCAGCATCATCCTCCGCATCCTGATCTTCGTCCTTCTCTTCTTCTTCGGCGACCGCAACAGCAAACTCGGCGACTTCGTCGGCGTCGATCGCTGCGGCGGATTCTTCCTCCCCTGGAGACTCTTCCTGGGCACCTGCGACTGTGGTCTCCTTCACTCCCTCCGTAATGGCTTCCACCTCCGCATCCTCGGGCTTGACTTCCTCGGATTCCTCCTTCACAGGCGGCTTTCCATTGATTTGCTTCTGTCCAGGAACGCTTCTTAACCGCCAATCCCCATCGTTCTTTTCGCATTCAATTTCGTACGCGAGGGCGAGGACCTCAATATCGGTTCTACTCAGGACAGAACGGTCCCCGGTCTTGCGAGCAAATTCGCTGATGATATTGAAGCTCTTGGGTGTGGGGGATCGCTGTTTCAAGAAAGGTAGGTAGAGGGTCTCAACACGTGCGCGGGCATCGGGATCGCGGATCTCGCCGACCACTGAGGGGGTGGTGATAATTTCGTCGCACTGGGCAAGGAGGGTTGAAAGCGGCGGGGTATTCTTGAGAATCGGGCCAGCGTCCAGCACGATTGTGTGAACGGGCTTAGTGGATGCGGCTATATTGTCTGCCATGTTGTCCTATACACTAGAACTATTCCCACTGACCGACAATGAGAAAAGACGAGATCGTTGTCGGCTTGACAGAATTGGCCAAGTTGTGAGAAGGAAATTTCTCTGTGAACAGCGGCCTGTGCGTCCTTATCGGTCTATCTTATCGCCTATCCAAATCTACTGCCACTTTCGTCTTCGTCCATGTAATTGTACATCAAAAAGCTTCGACTGTACGTTTATTTTCTTGATATTTGATATTCAGATTGTTGTGAATATCAAATTGAATATCCTTAGGCAAAATGGAGGCTAGAATGCCGATGTTTTCAAGATATTTTCCACGATCCTCGAATGGCCCTATACAATTTCGATTGAATGAGGGGATTTATGCCTATGGTGGAGGTAAATCACTAGAAATAGATGCTTATAGCTCCCAGCAGAAGTAAGATTCCCTCCTTTCTTCAGGTAGGACATAACACCCAGTCACCGCCATGTTGAGACCAGCACATGTTGGAAACCAGGCCGACAGGTTGCCAATGCCTCCCCGGGCTGAGTAAAGAGTGTCTTCAAATAGGAAACAGAATGGCTTCTGACAGCCAAACGAATCTGTCCGTCTCTTGCGGCAGGGTTAGGTTCATAAGATGGTATACCGTAGAACCATCGGACAGAACTTCTCGATTGACGCAAACAGCTTCCAACCAATGCAAGGTTATTACCATAGTCTCGCCTGTCGTATACATATGTATATCTCTCTGTGGATATTTGATCTTCCCTAGAATAGGGACATTGCATGTTTCAACCTGCAGCCTCGACCAAAATCCTGAGGGTCCTTGTGTGAAAAAGAAAATAGAAAAAAGAACAATGGCAAAGAGAGTTGCAGGCTGTAAGGAACCATAATGACTTCTCGCGTTCTAACCATCAGCGGCTTGATTTAGAATACAGAGTTCATTTGACATCTTGGTCCAAGGAGCTTGCACAGCCCACAATAACTTCAGGGGGTTTCCGGCCTGTGGTATGTAAGAATTTGTCTTGACTTCAATTCAGCAGATCCAGGAAGACCTCTCTGAGAAGGGTCCTCGAATATGCAATATCTCGCATGGGACGTTTGAGACTCAAACCCACTAGAGAAAGAGAGAGAGAGAGAGAGAGAGAGCGGTCAATACACGTGGAATCCACTCCAATCAAGCTGTCCCGATCCTAATTTGAATCCGGCTAGTTGCAGTAGGTTAGGTGACCAGAGATAAAGGGGTGGTAAGGAGATGCACCCTACCCCACGACATCGTTGACTAGAGTGAGTATAGAACCGTCTTGGCGTATCAAATGGCCCAAAATTGCGACACAGTAGTCGCTTTTTTAAGCTTCCATTAGCTCCTCCCTAACAGAGCAATAACGGTTTACGCGTCTAGCGTAAGTTTTCAGTCTGCAAATCGAACGTGGGTTTAAGTTCCTAAGGGTATTGGGGAGTAGTCGGATCTTAATAGAAACTAGATTCTACAATCTACATTCTAGATTAATGCAAGATTTTAAGTCCCAAGCTGCCATGACAACTCGGTAAGCAAGGCAGCCTGCATGCAATACGAGTCTAGCACCTAGCGCCCTACATATTGACAAGAGGTATTGCATATATGAGTGTTCCACTACAGTATTCAAAATGTGGCAGCTAGGTGCAAAGCCATGTTTCTTTGATCCTGCGACAGAAACCCAACTTTGAATATCTATGTGTCCAAATGAGTAGCCCTACCCAGGTAGGTCATAGTCGTATGTGACATATCAACTAGCCAGCGCCACCTTGGCAGGGGTCCCTTTTGGCCACACTCCATTAGGGAACAGTCCAAAGATTGTAACGTTTTAATTGCTTTTTCTTGAACTCTTCCAAAATTTCGATGCATTGCCACGAGCTGAATTGCGTGGTTAGCAGCTTTGGATGTTGTGGGACGCGACTAGTGGAGGCCACATTGTCATACTGAGACCGACGTTCTTTGTATGAGAAACATTAACCAAAAAAGACCAACTAACTAACAGGTTTAATAAGTCGACGGATTCTGAAATTAAAGCAAAGGAAGCTTTTCGGGAGCGAATATCCGGGGCGATGGAAAATGATTATCCCTTACGAGGCCTCTGACTTTATCGAATGAAGTGGCTGGATATCCCAACAAATAGGAGGTTTAACTTCACCCTTCTCCTACGTTTTCATTCGCTATTCAACTGTACACTCTGCTATTTTAGGTATGGGTATATCTGTTGCATACAAAGTAGTTCAGTGGCAATAAATATAGTGCCCCTTACGCACGAGGCGCGGCAGATGAGCTTAATATAGCCCTAACTTGCAAAATGAGACAATGTCTACAGTAGACTGTTCGTTTCTCAGTCAACTGTCAAGACTGTTTAAGACAGATGCAATCTTGTTCTAACCATTCCTCAAATCTCCAAGGTAACAAGATGAGGGGCAGAATGAGAGGGCCATAAGTCGAAGAGAAGTAGATCAACTCCTGCATAGTGTATTCAGACAGGGGTCGTGTTCTGATCAATGGAGAGTGTCTCGATATTGGGACTCCAGGCTTTCACCCATTATCTCTGTCATTGCCGTTTGCACTGCATCAAAACTATGTCATTGAAAAGAATCTGAGGGCTAGCGTCTAACCTAAGGCGACGCGTATGAACCAGTAATTATAATTAATAATACTGACACTCTTAAGCTAAACTTGATCCCTATGGCCCAGGGACTTTTCACATGTGGACCAACTGCAGTGGGAGATTCCCTGCGCAGATTGTCACATAGGGTTGGCTGACTCCAGGTAAGCATAGTCCCTGGGCCCACGCGTTATCATCGGTTGCTCTAAATGATTCTTCAGTGTCACCGTCGGAGATGATCGGATATCAACTGAGATGACCTGCGAGCTGTCTGCAAGTCTTGCATCATGGTATATTCAAAGTGATTTGGAATCAATTCTATTATTGCATGTATATAGCATCTAAATCTTGGAACCGAATGATAGTCCGTGGAAGTATAGTTTGCCGTGCGTCAATCGAGAGAACAACACAGTGCAGTCCCGATCTGATCGGTGATCGAGCAGATCGTCCATGGGCGATCCACAGGAATAAATTGAAATTATTGATCATTCAAGGCCAGTGAGACGGAAGGGGTAAATGGGTCTCAGAATAAGGTGTGGGAATTGATATATCAAAGCCCTGCAAACTGTAGTTTATTCCCATGTAAATTGTAACCACAGCCACCAGGTTCAAAGCAAAAAATTATTTGAAAAGAAAGAGCAAAAACAAAAATAACAAAGAAACATCATAGAGTTGTAGTTATTACGGAGCACAGATGTGCATATCGAGTCCATCGGGGCCAACGCTGGACCCGATTCGTTGTATGGGGCCCCTTGCGCTGCACGCTGCTGCAAACACGCTTCCCAGACGGGGATCCTGTCTCGCGTCAAAAGCACTCGCCCGCTCATCCGAGGAGTGAGGGAGAGATAAAATGACTGTCCTCTTAGGGAATTGGTACTGTCCGTCTATCTCAAAAAGGGATAGTGGATTCGTTCCTAGGCCGTTCGGTTTCTGGGGCTGCATTGTTGATGGCGACGCTGCGCATGAGTTTTATGCGCTTGGGAATTATAATACGGAGATATCCTCTCGTAATTCTTCGCTTCTTAATGGAGAGGTTGTTCCTATCACTCCTTTGGTGCCCTATCTCAGTCGTCAATCAGATCAAGATCGTATATTGATCTGATCGTTGGACTATCCCTCGGGCAATCTTCTCTTTGAGGAGTAGCCATCCCTTCTTTTCTTTAAAGCCACAAGATCGTTTGACAATGAATCTGTTGTACATTCGAGATGCGATCTTCAGGCGAGATAATGACGGCATATTTATGTCCTCCCGAGGCGAGCAGGGCTTAATTATAAGCGTTGTGTTCACGGCCTTGGCAACCTTCTTCGTGGTTCTGAGGATGTATACTCGAATGAAACTTATGAATCGGGTAGAAGCAAATGATTGGATGGTCATTATCGCACTGGTGAGTTGGGTGGTTGATATCGATGAATACCAAATACTGATGCAGGTGTATAGGTCAATTCATATGTCTTCATGGCCCTCGACATTATCGAAGCCGTCAGTGGCATGGGAGTGCATTTGAAAGATATCCCACCAAGCATTCTCGAGAGACAGATGAAGGTGAGCTTGCCCTAAGCCAAGTCATCAGTATCAACTACATCTAACAATCAATCCGAATAGGCCTTCTGGCTCACCATTCCTTTCTACAACGCCGCCGTACTCTGCGCCAAAGCCTCAATCCTGATGCAGTACTTCCGAGTCTTCCCAACGCACCGCATGCGGGTCGTCTGCTGGGTCATGATCACTCTCCTCGCCATCTATGGCACATGGGCAGTGATCAGTGCATTCCTCAATTGCATTCCCGTCGCAAAATTCTGGGACGATTCGATCCAGGGTTACTGTTTGGATAAGACTAAACTGTGGTTTTCCAATGCTAGTATGCACATCGCGACCGATATTGCTATCCTTATAATTCCCATCCCGGCTTTAATGGCAGTCGATTTGCCCCGAAAACAGAGGATCGCTTTGATGATCATGTTTGCTCTGGGTGGCTTGTGAGTTATCCTATTGCAGACATCAACTGTTCAGAACTAACATAGCATACACTAGTGTCTGCATCACCAGTATAGTCCGTCTAGTCAGCCTGAAACAAATCGCCGAATCATCCGATCCCACTTGTACGTATCGTATCCCTCCACCCTACCACAACCCAAAACCAAGCTAACACTACACAAACCAGACGATAACGTCGGCGCTGCCTCCTGGTCCGCCATCGAATGCAACACAGGCATAATCTGCGCCTGTCTACCAACCCTAAAACCCCTCGTCGCCCGTATCTTCCCAGGAATGGTATCGACCTTCAACGCCAGCCGTCCCACCCGCGGCGACACAACCCAGCGCAACTCCGATTGGAACGGTGATGCATCAACCCTCGGTGCACCGGGCGAGGAACACGAGTACGGCGCCGGTGACCCGGAGCGGGTTCTCGCTCTTGTTCCTGGTACTGGCTTCAGGCCTAGTATTAAGCGCTGGACGAGAGAGGAAGAGAAGAAATTAGCTCGGATTGCTTTTGTTCCTGAGCCTCGCAGTCGTCCTAATCTAACGCATCCTCGTCCTTTGCCTGCGGATTCAGCGGTGCCGTTTTGAAGGTCTGTTGGTTAGACACGCATTTGGTTTTTGGATGGCTCTTGCAGTCAGCTTGGTGGCTTGGAGTATAATGTCATATACCCGTCAGATTTTCCTTTTTTTGTTTCCCTTCAAAGTTCACCACGCTCCTTGGGCTTGGCGGTTGTCGGATGATCGCCCCGTGGGGTATACCTGTGACACTCATTATTTCTTCCTTATGTCATTTTAAATGTAGTAATACGGAATGTAGGTTTGGAAATCCTTGGATATATAGATAGTCGAAGTACAGCATCGATTCAAACAGATAACTTAATACCGAGAGTTGGAGCAATAGTCACAGAATGAAGCCGCTTGGTTGTAGTCCAATACACGCCCCAAGAGTAGAATAACGAGGCAACCCGCCTATAACAAGCATACACAAATGAGAAGGGGCTCTATAGTGTCTAAAGCAAAGTGCGGAATTATCGATCTAAAAGTCGGTGAACTCCTTATCGACTTCTTCATAGTGGTCAAAGAATCCCTTGAACAACTTAACACCCAGGCCGGGGTCCAAGCTACCAGTAGTCGCCCGAATACTGTGCATGCTCAGCTGCGGGATACCGCAGTCAATGGCCCTCATGCCGATCTGGGCACTGGTCATGGGCCCAATAGTGCCACCGCTGCGAGAGTCATTGCGGATCTGGAAGACCTGCAGGGTTGACCCACAGCGCTCTGCAACTCGCCTCATGACGCCTTCGCTGACACTGTCGGTAGTCATGTGTCCGTTTGAGTCGGCAGAAACTGCCACGCCAACGTTAAGGCGGGGCGCGTGGTTCTCAAGGTAGACATTAAGGAAGTTCGGGTTGACTGCGTGGATGACATCTGATGATACCAAGAAGCTATTGGCCACTGTCTGGGAAAGGAGGTTGGGACCGTAGTTGTCCTTCGCGAACGCCTCGGTAATACGCTCAATGACGCTGCTCATAAAGTTCGACCGAGCACCTTGGCGAAGCAAACTGCCAATCTCTTCGTCATCGAACATACCAACCATCTTTACGGTTCCGGTCGATGTGCTGTCCGAAGAAGCAATGAGCGCTTCCTGTGCAGCATAGCAGCAGAGCTTGTCGTCAATGCGACCGGCGAAGATCATGTCCTTCTCCAGACCTCCTAGTTGAGCGGGCTGAGTATCAAAGAGTTCCAATTCCCAGTTGACAATAGTGCTATAATCTGTGATACCAAGCTCATTGGAGATGATCTTCACAAGCTTCTCAGGCTGGGTCGAGGTAAATGTGCCAAACTTGGCGTCACTAGACTCGACCTTGGAGTGATCAAACAAATCAGAGTTATCAATTCCGATAACAGGCACCATTTGGGTTTCCTGGTTGAATGGGCCATTCGCAGGAGACCCAAAATGGGGAGCGAGGGTAGGCACACGAGCAATAGGCCAGTCAAGTTTGACCAGCTTAGTCTCCACCTTGCCAGTTTCCGGATCGCGGACGAGCACACGACCACCGATACCAAGATCGCGATCCCACCAAGTAGCGCCGAGACCACCGGCGTACGGGGCAACGCCGAGCTGCTGGAAGCCTGCTTTGTTTGGTAGCTTGGACACGGGCTTCAGCTTGGCGGTCAAGGCATCGACATGGCCAGCAACGATAGCCACCCCGTTGCCGCTCTCGTATTTGGAGCCAACGTTGAAAGCAATCAAAGAGCTGCCGTTGCGGGTAGTGTAGAACTTGCCGCTTCGTTTCAGCTCCGATGTCCACACCGCTCGCTCGGAGAGGTGCTTGTAGCCATGCTCTTCGAGCTGCTTGGAGAAAGATTTGACAGCGTGGAAAATTGTGGGATTGGATGTCATGAACTCGCAGTATGGTTTAGAGTAATCCTCGGGTCGGATGGGTTCATCGGCGATGGGTGCCTGAGCTCGGACTGGCTGTGCTGCAGGTACAGGCATGAACGGACTGGGCAGCTGGGCGGATATTTGTGAGGCCCATGGCATATCGAGGCCTTGCACCGAGTTGTATTTTCTGGTCATATTGTAGATGTAGCGTTGAGTTGTATGAGTATAGGGAAGAGGGAGAGTTGGAGGAGAGAATGACTCGTGAGGGGAAAAGGCGGAGTCCCGGGGGGCTGGTACCTGGATATATCCCTTGCTTATCGCCGAGTCTGGTGATAACAGATTCAGCTCTCCACGGGTGTTTATTGGCGGACAACTACATGTTCTTTTTTTATAGGTTAAATGGTACTCACAGGTAGGTAGGAATATTCTATTAACCTTGTATGGAGTAGCAACAATCTACAACATAGTTGGCTTGGTAAATGCTTAGTTCCGACCTACAAATCGCATACATCGAAATCAAGCCCTATGACGCCATTTTGCTAACTAGTAGATTGGTTCTAGTAAATCTGCCACTGCGAAGACAACATTTGAGTAAGAGAATATTCAAGGTGAGCTTATGATATTCCATTGCTGCTTGTACCTTAAGCAATGTAAAGATCAATTAATTAAAGCACTGGTGAAAATTACACGTATTTGTCTGCAACTATACCGCGATATATATCGGAAGATTATCGCACATCGACAACTCCGATGGTCTAGAACGCTTTCATCCACACCTGGCTGCAACTATTTGGCCTTCTCTAAACTCCTCTTTGGAGTATTACAGTCAAATGAAATCCACGTTTCTACTGTGGTCACGCAGAGCAAGTGACCTCCGTGGGAAGGGAATGACATCATGGGCCTGGAGAAAGGTGCAAAGATAGCCGGCTCAATTCGTTTCATGAATTCCGGAGATATAATGCTCGTTATACAGCAGCATCCATATTATATTGCGCTGTTGCTCTGCTTGACGCACGCCCGCATCATGGTGATGTCAGTTGACAGGAAATCCCCAAAAACCCGGGGTTTGAGCATTTACATATAGTATAAAGAAGAATCACCTATAAAGATTGAGTGCGGATCCGCTCGATAAGTACAAATCTGTGCTGGGAATTTTGATTAACACATATGGACACAGTGAACGGGTAAATTCCCGTATCCCAATCATACATAAGCTCAATCTGCTCAAATAGATTGAAAATGGCAATGTCCCAGGCCGCAAACCTGATAGAGAAGGTTCTTGGCCATGGTGATAATGCAACAGTCACCACTGATGTGTCCAGCTACGACAATGAATATGGAGTGGAGACCGGAGAGATGATCCAGGCTACTACTTGGCAAGGGAAGAACCGAGTCAAAGTTGGTACGCGAGAGAGGCAATTGTCATTTTAAGCCTTTTGTGCATCGCTGACTCTGCGACTAGTGAAAATGCCCAAGCCACGGGTGATCGACCCTGGAGACGTGATTGTCAGGGTAACAGGAAGCACTATTTGCGGTAGCGATCTGCACCTATATCACGGTATGAAAATAATTCCATGACCATCCGAGCAAGCGAATAGACTGACACAAAAGCGTCGGGCAAAGGGGTCATTCCTCAGCTGGAGAAGGGCGACGTGCTCGGCCATGAATGCTGTGGGGTTGTCGACAGTATAGGGCCCGAGGCAAAGAATGTCAAAGTTGGAGAACGAGTTGTTGTTTCTTTTCCGATTGCTTGTGGGGATTGTAAGAATTGTCGGAGAGAGTACTATTCCCAATGTGACAAGACCCACGAGAACACTTTGACCAATGCCTTGTATGGGAAGCGAACTGCAGGTAAGTCCAGCAGAGTAACTGGACTCGGGGGTCCTGATATTCATACTAAATTGGGAACAGGCATATTTGGATATTCCCATTTCACAGGTGGGTTTGCAGGTGGCCAGGCCGAGTACATTCGAGTTCCATACGGCGACGTCAATCTTCTTTCTATTCCAGCCGAAGTACCAGATGAGAAGGCACTTTATGTCTCGGATGTTATAGCAACATCGTGGCACTGCGTGGTCGACACCGGTGTCAAGAAAGGTGATGTTGTTGCGATTTGGGGAGCCGGGCCAATCGGGCAGATGTGTGCACAGTTCAGCTTCTTCCATGGAGCTAGTCGAGTCATCCTCATCGATGGAGGTGATGGTGCATGGCGATTAGATTTCGTGAAGACAAAAGCGCCCAAGGTCGAGTTAGTCAACTTCACAAATCTGCCTAAAGGCGAGTCAGTAATATCACAGCTGCAAAAGATGGTTGATGGCGGACCGGACGTTGCTTTAGAGTGTGCAGCGGGTGAATACGCCAAAGGATGGGCGCATTACTTCGAGCAGATGCTTGGAATGGAGACGGATACTTCGGAGCTGTTGAATGAAATGATTACTGCTGTTCGCCCATTTGGCCATGTTGGAGTGACGGGTGTCTACGCCGGATTTGTGAGTTCACCGGTTTCGGAAGAGTGAAGTAGCTAACGATCATTCTCAGACCAATCACTTTAACATTGGGGCTCTGATGCAGACAGGTGTTCACCTTATGGGTAATGGACAGGCTCCTGTCCACAAGTATTGGAAACACCTTATGCATCTTATTCAGACGGGCGATATCAATCCGCTGGATATGGTGACGCACCGGGTCCGTTTGGAAGATATGGAGAAATTGTATGCGATTTTCAATAGGCGAGAAATGGGCATGCAGAAGGTCTTCGTGCAGACTAAGCACTCTGCTCCTCCAAAACATGGAGCTCCTCGATTAACGGAGTTGTGAATGCTTCTCAATTTGGGGACTCCTATGCTAATTACCTCTCGGACATATACCACTACCCGCCTCTTGGAAACGTGTAGTGCTAAGGGGTCAGGCTGATCTCGTTAACGGAATGAAATGCATATTCTTTTCCTCGACAGTCCATTGACTCCCCATTGGAGCCAGAAAAGTATTGGTATTTTGTGGATCAAATACTAGATAGAGAATTAGATATATTCTAGGTATTAAGGTAGACTTCATGTCCCTTGCAGATTGAGAGCTCTGAAGGCGAAAGCCGAATCCCGGCAATGACCGGCTTTAGCTGGAATCCAATTTGCTTATAGTTTCGATTCTATATTGTAATTCAACTCAGCAGATCAAGTACGAATTGGAGATTCGTGATGTTTGCTAGAATCTCACGAGCAGACTGCGTCATCAAGTCGGTTTAGACTACTCGTTTCATGATCATCGCACCGAAGAGATATAACTGAGGATAGTGGATCAGTCTTTCGGATCGCCGAGAATAGGCCTTTAAGCGCCATGGTGTGTCCAATGGCGGCTTCTTTCCACGCATTCCACTTTTTCCACCGTCAGTCTCTGCATACGCACGTCACAATCAGCCCTGGCTGTGACTAACTGGCGGTGTTCTCCAGATCGGGCCATGTACACGAAAGTTCCGCTGTTCGGCCCTCGCAATGACGTTGGGGTGCATTTACTGATTGATAAGATTCTGCTATGGGGGGCACTTCCAAGGTTGGCCAAGACCACCAACCATTTCCATAAAAGGTCGACCCAATCATCCAGGGGTAAAATACGGCAGTGAAAGAGAGATAAGTCTGCCGATTATTAGCGCAGCCCTTGGATTGCGGTCAGCCCTAACGACGAGCGGCGTTAGTGCAATCAGATAAGATCAGAGAGACCGAGAACGGACGTACGGGATCCAATTCCCATGTCGATCTATACTCTCACCGCTGGTGAATGAGTCCTCGGAAAGTTCTTTTGGGCATTGGCACGTTCTTATTGGCCCAATCGCCGTTTCTGCTAGGTAATGACTACAGGGCTGGTAGACCGGAAGTAGGGAGGTCTTGCCCACCTATGGTCAGAGGCGGCCCACTCGAGCAAATTTTACATCGACTGGAGAGTTCTGATCCGTGTCGCCTGTCATTGAGTCATCGACGATCAGGCGGGTGAACGGTGGGCTGCATAGGAAGTTTAGCATGTTACGGAGTATGCAATTGGGAATTGGGACGCAATTGCTTGCTATTGCGATCCTTCGCTATTTCAGGTGGTTCTCGAAGTGTGCCTAAGGAAAAAATACACGCAGTTAGCGAAGGAAAAATGAGAACATATTACAGTAAAGAATGTTGCGACAACCCACCGACGCTCTCTCGGAACCATCCCCACTCAGATTCGGATCAGATAAAAAATTTCAAAGGGCATCGCGGGATTTTGTTAGCGAAATTGCAAATGAACCAATGGTAAATCAGCAAAAAAAGAAAAAGAAGATCAAACCTTGGAAGAGAAAAGTATACAGCCGAAAGCTCAACGTCCGAAACCGGCATCATGTGAGCACATAGATCTAATCTGATCATCGGTGACTTTTTCTCGCCTTTCCCCCTCCCTCCCTCTTCTCTTTTCACCTTTGTATACCCTTTCTGTGTCCATTCCCGCACTGATTTATTTCAGACAGAACAGGGTTTGAAAGAAAACTCGTTCTTCCTCTCCAACTAGTATTTCTCGCTTATCGGCTCATATGAGCGCACTTCCGCTTTTCCGACCGAGAAACGGCTCGTGCGTCTGCCCCGACCACGCCCGATTACTTGTTCCCAACTGACTTCGAACATAGTAGTTGAACATCAATTTGGTGTCAAAATGGCCAGTGGTGTGTCTATGACACCTGCTCCAGCTGGAGTTCCTGCACTGGCCCTCGCACCGGCGCCCGCGTTGGCCGCCAGGCCCTCCGTAGCCCCTTCACCGGGACCGGGTACACCCGGCTCCATCACCTCGAAAGAATGGGTAATCCCACCACGTCCCAAGCCAGGTCGCAAGCCAGCTACAGACACACCGCCGACCAAACGCAAAGCGCAGAACCGAGCAGCTCAACGAGCGTTCCGTGAGCGTCGGGCCGCCCGTGTCGGTGAACTGGAGGAGCAAATGAAGGAAATGGAAGATAATCACGATATCCAAGTCGCCTCGCTTCAACAGCAAATTGGAAACCTCTCCAGTGAGGTTGATCAGTGCCGCGAGGAGATGGGATGGTGGCGCGACCGATGCCACGCCTTGGAGAAGGAAGTATCGATCGAGCGCAGCGCAAAGGAAGCCCTGGTCAAGGAATTCCGGTCATCCCTTGCTGGCCCTAGTGCCAGCAAGCCCGCGCCCATTCCGGACTCTGTGCCTTTGCCACCTCGCAAGACAAGAAGCTCCCGAATGGAGGATGTTCAGCCTACTAGTACCGAGCGTAACAAGGAAGATGGACAGACGAATGTACCTCTGGGGTGCAACAACTGTTCCAACGCCCACTGCCAGTGCATTGAAGATGCATTCGGCATGCCAATGGATACCCACGAGTCATCTCATTCTAGGCACGAACCTCATGGCGTGGGCAGCCCGGAACGAGACCATAGGGATCCCCACATCAAGCCCGATCCGGAAGAGATGGAAATCGACTTCACCGCTCAGTTCTCTAGCGTTCCGGTCCAGTCTCAGGACAACAACGTCTCCTCGCCCCCTGATGATCCCTGCGGGTTCTGCCAGGATGGCACTCCCTGTATCTGTGCCGAGATGGCCGCACAGGAGCAGCAGCGCGTACGCAACATCAACACATTCGAGACCAACCGTCTCGCACCAATCCAATCCATCTCCCAATTCACCCCGCCCCCATCCGAGGGAGACGTCCGCTCAGAAGTGACCCTCCCACCCATCAGCCAAGCAACCAACCCCTGTGCCAACGGGCCAGGCACCTGCGCCCAGTGTCAAGCCGACCCCCGAAGCACTCTTTTTTGCAAGACGTTGGCAGCCTCCCGGTCAGCGAGCGGAACTCCATCGGGAGGAGGCTGCTGCGGAGGCGGAGGAAAGGATGGCGGATGTTGCATGTCAAGAAATGCCCCCGCCACCGCGCCCAACCCGCGTAAAAACGCCGCCATGCCTTCGCAACCTCCCGCACCCAAGCCCGCTCCGCCCTCAGAGCTGACGCTCAGCTGTGCCGACACTTTCACCACCCTGTCCCGTCACCCGAACTTCTCCCGCGCCAGCGACGAGATCTCAACCTGGCTGCCGAAGCTCCACACCCTCCCTGACCCCCGCGAGATCGCTCCCCCAGACAGCCGCGGTGCAATGGAAGTCGAGGCTGCAAGCGTCATGGGTGTGCTGCGGTACTTTGACCGTCGCTTCGCTGAAAAATAAACAATCCTCACTGTGGATCTTATGCGTCCGGGTTACCTGTGATTTTCCGGTCCTCCCCCACAAGGACATTTTTGATACCCATACCCCCTCCTTTCCCGGGCGCTCCATGTACCATCATACGGACGTGTCTCATATCCTTCCTGTCTTTGTCTCCCTGCCTCGCATGGGGAATCGATCTGAGCTTCATGTATATTTATTTGGCTCGATCTATTCTCTGTCTAGCCAAAAGCATGACATATTGATTCTCATTCGATCTCCCCGGGTTCGCCTGGTGCAGGGTCTCCTGGCCGCTATGAACATGGTCAGTGCTTAATCTGGTGGTCCCTGTGTTTTCGATCTCATTTCTTTCATTTCATTAGACGGATGGATTTCAGCGGTGTTTCTCTTTAAGGATTATGTGTACAACGTGGTTTTATTATGAATGAAACGATAGTACAGTGGGCGCACTGCAATATGCCCTTTTCAAATCGTAATTCGAGATGTAGAATAAGGAAATATGATTCCTTTCTCAGGATGGTATATGTGAATTTGTTCTCGTATACAAGGGTTGCACATAATGTGAAGGAGCAAGAAAACGCCGAAACACCAGCCCAGATGCTAAGTTGATGAGCCAGCGGTTTGATATGGAAAAAGGAGGGGAAAAGGCAGGGAGGCACCAAGAAGATCATCAAAGACCAAGCTTAACGTCCTCTTCCACGTCCACCACCGCCACCTCCCATTCCACCCATCAACCCGCCCATTTGGCTCATTAGGCTCTGCATATCCGGCATGCCACCACCGCCACCTCCCATCATCTGCATCATCTTGGCCATGTCAGGCATACCGGGCATACCACCGCCGCCGGCACCACCCATCGAAGCCATGCGCTTCTGCATGGCAGCCATCTGCTGATTCTTGTTTCCGCCCTTCATCATGTTCTGAGCCTGCTGCATTTGCTTCTTCTGGCCACCAACACGCTTGGCCATGCCGGCCATCATGCGGTGCTGGGAGAGCAAATCCTCGACCTCACGGACGGTGGTTCCACTACCATGCGCGATGCGGACCATACGACTAGGCTGCTCGACGAAGTTCTTGCCATCACCGTCCAGCTCGGCTACAGTCATACTGTCGAAGATGTAGACCATGCGGCGCAGCTTCAGTGAGCCGTCCTCGTCATCCAGACCCTGGGTCATGTTAGACAGACCGGGGATCATGCCGGATAACTTGGACAGCGGGCCCATCTTCATGATCGATGTGATGTTCTCCCGGAAGTCGCGCAGAGTGTAGATACCTTCCGCAATGTGCTTGTATGTTTCCTTGGCACCTGCGGAATCCTTCGTCATGGCCTGGACGTGCTCGACCAGTCCGGCGACATCGCCCATGCCCAGTAGCTTCTGAACGAACGCGCGGGGCTCGAATCGTTCCAGATCCATCATGTGCTCACCGGTACCGAGGAAGATAATGGGAGTGTGCGTGGCGGCGACAGCAGAAATGGCACCACCACCGGCGGCATGGCCGTCAGTCTTGGTAATAATAATAGCTCCAAAGTCTGCCGTTGCCTTGAATGCTGCGGACTGGGCCTCGGCCGCTTGACCGATTGTGCTGTCAAGTACAAGAATAGTCTGGTCTGGCGTCACGGCAGTCTGAATTTGTGTCATTTCCGTGAACAGTTCCTCCTCCTGCCGGTGACGACCACTGGTATCAACAATGATAATATCGAAACGCTCCTTTTTAAACTTAGCCACACCCTCTGCGGCTACGACAGCCGGATCAGTCTGCGTCAGACTACCATAGTATGGGATCTTGGCCTTGGTGGCGTTCTGCTTCAGCTGATCAAAAGCACCAGCACGGAAGGTATCCGCGCAGACCAGCGCTGTCTTGAACCCTCGCGTCTGGTAGTGCCGAGCCAGCTTCGTACACGTTGTTGTCTTACCCGCACCCTGCAAACCGACGAACATGATCACATTAGAGCGACCCTTCTTCGGCCGGAAGGAGTCTGCATGCGGGTCCACCAATTTTACGAGCTCGTCAAAGACGGTCTTCTGAATCAGTCGCTTCTTGTTCACCGCGGCTGGCAGCGATGCGAAGTTCACGCTGGCCTTGATCGACTTGCGTAGAGTTCCTACGAGACGGACGTTGACATCGGCGGAGAGAAGAGCGGCGCAAATTTCCTTGAGCATGTCATCGAAGGCCTGTTATTGTATTAGCGGGCTGACTTGTGGGCCACACTGGACAACACATAGCATACCTTCTCGTCGAGGTTATTGGATCTCGTCAGGTCATTGACGGCGGAGTTGATTCGCCGCCCAAGGTCTTGAAGAACCATGGTGAATATGTGTACAGATGTAAACAACTAAAAGGAAAACCCAGAATATGACCGTAGTCGTCTATGATTCCACGATGGAGGAGGGGTGAGGATGAAGCCCGTCGAGAGACCACAGAGGCAATGTGGAGGGGCCAATCGGAGAGCCGACGCTTTCTCACCGCCCCAAAAAAAAGTTGTGATACGGCACGTTAGATCAGCGTCTCGACTTTCTTCTTTACTTGCATTTATTACATTATATTTTGTGACAATGCCTCCTGCTTTTTCTAAGAAGCGCAAGGTCCTTGATGGCCTAAAGGGCGAGACTGGCCGCAAGAAGAAGTTCGTCAAGCAGCGCTTCTATCACAGCAGCTCAGAGGACGAAGAAGATGGGAATTTCAACCCCGTCAGTCTCGAAGACTCGGACGCCGAAGAAGAAGGAGTGTCAGTGGCCAAGCCTTCGGCTCTCGATCTACGCATGAAGAAGGCAAAGACACAAAAAGAAGCACCCGCACCGGAACAGGAAAAATCGGACGCTAGCGACTCAGACTCCAATGTCGGCGAGGAGATCGAGCTGGACGACGAAGACCTCGAGAACGACGACGATGAAAGCGACGTCTCTGGATCCGACGAAGACGATCTTTCTGACTCCTCCCCGGCCGACAAAGCCACAGGCGCCAATCGCGGTCGAGCCGTCCCCAAGCGCAACGACCCTACCGCATTCTCAACCTCCATCTCCAAAATTCTGTCCACAAAGCTTCCTACCTCCGCACGGGCTGATCCCGTTCTCTCGCGAAGCTCATATGCCGCCAAGTTGGTCACCGAGGCTTCAGATGAGAAGCTCGACAATGCCGCGCGGGCTAAGATGCGCGCCGACAAGAAAGAGGAATTGGATCGCGGCCGTATCCGTGATGTGATGGGTATTAAGCGAGGAATTGCCGGCCCTGTCGCCGAGGAGGAGAAGCGGGTGCGCAAGATGGCGCAGCGTGGTGTCGTCAAGCTGTTCAATGCTGTGCGCGCGGCCCAAGTCCGAGGAGAGGAGGCGGCCAAGGATGAGCGCAAGAAGGGCACAATTGGTATGGGAGAGCGGGAGAAGGCTGCCAACGAGGTCAGCAAGCAAGGATTCCTTGAATTGATCAATGGAAAGAAGGGAAAGCCTTTGAACATCGAAGAGGCGTGAGGTGGATCTACGATTACCTATGGCATGTTTCTGGCGTTGGGAGAGTCTTTTTTTGTTATATATTCTTCTCTACGTTGTAATAAAATTGCTTATGTGGAGAGTTTTGTTTGATTAGAATAGTACAGGAGATTTTCATTTTGCGACACCGCGCAAGTCTACTAGATGCATCGAGTGAATATTACAGTACAAAGTCCTATATTTGGTGTTCAAATAGGACCATAAACCTCCGCTGTGACCAGCCGTCTCAGTTCAGATAAGATGTGAGGGTGTTCAAGATCCAAACAGTCCGTCTTGGGGTTTCTGCTAGCGTCTTTATTTCGACTCGAAGTCGCTTGCTTGGAGATTCCGTGTCATGGACGGCAATCGCACGACCAGTCCATCAAGATCCTTGGTCATGATCACCTGGCAGCCCAACCGAGAGGTCTCGGTAAGCCCGAAAGCCAGATCCAACATGTCATTCTCGTCGTCCGATGGCTCTTCCATTTTATCAAAGGCGTCCGGGTCCTCCACAATGACATGGCACGTTGAGCAGGCACAGGATCCTCCGCATGCACCTATTCCCGGCATTATGTCAGACATTTGAGGTTAAATACGAATTATATCGGCTCGACCTCACCTTCCATTTCAAGGTCATTTGCTTGCGCAATGTCGAGTAGGTTATCGCCCTCGGCAACCTGGAGGTCTATCTTGGTGCCATCCTTGTCGATGAAAGTCAAGTTGATCCTAAAGATTCCGTCAGCATGCAGCGCAGACATCGGAAGAGCGCAAGAAGAGTGCAATCTGGCTTACTCTTCTCCGGCCTTTGGCGGCGTGATATGACCATGCGCAGATTGTGCGGTCACTGAGAAAGCCCGCCGGGCTGTATTATATCCACGTAAAGGTGATTGCAGGCTTCTCCGTGCATTGATATCCGACCGAGGGTGTGGGGTGATCCCGGTGTTCGTCCATGACCTTGAATAACTTAGGGATTTCCGCGATTGAGTCAAACAAATATCCCCGGTTTTTGGTACACGGCGCAATTGCCGACCGACTTCTCGCCAGAAAGCCATGTTGCAGAAAAGAGAATAAATAAATTAAAAGGGGAAACTGAAAGTCAAAAGAGAAAAAAGAGGATCCGGGGGAGGATGGGAGGAGTGAGCAATGATCGTCCAATGGCCGCGGAGGGAAAAAAAAGACTGACAAAGCTTGGGCGTTCGGACATTCTACTCCTCCCGTTCTTCTTTCCCCGACTCTTTAACTCCGACTAACATAACATTATGGCGACTCGTGAAGGGATCAATCCCTTGCGGCCTTACTATATCCCCCCGTCTGGCTTATCGCCCGCTTCAAATGCACCCGCCGAGGTGGCATCGCCGTCATCGGCCCAGGTGTTTGGCAGCACAGCTCGTGATCTCATCCCGGACTTGGACTATGCCGATTATCTGGAAGCCTCGCCCTCTGTCTCTGACTGGGCTCGCGATGCCTTGAACCGGGCCCTTGTTCGCTACACAAAGGTTCTTACAGCACAGCCGTTCGACGTCGCCAAAACCATCTTGCAGGTGTATGTCGTTCCAGACGCCACAGAGGAGCAGTGGGATCGGAACTCGACACCGGGTGCTGAAGGAAGCTCATATGATTCGGTAAGAAAGCTGCTCTCTAAAGCTGATATACGGCTGTGTCGAATTCCACGACAAGTAACTGACGGGGTTGCTATAGGACTCAGAATCATCTGATGATGAAACCAGCTACTTCACCTCAGCCGCCCCTCCAACGCCGACGCCGAGTACACCTCGATCTCGCAAGCCACGCCACCATATCACTGACCGCAGCGGCTATATTCGACCAGAGTCTGCCGCGCAGCCCAAACATGCTCTGACTATTAAGAACTCGAACTCCCTGACTGAAGTTCTATCACAGCTCTGGTCCTCCAGCGGCCCAACCTCCCTCTGGAAGTCCTCTAACACTACATTCATTTACTCACTTCTCCTGCCGACCTTGAACACTTTCATCCGCAGTCTTCTGACGGCAATTGTCGGCTTGCCGGAAGAAGATATCTCCATGTCGATGACAGCGGACATTCTGACGGCATCATCCCCTCTGGCAACGCTGGTCTTGTCATTCATTTCATCCTCGCTATCCGCCCTGATCCTAGCTCCTATCGACACCGCTCGTACATTCCTGATGCTCACACCAGCGA
This sequence comes from Penicillium egyptiacum, assembly GCA_911456345.1. NCBI lineage: Eukaryota > Fungi > Ascomycota > Eurotiomycetes > Eurotiales > Aspergillaceae > Penicillium > Penicillium egyptiacum. The sequence goes on along the minus strand of CAJVRC010000853.1, from coordinate 211,952 downwards.
CCCATGGGCCGGGGTCCCTCGTCCGAGCTATCCGCCAGCTCCCCACACCCAACTGCACGATCCCCTCGCATCTCGTCCCAATCACTGTGCTCCACTCAAGTCTCCCCAACCTCATTATGACCTCGACGCCACTCTTCCTCAAATCATATATGTCCATTGATCCCCTCCTCAACCCAAACGCATGGAACCTCTGTGCTTTCCTCGGCTCAGGACTCGAGCTTGCCGTGCGATTCCCACTCGAGACCGTGCTCCGCCGCGCCCAGATTGCCACATATACATCCTTGAGTCTGCGCCAAAAGTCATCAGGCGGTAGCATCAGTGCAGCATCTATTGATGCTTCTGATGTAGAAACCATCGTTCCTACCCCGCGCACATACCGCGGTATCATTGGCACCATGTGGCATGTTGTTTATGAGGAAGGTGTCAGCTCGAAACCCTCCGACACAGAGCGTGCCAAACAGCTCCTCGGCCAGCGTACCTCACAGCAGAAGCGACAGCAAGGCCAGGGTATTCAGGGCCTGTACCGCGGCTGGCGTATTGGCATGTGGGGTATCGCCGGCATCTGGGGAGCCAGTTTGTTGGGCGGAGTCGCTGGTGGTAGCGAAGACGAGGTGACAACAAGAGGTGGCCATGGTCGTTCCAGCGGTGGACGCTTCTAATCGATGCCGTCGAGCCAGGAGGCCTTCGTCGTCATCTTCATTTTGGGATGCCATCAAATCGCCACTCAACTGACTCACTTAATCATTTATGAAGAGACATTCCTCAAATCAAGTCTCCTCGATTTTCTTTCGTTTCTTATTCCATCCTCCTCCTTCACTGGTCGAGACAGTTGGACATCTTGAATCTTCCAGATTGGCAACAACGGAAGCATTTCTCCCATCGCGTGCTTCACTGATACTCGGTCTCCACTCTCCTCTTCTTCTCTCACTTGTCTAGATCTTATACCCCAGTGAATGGATCCAGGGGCAAAGTCGATCGGCGTCATCTTCTTGGTTTAGCAGTCCCTGAAGCGCAAACCGTGTATAGAATCCTCCCTTCCCCACCATATAGCTATGTAACGAGATACAAACCATAGCCCGATCTTGCTCCGGCTTGCTAGGCATTTAATTCATTTGATGATTGATTATAGAAACTGAATTTCAAAGCGATTCAAGATCGCACTAATCCAACTACTGTTATCTGATTTATCCCACCTGGGAGGCCACCTGCTTGGGAATATTTAATAATACGGTCACCCAACCTGCCTTGAGCAGATCGAAATGAGCAAAGGAGGTGATCCCTTTGAGCGACGTTCAAACCAACTAATCAAGTCTCTAAATCTTCCGCAGTCGATCTGTAAGTCGAAAGAAGAGATCATTAACCGTCTCAACAATCTGCTTCGTCAACACTGGCAACTGTCCCACAACAGTCCCAAGCACCACACTCCAACTAATATCCGGAATCTCATCCTGAACAACACGGCCCGGCGGTAGAGACGGGCCGTGGACGCTCACATCGCGGTCCAATGGAACACTGAGACGATACTTCCAAACAACCTCCCCATCCACATACAACGAGTAAGTAAGAACCGAACTACGAGCCCGAACAGGCGCAGCAGCAGTCGAACCAACATCTTCAGCCTCATCGGCAATCTCAATAAGCCCGAACTTACTATTCCCATTCGGCGCATACTTCACCATAATGTCCTCAGAGTCTGTCTGGTGGTATGTACGGATCGGGAGGTAAAACATGCTCAACGGCCCAACACTGAACTCATGCAGTCCCACACCAGCCGCATTAGGCACAAGCTGGTCGGGAGCTAGGTTGAGTTCCGGGTCCGGGAATCTAGTGGCGCCGAATTCGTGTCTATCACCGCTAAGCATGACGATGCGGATGCCTAGATCGCGCTCCGCGCGCCACATTGCTTCAAAGACGGTGCGGCGCTCATCTAGGAACCCGCCCCAGGTATCTGTGGTGCCGACGTGCCAGTTCTTGGTGAAGGGGACGCTGGAGGAGATGATTTTCCAGTGTAAGCCTGGCTCTGGGGTTGAGATGTACGTGAGGAGAGATTGCAGCTGGGGGTGGCCGAGGATGGTTGAGTTTTGGTGAGAGGGCTCGGTGCGGTAGGTACGTGTGTCTAGCATGAAGAACGAGGCTGGGCCGTGGGTGAAGGCGAAGTAGGTCACGTTGTCTGGGTGCGCAAATGGTACTTGGGGGACGGGTGGGTTTGCCCGCACGTGGTAGTGGACGAAGGGGTCAGCTGCTGCGGGATACGGGGCGGTTTTGTTGCCCTGCGACCAGTCGTTTTGAATCTCGTGGTCGTCCAGAGTGTGCAGCCAGGGTAGGTCGATGGCGCGGTTTTCTTCTGCTCCGTGAGCCCAGGAAGGGGAGGAGTAGATACGTCTATACTCGCTGCGGTAGTGTGCCATTGTTGAGCCGAAGCGCCAGGGGACATCTATGTATATGAAGTCGCCTAAGAAGAGCATGAATGCTGGGCGAAGTAGGTTGGGAAGTTTGGAGAGGGCGTCGGTCATTTGCTCGAGGCCTGGGATCCGCAGTGGATGCGACAGTATGTTGTAAGGGAAGTTTGGCTTCAGGCAACTTGATGTTACGAAAGATAGTCGTTTTGATTCAGGGGTTTCGGGCGATGGCGCCGTGGTAAATATGCCAGACTTGTTGTTAGACAGCGAGTAGCGATAGTGTGTCGCCGGTTTCAGGTCCGTTAAAGTCACAGTTGTAGTAAAGTCGGTGGAGTCATCCAGCTTATAAACTATGCCTTCTTCGTACCAGTCTTGGTTCATTTCAGAGACCTCCTGGAACATGACCGTCACTGGTAGCCGAGCTGAGTCTGGCTCGCGAAAGACCAAGTTCGCAGTGGTCGGGGAGACATATCCAATGCGCGAGAACGCAACATCTGTGGTGGGATAAAGTAGAATACCACGGCTCAAGAAATCGAGTGTCAGCGCTGCCAGGACGACATTGATTAATATTGTGACCCTGGTCCACAGGGGCCACTTTGCCGAGGGCAGCCCTGAGAGCAGTGTGTTAAGGACAGAATCGCCGGCTTTAGCACGGCTAGATCCTGAATTATGCCCTGTGACCCAAATAGTTAGAATCTCATATTGTGATTATTTGGAGGGGGCCTGAGTCTGACTGTTTGAGCCTCGGGCTTTAGCCGTCTGGCTTTGGTGAGGCTGGGTGTCCTTGAGCAAGGAGAATATTGATGACAGGTACACCAATAGGGAGGTAATCACGAGAGGCACAAAGTGATGGCCAGGGATCTGTAATACGTGAGTTTTCTGAGACTCGATATTGACTGTCTACGGTCTTATACCCATCGCAGAAACACGACGCTCGTCAAGCGGATGATCGCCGAGCTCGTGGCTACAGCAATTCGCCGTAGGGAGGCCATTATGCAAAGCAATATGACCAATTTTAGAAAGGGAAAGACACCGCTAAATAGAGACTAAGATGGTGGAGAGTGAAAGATGGTCTCTGCAGGTTGATTCGTGATGCGATGACGTATCCACTTAGGGGAAAGATCGACAATGCGAGAGGCTCCAATGTTTTCAATGTCGATAGTATTGATTGAAAATCAACGTGCCCTAGTAAATTGTATCAATTTGCATGAATGATAAGGTCTATGCCTACTTGTTTGCCTATAATTTAGATTTATATACGTTAACTACAATGGTAGTACCTGCGGATCTAGGCACTAAAAGCTGGGGGTCTAGCAACGCTCTCATATGGCTTGGAATTTGAAGTGCAAGTATATTAGCCATAGTTTGTCTGAAATGCTAGATACTCGACATTCATTTTGGTTCATTGACGTCCCTGATTCAGCATATCTTGAAACAAACTATTCAGACTGCTCGCCATCGGCCCTGCCGACATTAACTGGCGAGCTGCCGCGACAACATCTTTCAACCCCATGCTCAATGACATCTGAGCAGCCCACTGCCACGGCTTAGCCATGCCCCCAGGCAGAGCATTGAAATACTCCCAACCCATAACACCACCAAAGTTGGGATACTGCTCAACCAACATGGCCAGGACAGGGCTAATCTTCTCCTGGGACACATAGCCCTGTGATCCATTACCTGGGTTCGTCAACAGGCCATACACAACCCGTCGCGGAGACCACCCCTGGGCAACCATAGCAGCATACATCCGTGGATCCTCAGCAAGACCCCAGCCATTGTAGAACTGGGCATTGTACCAGCCGATCTTAGAAGCCCGAGCCTGCTCGAGTTCACGGTAGTCAAAGCCTGATAGGTTCCCAATACCAAGTAGTGCAGCTGCCACAGGAGCCAGGGTAATAATAAATGCGTTGCCCATGTCAGCCTTGAGTTGGTCGATGAGTCGGATGATGCCTTGCAAAGACATGACCTCTTCTACATCGAGATCGATTCCATCAAGGCCATGGCGGCGGATCATGGTCAGGAAAGGATAATAGAACTGTTCGAATTCCGCCTGGCTGCCGTCAAGCCGCGTGAACGAGCCCGGAGCGGCCCCGCCTAGCATGCCCATCACTTTCACGCCTTGCCTCTGCATGACGGGCACTTCGGCCCATAGGGGGTCGAACTTGGCGTTGTCTGGCGGGTCATCGTTGAGAGTGATATCTCCTGGTGCGCCGTTCAGGTGAAAAGCCGCGAGAATAATATGTGTTATCCCGGTGTTATTTTCCAGGAGCGGGAGCATGGAGACATACTGGCCCCCACCTGGGATGAGTGTTTGGTGGTACAGGATCACCCGCGGGCGCTCGCCGAGTCCACCTCGGATAGGTGGCATTTTAAAAACAGGAAGATCTTGAATACCCAGATAAACGTAATTTATAGCAAGCTTATTCCATGGGCTTCGCTTTGTGAGAGCCGGGTGACGCGCTTAAGCTTTGGCGATTGGCAGCTGTGCAGGTTCGCCTTCGAGCTCCTAGCGTCTGAGAGGAATGACAACAGAGAAGGAGAAACTCCAGAGTTATCCGATGACAATTTTCCCAATAAAAATGGAATAGCCGGTGAATATCACTGCAACACAAAGTAGTAGATCGGACTGGACACCTACACACGACAAACCCAAATCCCCACTGACTAAGCTGAATGGTAGATCCATTTTTGGACAAGGTTACCAGCTCTTTACAAGAAACTATGATTATTGCTGGGGAACAAGTAGGGTGAAGTACATATGTACATATGTAGTTTAAATTGGATACAACTCACTAGGGCATCTTCTTCTCATCCCCATGTCGGGCCTGGATCACAGCTTCAATACTCGAACCATGGGCGATGATCCCTACACCCATGGTGTTGGATTCGGCTCGTTGGGGAAGACCTGGAGATGACATCAAACTTGGATGCCGGATTGGTGCTCCAGCAAATTGAAACGAACGACCAAGAATGCAGTGTATCTCAATGTGGACTTCCTCCAGAAATACACGAATGGCATGCATATAGCCGACTAGGACCTCGAAGGGAATGTCATAGAGACAAACCACCGTCGCCTCTGATGAGTTGATGGAGGCAAAATAGCCGTTTCTGGAGACTACATAAGTTGCGGGCCATGTCCATCAAACCAGCCTTGTGGCGAAGCAACATCTTCTTGCGGAGCAGCGTATACTTCTGGTATCAACTTCCACACTCGATAGCATGATGTCTTTAGTCAGCACTCGGATCATGTCACGTCCACTTCTTAGATTGCTTCCATCTGCACAGTCTGTGAATGTTGGATTGTGGCATCGCTGTAGTGTCGCCACAGTACCACCGCCCGAACATCCACACCATCCCAATCCTGGGAATTTTGCGAATCGTCCACGGGAACAGCTTTCAGAGATAGGCCACAAGGGTGGAAAGAAGGGTGGGAAAGCCACAGGCGTGGGTGGATTCCATAATATGGATCCAGAGAAACAGGTGAGATTGCCCCAACACCAACCAGCATAGATGACTTGTTAACTGTATGAATGTGGGTAAATAGCATGCTATCGCTGCGAAAGGCGGTCGTGCTGGTAATCGGAGAAAAGCACCAGGAAACGGTGAAACTGAGTTAGAAGCCGAACGGCGCGGCCGGTCGCATGAGCCCTCGGTGGTTCCACCTGGATTTGAAGAATGGAAGACAATGGCTTGATTTTCGATTAAGCAGTTCATGTTAGAATCAATTCCATGGAATGGCAAATAATAATGTGAAACAAGAGTGAAGTGTAAGAAGTAAGAAGTAAGAAGCATATCAGACACAAATGGCCGCTAGACCGGAAAAGGCAGTGGATAAACATTCCTGCCTCAGGCGCCCAAATACAACCCGTCGCGAGATTCTTCAATCTTTCCTTTCTTCCCCGCAACTTGGTTATTGTTATTTCTCTATTTACTCGATTAATATTCTTCATTTGGTAGGTCTTGCAACCTCAAGAATTGCATTTGACCTCTGCTTTGGCAGTGTAGCCTGATTGTGTTGCCCTCATCTCTGCGCATCCGCACGCGTGCGCAACCATGGCCAACACAGGCTATACCTCGCCGTTTCACACCTCGCATGACACCATCGGGCAGTCAACGCTGGTGACGCCTCTCTTCATGCCATCCTCTCCTCCCCGACATCCTTCCAGCCCATTGGGATCTCCGTCAACCGCCCAAACCCCCGCAACTGCCCAGACTCCTGCAACCGAGCGCGTCGCAGCGCAAAGTACCAACCAAGGTCGTGACCAGGCTGCTGACGACGAATACCATTCCGAAAATGGAATCCGACATGTCTCTCGACCGCCCTCTCCTGGAAGCCCAACAGGCTCAGATCTCGATGCGCGTCTTGCCGATTATACCTTGGATTTCAGCAACTTCCCAAGCGGCCATTTTGCTTTGGATGGGCACGAGGAAACTCTGCCCCCTTTTCATGAAGACATAGATAAATTATCCGATGTTGGTGGCCCGGAAGACTTCACTGCAAACATGGAGAAATACTTGATGGGCGATCCGGAAGATAGAGCGAACCATGAAGATGAGGATGAAGCTGGAGTAGACTACGGATCAGTACGACGATCTTTCCGGAAATCAAAGGAACCCGCGATCGAAGAAGAAGCCGACTCCGGCGAATACAGTGAATTCGGACCGCCGGTGGATATGTCCACCCCTTCACACCTGTTGCACCGGACTAGCGCCCTCCCCAAAGATTCGACTCACCTGGAAGGTATTGAAGAATACCCCGATGATAACGAGGCCCCGGATTCCGCGTCCCCTTCCGTCCGGAAATTGTCGGACGCCTCCAGTCATGCACCGGAGCAGCAGAATGCGGATCTTCACCAGCAGATTGCACAACTGCAACAAGCCTTGAAGGAACGCGATGACCAATTGCAGAAAAATCACAATCGTGTGCTCGAGGCTGTTTCTGCCGGTGAGCAGATCCGTCATCTCCAGACAGAGTTGCAGCGGAAGAATGCTATCCTGGATGAGGTGAATGCCAAAGGTAGCGACGAGGCAATGCTGCGCGAGCAAGTCCAATCGCTTCAAAAGAAAAATGAAGAGCACGAACAGCTATTACGCCAGCCGAGCGTGAATACAACGAATCTCAGTCCTCTTTTGAATCAGATTCGTGAGATGCAACAGCAGCTCCAAGATAGAGATACACAGAACCCTTTAGACAAGGAGCGATTGGAGACAATTGCTCACCTGCGCCAGCAACTCAATCTTTCCCAGGAGCAGGTGAGAAAGCGCGATGAAACTTTGGACGAGACATTCACCAAGCTTAAGGAAGTCACACGGGCCAAGGATACACAAATACAGGAGAAAAACTCGGAGATTGATCAACTCCAAGCACAGATCGATGACTACGGGCTGGAAAATGAGAAGCTCGAATCGGAATTAGAGCGTGCGCACAATGATTATCAAGTCCTCGAGGAACGCTTTATCGACCTGGAAATTAGAAATCGTCCTCTGAAGGAGAAGAACACCACACTGGAAGCCAATCTCACACGTGTTCAATCCCATATGGAAGCGCAGGAGAGTGCTCTCAAGGCTGCAGCAGCAGATCTGCCTATCAATGGCCATAGCACCTACAGCGAGATTCTCGATCTGATTAAAGATTTGGGCCCAGGGAATCCCGCGTCCCCACTCCACTCGCCATCGAAGGACAAGTTCGTGGACACCCAAGCTGCGCAGCAACCGCAACAGCCAGACATGCCAAGCATCGCAGGCCTTCAGCAAGAACTCCAGGAGTTATCTGCCGCACAGAAAGCCGCAGATACCGAAGCAGCACGTCTGCGTGATCAGGCAACTGAAGCCCAGACCCTTATCAAAACCATTGAAACGGAGAACTCGCGACTCTCGGCCCGAGTGGGCGAGCTCGCAACAGCCCTAAACAAGTGCCAGCATGACTTAATCCAAACGCAAGAACGGCACGCAGAGTCCCTCGAGACCATCGCCCGCTTGCAAGAAGACAAGATCGCCGAACCTCCTAGCCCACCCCCCTCACCTCCGACAGCTCGCGGAGCTCTCAACGCAGAGCCAAGAGGACCGGACACAGCAGCTCTAGAGGCGAACCACCAAAGCCAACTCCGCAGCCTGCAAACCGCACACTCAACGGCAGTCTCAACTTTGCGCGCCTCGCACGCCGAGTCAATGCGCAAAATCCGCAACCTCCTCACAGCCGCCGAGCAACGCGAAACCGACCTACGCTCGGAACTTGCAACTCTCCGCACTTCATCCACCACCTCCGAAACTCACCTGCGCAAGAGTTTCAAATCAGAACTCAGACATCTAGAAGATATCATCGCCGCGAAGGACGAAACCGCCGCCGCGGTCGACCAGCGCATCGCTTTGTCGGTGGACAAGCGCGAGCGCGAGTGGGAACGACGCATCGACCTGCTCCTCAAGGAGCGTGATCGCATGGCCAAGGCTTTGATGATGAGCTGGGGGGAGAAGGAGCTGGGTCGCGGGCCCGGGCCTTTGAGTGAGGGCCATGGCAAGGAGAACCGTCGTCGTGGTAGAGACCGTGATGTGGATGCCAAGAGTGGGCAGGCTTATCGCTACAAGTATGCTCAGAAGCAGAAGCCTAAGACTACGGAGGCTAGGGCTTAAATTGGATTGATTTTGTTTAATCTTATGGTTCTCTGGGGTCGATGTACCATATCGGGTTGTGGATTGCATTGTCTTCCTTTTGATTCGTCTATTAGCGGCCTGGTGTCCTTCCTGGAATGGATTTGGGATCTGAAATTGCATGTCTTCGCGGTGTGTTCTGTTCTCGTCTTGAGGCGAAATTTGCATCTTGTTGCTTTCGAGTGCTAGGAAATGAATTTCTGTACTGATCTTTCTACCTTCTCTCTTTAATTATGTATTGTTTACCTACTTGTATTTCGATCGAACAAATTTAATTTGGTATCAAAAACTGACTTCAAAAGCTAACTGCAGCAGCACTAAGAGTACATAACCAAATCAGCCTGGTAGCTCGGTCACACTATCCACTGATACAAGAATACAAATCATATAACGTCAAGAAATAAACTAAATAGAACTAAAAGGGTGTCTGACCAGCAGACAAACGGCCATTACTACTCTTTCCAACCTTTTATCCAAACACCCTCTCAGTAAAAGCTCAAACTCGTACGATTCGCCCCACGATACTTCGTCTCATCAATAGAATTCGACGGCAACTCCGAGTAAGCAGCGGACACAGGCCTCGGATCATCCACCGCACGCGCGTCCGATGCCGTCTCCAAGATACAGCTGAGCGGGCCACTCGCGCCGGCAGGGGTATTGCTGCGCGGGCGACGCGTGCTGGGGTAGATTACCTCGATGTCATTGCGACGGGGGATCGGCGCTGGCATGGATCGGACGGAGCCGTAGCGGCGCTGCTTTGCCCGACGGGATGATTGGTGTCCGTACTGGCTGCACCCTGGGTGGTGGGGGTTATACTGGCTCTGCGAGTGACGTGGGACGTGGTTTGGGTCGAAGTGGTAGGAGGAGCTGCGGACGGCGTTGTGGATGATATTTTGTTGCGGTTGCATGTTCTTTCGCATTGAATCTGGTTGCATTTTTGGACCTGCGGCGTGTCGCCGGGACTGGGAGTATGCTCTTGGTTGTGGTTGGGGAGGTGGGCGTGGGATGAAGTTTGGGTGGTGTGGGTGGTGGATTGAGCGGGTTGCCGGCATGGCGTGGGCTGTTTGCGAGCGGCGCACTATTGGTGGAGGGGAAGGGGTTGATGGGACTACTTCCGGGGCGTCGGCGGAGTTCATTGTCATTGTTCTGGTGTGGCCTTCTTGCCGTGCTGGGTTGGGTTTGGGTTGGGTGTTGGCAGGGCTTTGAGGGAGGGACGCTGAAGAGGCGTTCGGGGTGTTGCCGTTTGCGATGAGCTGGTAGGTTGTGGATTGAGGGATTCCCTTGGGCATGGTGTTTGGTGTCACGACCTGCTTTTCGACATCTGATGCGGTGTTGGGGTCTGCGAGCGCCTGGATTTGAGGATCCGCTGATAACGGAAGCGACAATGGAAATGACTTTGGTAGGAGACGTCTGAGAGAAGAGAGTGATGACTTTCCTCTTTTATGGTTGGTGTATTCCTGGGGAATGGCCGGGACTCTGGGAGCAGGCGCATCAGAGAGAAGAGCGCGTAACTCGCTGGCTGTCTGTGAACTCATCACGGTAGACGTGCTCGAGATGGGATAGAATTCGCTAGCCAGGCTTTGGGATCCAGGCGAAATACGGTTTGGAGCGTCCTCTGGCGAAATTGTCGTTCCAGACATAATCTCTCCATATGTCGAACCAGGATCAGTGTCGACTCGGAGTTGAGGCCGCAGACGGGCCGGGGCAGGATGTCGGACGCTGGGATGACAGTTGACTCTGTTGGCGATTGGGTCCACGGACCAGAACTCCCCGGCTCCGGTTCCATCATGTTGGCGACAAAGATAGAGAATCTCGTTTTTGAGGGTATCCTCGCTCTCCCAGCTATTACCAGAGACGATACTGCCCTCTCTGGTAACTTTCTGGTGCTTGTAGATACCAAGAAGCGATACATCATATGGTCGATCGCAAAGCTCCTTTGCACAGTACATGGTGCACACAGTGACCCTGTAGGGTAATTGTCAGTTCAAGTAGAGAATCCACGAACAGAAATGCAGCATACATTGAAACCACCGACACGATGACAGATGCTCGGTGGAAGGCACAGCTTTTACCAACTCTCCAGAAGCTTGCGTCAGTCCCTTCCGAGAGACAGTACACCTGCTGTGCAGCGACCACTAGACCGGCTACACTTGTAGCTAACCAAAGCATCAGATCCAAGCGCAGCACATATGTGCAGATATTATGCAGAATAGTTTTCTGTGTTCCGAATCCACCGATATTGTTGTATTGCCAAGCGACCAGGCTTTGGAGGCTGACAAGCGGCACTGAGAGAAAAGACTGGATAAGAGTTAGCGACGCGGTATAACAACCAAAGCTTCAAGTCAAACGTACTGCGACAAGTGCAAGTACAACACTCAGGGTCATCTTTGAGTCAACCTGGCCATTACCGTAGAGGTAGAGCACGAGCACCCATTCCAAGATAGACTCGAGGAGCAGCAAGTATAGCGCAACAAATATCACAAGCTTCGTCCATGTACCCTCCTTTCGAGGCGTCGGTGAGAGTCCAGATGCCATGATCGCGATAGCACAAGGACCAAGAAGCAAACGACTCTCTTATGACCCTCTTCAAACTCTCTGGGGTTCGGGGAACGGGTAGGGAAGAATGCGAGTATGTTGTAGGTTAAGGACAGGCGTGTTGAATGCGCCGGATCCAAATCGAACCCAGTTGTAGTCACACTCGAAGTTCATCAATTGGGCACGAGAATAGCATACATAAGGTTGATACCAAGAGGAGTGCTGAAGGACTAATGAGGACTTTAACGAAGGGTTCTCGGCCCTGGAGCGCGTCGACGCGAATATGGCGTGGAGGGGTGGAATGTAGCAGCCGAGGGGCGTGCATCGAAAGAATCCAACGCCTTGAGGAAGGCCCTCTCTGTAGATAGTCCACGGGTAAAAGTACCCCATCTTAGCTTGATAACTTGGAATGTTAACCTTGGAAGCACTTGCTAGTGCCAGGGGCGCATTGAGGGTTTGGGTGTTGGTCAGCCTTATCCCTGTGGATTTGCCTGTATAGACGTCAGTTTCAGTCGAGAATGGAAGATTTGAAGGGCAGTTAATGTTCTAAGAATTCGTCATTATTTCCCCGTGCATCGAAGGGTTGTCCTTGGTGAAGATAGGATGAGGCGATGCCCTAGATCCCTCGATGCCGTGACGTGGTCACCACTCCGACCATCTCAATGCACAAGTTCTTTGGATCTTGCAATCAAGCTTATACACTTCTAAATGCTTCCTTTTTTGTTTCAATATCAAGTTAATGTCTTCCAAGTTCATCGGTCGCTTCGGGGAGTTCCTACCAGTTCTGTACACACGTGATCCGAGGGGTGCAGTAAGGACGAGAAATGAGCCTTGAACCTGGATTCGCAAGCATTCTGACGCAATTGACACCTGGATGAAGTGTTTCTAATGGTTTCAGCTTGTGGAATGCGATTCTGATCTGACTGTGAAGTGATTATAGCAGTATGCTCTCTGGTGGCGTTTTACTTGTTGTGTTTGGAAGGAAAATCAAGCAAAGAAGGTACATATGTATCTTATTTCTTGGAATTCCCCATTACAGACGATATTTGCATGTGATAGAGAAATGAACCATCTCCAGATACTCAGTTATGAGCTTCTGCAAATGCCAACTCTATACTATTCAAAAGACCGTGGGAGTACTTCCACCCTCCGAAATGTAAGGGTTTCCTATACATGGTGATCAGATACTATAGTAAGGAGCTTGAGAAACTAACTTGCCCCTCCTTAGCTTCTAACCCGGAAGGCAGCAATCCCAATAGGGTCCAAAATAACATTGCAAGTGGGGAGAACTCCAATCCCCAAAACCAGAATCACAATGTTGCAAGTGGAGGGAACTCATCCCAGAACCAGAACCGCAACTCCGCAAGTGAATTGGACTCTAAATCCTAAAATCAGAACCAGAATTGCGAGAACACCTTCGCCCTCTCCTCACTGGCTCTTAGATTGGCTGAAACCCGAAGGCGCGACATTCTTTTGTACACAAATACCAAATACCAAGTTCACTAAAAGGAGCATACATATCTACTCCAAGACCTCTCCTTGTTCTTATCGAGAGCTTGGGGCGGTTGGCTGTATTTGCTCAGAAGATGGCATCTGGTCGTTATATGTATATATAACAGAGATATCCGTTGGGGAATTACCGGAACAATACGAAGCACTGCTTTCTATCCTTTTATCTTCAAAACGTGATTAATATTTGAGAAGTATACTGCTATATTACTATGCAAAGACCATCACAGGCGAGGGCTAAGGAATGTTAGTATAACAAGATATTAGATATGATAGCTCTTGGAAGGTACCACCCGTTCTGAAATAGGAAGAAAGGGACTCAAGGCAAGAGCATCCATGAGGTTCTGCTAAGGAAGGAACGATAAAAAAGTGAGCATAAATGGAAAGGTCAGTTCAGGCATTGCAACCCCCAACCCCCTGTTAGGTTGCGAGTTCGAATCACAGCTACTAACTATTCTTATACTACCTATAAACATGTGGGTACGAGTCGAGTGGGAAGGCAGAGAACTAAGGTGGTGAAGCGGTCTCTCCAGAGGTCGATTAGGCTGGTTGTCGTGATGGCCCCTAAAGACCCCTTTCCTCTTGCCGAAAGGTGGGTTTTGTAGTAGGAATCATATCATCATTCGTTGTTTTGTCTATAATTTGAAGGAAGCAATTTACAGAACAGCAATGCACTCAATCTCGACATCAGTATTGCGAGGAAGCGTCTTCACCGCAACACACCTACAGAGTACATCCGTTAGCGACAAATCAAATCACATATGCAGAGTCAGACAGATGCATGCGTAAGCGCAATCAGACGTTACATAGTACAAGAAGAATGGAGGGAAGCAAATGGCCCCAACAGACCCCAACGATAAGAAACCAAAGAGCGGGCAAGCACTCACGTTCGGCAGGGCTTCACATCACCCCAGTACTGCACGTAAACGGAGTTCATATCGGCGAAATCATCCATGTTGGACAAGAACACATTGACCTTGACGACCTTGTCGATGTTGGTACCGGCTTCCTCGAGGATGTGGGTTAGATTCTTGATGCATTGGTGCTGTTGGATGGTGGAGGTATTAGCAGATTGAATAGGGTCGATCGGTGTTTCCTGGTCTCTTACAGTGCGGGCCTTGACATCACCATCAACCAACTGGCCAGTGGCAGGGTCCAGACCTACAGCGCCGGAGCAGTAGACGACGCCATTGGCGATGATAGCCTGGGAGTAGATCCCGGGAAGGGGCTTGGGAGCCTTGTCGGTAAGGACGGGGGTCTTGGAGGACATTATGGGGGCCTGCGAAAGATAGATGGAGTATGAGCTAGGGGTGAGTCAATTGAGGTAAAGTGATGAAAAAGATGCAGGAAGTTGCCCCCCTGCGCGGGGGAGGCGCTCTTTATCAACCGGAGGACAGCGTCCGGAGCTGCTGCATCCCACATCAGCCGATATTAAAATGTAACAAGCGGCTTATATTGGCCGATATGACTTTGCCGAGGAACATGAAGTGGCTCATGAGGGGCTTCGCGAAGGTCGCGCCGACGGGATAATGGACCCGACGGGATGACAGAGCCGACGGGAGGAGCCAACTGCTGCAGTCCTACCGATCACCTTCCAAAATGGCAGATGTGGGGCTCCAGAGGTATCAGCTTATATCAGCGGTTCTTTCCCCGCATTGCTTGGAAAGTTCTCCCCACTTTCCGCGTGGGGGTGAACTTTTATTTGAATGGGAACCTGGGACCCTGAAAGCTTAGGATCCTTGGTCCTTTTGTTTTTCTCTATAATTTCAAAATGACTGCTGGCATTACTCAACCACCGTATCCGCTCCACGAGTCCGTTAAAGACTTGTTGGACCCAGAGTATGTTGCATTCTATAACCAGCATGTCATCGATAACCAACAGGTGCACCTCCAGCCCGTGGAAGCTTCACGGACCAGCGGTGTCTTAATCCCTGGTGCAGGTCCTATGTTGGAGGTGGGCAAGACTCAAGACATTACTGTTCAGCGGCGAGCTACTGAGGGCCCAGCAGTGCCCATCCGCTGCTTTACTCCTAAGGGCGAGGCGCCTCCAGGTGGATGGCCAGTGATGCTGTATTTCCACGGTGGTGGCTGGGTGCTGGGTAACATCGACACGGAGAACGTGGTGTGCTCAAATCTTTGTGCACGAGGCGACTGTGTCGTGATTACAGTTGACTACCGGTAAGTGAGCGAAACCTAATAACGCCATGCCTATGTACATTACCCTGAGAAGTTTCAACCTAATTTGTCTTATTTTCCCCTAGTCTTGCACCCGAAAACCGCTGGCCAGCAGCAGTCCACGACTGCTGGGAAGCTCTCCTTTGGCTGATTGCCGACGGCCCCGCCGCACTCTCAGTGGACGTATCCAAAATCGCAACCGGTGGCTCCTCTGCCGGCGGGAACCTTGCAGCAATTATGACCCACAAGGCGCTGACTCTATCACCGCCTGTTCACTTCCGAGCGCAGCTCCTCTCTGTCCCTGTGACAGATAACACTGCCACAGTAGAGAACAACGAGTCATATCGTCGGTACGAACGGACCCCCGCACTCCCAGCGCTTAAGATGTACTGGTACCGCGACCACTATGTCCCCAATGACGCGGACCGCACCAACCCAGAGTCGAGTCCGCTGTTCTGGCAGGGTGATTACTCACAATTGCCGCCTGCGCTGGTTATGGTTGGCGAGCTGGATGTGCTGCGTACAGAGGGAGAGCAATATGCGGAGAGGTTGCAGAAGGCTGGTGTGCCTGTTGATTTGCAGGTCATGAAGGGTATGCCGCATCCATTTTTGGCTATGGATGGGGCATTGTCTGAGGGCAAGAGGTGTATCACTTTGATGTGTGATGCGCTCCAAAAGGCATTTTGGAGCTGATTGAATGGTCCTTTTAATATAGATGTCCTCATGAATATATTTGAATTTAGAAATTTGCTTATTCGAACATTTCGGACATGAAACGAGAGAGGGCAACCTTGTATCTATGTACTACTCATCTGGGTAGGTGAGAGCGGTCTCTTATAGATGCCTCGGGAACTTATAGTGACCTTGAGACTTCCAACAGGTTCACTTTGTTTCCTTCTTTGTAGTTCATTGTGACTGTTTAGTTTACT
>CAJVRC010000853.1:185072-195639 GCA_911456345.1 Penicillium egyptiacum | reverse complement strand
GGGGGGGGGGGGGGGGGGGGGGGGGGGGGGGGGGGGGGATAGGTGAGAGACAGCAGTGAACTGGTTATCTGCTGATCCTATTAATATGGTGCTCAGGTGGTCTGAGGCCACCAGCAAACCAATGGCAGTGGTGCAAAAAGAAACGAAAGGAAAGAAGGAAAAAAGAAAGAAGGGATCAAGGCGGTCCTGTACAAGAAAACAAAAGAGGGGACGAAAATAGAAAGGGAAATAAGAGACGTTCTATCGGAGCTGCGGAGTGAATATACTCAGGCCCAAGGACCAGAAGGTACATCGAAATCCTCCCTAGGTACTACCTGGTCTCCTTCCCCTTTGGCACACGGGCAAGCCAGTAGATCAACACCGCGCCAAAAATATTGGCCACGATGTACACCCACATCAGACCGAAGTTCCGCCAAGCGTCAGCGAAATCGCTGGAGATTTGCAAGAGGTACGCATTCGTCTTGCTGACGGTGCAGAACAAGCAGTCGGTGGTAGCCAGGGGATCTTCCAGATACCCAGTCCCGACCAATTTGATGAAAGGGTCCATATAGTCCTGGCAAGTTTGGTTGGCTGGGGGGTTAAACTTCAGAAACTCGACTGGCTCGCAGATTGCATCGGCACCCGAAACACCCGTCGAAAGCATTGCTGAAACCAAGTAGGTAAACGGCGAAACGCGGTACATGAAGATCCAAAATCCAGGTAAGGCCTCCTTAGTTGAGAGAACACCGCAGAAGATCAAGCAGAGAGAGAATAACATCGTCGCGATATTTCCACCAGTCTCAGCCAGTTCAATTCCTGCAATCACCATGTGTGCGAATGTTGACGTGAATAACAAGAATGTCCAGATTAACAAGAACATGAGGGCCCCTCGTTCGCTCACTGCGTTGTCGGGCTCTGCATTTCTGTATAAACCAATTGGATAATACCAGCAGAAAAAGATAAACACAGCCATTAAAGTATTCCAGGGCAGTTCCACTAGAATATTCGAGATCATAAACGCCTTCCAGCTGTAGGCCTTGGATGGGCGCTCTCGCACCTCGTAAAGAGAGCGTTGTGTAACAAAGTTTGGCATAATCTGCTGCACCAGATTCCCAAAGATTGTCATCAACATAAAGACACTGAACATCTGGTTCTGGAGGCCTTGGATGGAATTTTGGGCGTGGAAAAATGAGAATCCAATATAGAGCGCCGTGAGGATGCAAAGGGCAGCTTTCGACCAGATATAAGTCGGGGGTTCGAAAGTATTGCGCAAAGACACGTAGGAGACACTCCCACAGTTGGACATAAAAGGGCGCGGCGAATTCACGGAATTCATTAGGTGAAGAATCACGCCCAGAGTTTGAAGATAAGGTGGACTTCAGCTCGGAGAGGTGCTCCTTGACCTTCCCATACTCGGGACTGGCCCGCCATACCTTTGGCCACTCAATCTCACTGTGTGTACCCGGCGCTGCCCCAATAACGTCCAACATCCATTCAGCGGGATTTTCTCCGGGGGTCAGATGGTGGGCGCCGTTGCGTTGGAAATAGTTCGACAAAGTGGACGAGTTTTCGCCAATCTCACCAAAGTAGATCGTTTTACCCCCTTTCGCCAAGAAGAGAAGACGGTCGAATCGTTGGAATAACATCGCTGAAGGTTGATGGATGGTGCAGAGAATTGCTTGTCCGTGCTTGGTGAGTGTGTCGATAAGATCGAGAATAGACCAAGAAGTCTGACTATCTAGGCCACTCGTAGGTTCATCGAGGAAGAGTAGGAGCTGGGGCTTCGCGGCAAGCTCCACACCAATCGTCAATCTCTTCCGCTGCTCAACATTCAATCCCTCGCCCGGAACACCAACAACAGCGTCAGCGTACGCTTCCATACCAAGGAGCTTGATGACCTCGTCGGCATAGTCGACCTTTTCCTTCCGACTAACAGTGGCGGGTTGACGGAGCAAGGCACTAAACACTAAGGCTTCCCGAACTGTCGACGTAGACAAATGCAAGTCCTGCTGTTGGACATATCCAGTCTTTCGCTGGAAGGACTGATCTGTAGGGTGTCCGTCAACGAGCATTTCTCCAGTGACAACACCCATAGTAACTCGCGTTGCCAGCACGTCAAGCAAAGTCGTTTTTCCAGCCCCAGAGACTCCCATCAGTGCTGTACAAGTCCCGGGTTTGACCCAGCCGTCAACATTGTCCAAAATCCTTCTAGGTTCTCCTTTGATTTTGATGTCGTAGCAGACATCCTGCCAGTGAAAGATCGCAGTTTGTCGCTGAATGGCCGCTGCTTTGGGGGGAGACTCGTCTGTCTTGGCGACTGGAGAAGATTGAGAAGATGCCTCTAAATCACCCTCTCCGGAGGCATGTTTCGGCTGATAGCCACGGCGGAATAGAAGCACCTCGCCTTTAGACTTTTTCTCGGAGATATACTCAGTGGCAAGAAGATATGTAAGCATGAAGAATATCAGGAAACCAAAGAGAATTCCAAGATTCCTCCACAAATGTCCCTTGAGATACCCGAAGCTCTGGCTAAGATATAGTGATCCAGACACATTGGTGGACCCTGACTGAGCGCCGACAGTCGAGCAGATGCGATGGTCCATTGAAACACTGTCGTATCCACCACCAGAAGGAACAACAGCAGCACATTCGAAATGACGATCATGGAATTCATTGACCATAAAACTTTCGAAGGCGTAGGCGACGGGGTTGATATAGTTCATCCAGCGCGACCACCCGAGCATATTGCGGGTGGGGATAACGAACCCAGTATAGATAACCATACCCAAGATCAAAATGGCAGCTGGGACCAAGGCCTGTGAGAGGGATCTGGAAGATGCCGCAATGGTCCTGAAGATCATTGACATTGTGAACGTGGTGATGACCGAGAATAGCCAAAATGTAAAGAACGCCCCAGCCTCACGACGTAGGTCGGTCATAAAGTACAATGGTATATTGAAGGTCAATGAATTGATCAGTTTGTAAGGCGTATCGCACAGCATCGATGCAAGTGCCTCTGCGAAAGGGTGGTAGAAGGCGTATCGGGCTTGCTTTTCAACAATTGGACGTTGGGCGTATAGGGTGAGGATTTCCAGTGCGCTGGAAAATGCATTCAGGAGGACGGCAAAAAATAAAAGAGCTCCGCGAGAATAGAAGCTGGAGGTATCCTTGGGAAGGTTCACAAATACCGAGCCAATGACCAAAGCCATTATAAAATTCCCAATCAAAGCTGTCGCCGTTAAGCTGTAGTCTCCACGAAGGCGCTGAAAGCCACGGGTCACACAGAGGGAAATCTGTTTCCGTATCGAGATGGTGTATGGCGATTTAACCCTTTGGTGTTTGTCCTGGATAGCCCTGCGGGCATCGATAAATGCATCGTAGGAGCTACCTTTGATAGGGTAATTGTTCTCATACTCCTCAATTTCAATGATCAGCTTGGCACGCGCGTCGCTGCTCTTCCAGGCTGCCGCAAATTCGTCCGGAGTGCGAGGGACATAACGGTTTTCAAAGCCACTCCGGACCACGCGTTCCAAAGGGCTAGTGATCGACGTCAAGAAGTCTGCTGTGGTTTGACGCTCCGGGCATTCATAGCCCATGTCCTCAAAGTACTTCCTAGCCTCCGTGGTCGGCCCGAAGTAGATCTGCCTTCCTTCATAAAGCAAGGTCACCTTGTCGAAGACATCATAAGCATTCTGTGACGCTTGATAGATGGCAACGCAAGCTGTTGTTCCGGAGTATTTGCTCATAAGAGCCAGATTTCGGCAAAACTCAAGTGCATTAGCACTATCCAGGCCTCTCGTGCTATTGTCCCAGCACTGCAAGGGGCTCTGACTCAGAGTGGCCTCTGCAATACTGACGCGTTTCCTCTCGCCTCCACTTACCCCGCGAATAAAGTCATTCCCAACCCGGGTGTTGATGGTATGGGAAAGGCCAAGCATTGCCATCACCACATCTCTCATATGTTCAGCGTATTGCTTGTTTCCTACCCCCTCAAGGCGGTTTCTGGGGGCCCTAGCCAATGCGGCGAACATGAGGGTATCGCCGACGGAGAGCTGGGGGAAGTGGACATCGGTCTCAGCTGCGTAGATTGCCTCGCCTTTGAAGGAATTTTGCATTTCCTTCGCAGAGATACCTAAATTTATTGTGATTTGTCAAAACCTCTCCAAATGATGAATTCAAACGGAATGGTTTAGGAAGAAGACACTTACCCTGATAGTTGAGAACCGAATCCTCTGACATCTCAATGCCATTCATTTCACCAGCAATGGTCTTGAGCAAAGTCGAACACCCACTACCTGGCTTTCCCAAGACCACCAATGTTTCCCCACTTTTGACGAGACCATCAAAATCATGAAGGATCTGGATCTTCTGCAGTTTCAGACCGGCCAGTCTGCGGACCATAGTCCCAAGCTCCAGGACCGAATTCAGGACGTCTTTCTGATAGTCGGTCGGAGAACCAAATCCATGGACGTTCAAATTTTTGAACGAAATACCAGCGGTCCGATCTGGGTATTTGTCGGGGTTGCGAGATCGGATAGCCAGCAACATCTTCATCCAGTCCCGCACCTTGAAGTTGGGGCTATTGGGATTGAGCGTCGATTCGGAGTCTCCATTCGTGAAGGGATTATCCAATGTACCGTTCGCAGAGAATCGAGTAGATTGGCGGGTGAGTTGTCGTGCTAGCCGTCCGACCAGCGCCTCCCTGTTTTCTTCTTCCTCCTGCACAGTGTCTTCATCCTCGCTCTTTTCTGGATCGTGGATCATGCCCAGCTCGTGCTCACCCGGCAGTTGCATTGGATTGTGGCTGATCAGGGACTGGACTGGGATCGAGTTGGATTTCAGCTGAGTATCCCCAAGAGTGATAGGTTGGTTTCGATATCAACCTGTCAAGTCCTTGATGACATAGACCTGAGCAGGATTGCTGTATTGCTGGGCGCCTGCTTCAGAGAGAAGAGGAAGACACGACAATGGAACCAAAAACAAGAAGATCAAAAGATTAGATTGATAGGAGGCTGAGAAAGCTGGCAACGGAACGATATGTATCCTAATCGACAACAGCACCGCAAGCAGCCTGGGAGCTCGGCATATATAAGTTTATCTCTAAATCGAAATACAAAGCTTGAAAAGAAATTCCGACAGATCCGGCCAAGTTAGGGGTAATTCTCTTTTGTGAATACATATATAGCCGTGATAGAAGAACCTCCGGGATGCCGAGATATATGTATGCTGTGATTCTCGAAGGTTAAATCCGGCAGCTACATACATATGTAGGAATACTGGCTATCGGAGTTTGCTATTCTGCTTCCGGACCCCGAAACGGGGCTTATGATACCCCAGCTTTTCCCTCCGGACTATAACCCTCAGGGCTCTAAAGAGCCGAGAAGTTGAAATTGATTGTCGGGTTAGGGCCCGGGCCTTGGCATGTCTCAATACGTGGTATTACCAACTAAAGAACATCCGGCATCCGATTCTAAGATGCCGAGACTACACCTAACCGGCCCTGAAGGTTGAGTTAATGACGGAAAAACATCAGCCAAGAGACTCTGTCTTGTAATAAATCCCCCGTGTACGTGAGAGACTACATACCTGATATCGGGGTATCGGACTCAGGCCATCCCGAATCAACTGGGTTGTTCCCAATTTGCACAATTTGCACAATTTGCAGGGTTTGCCATAATTTTATGCAGGTTATCCAACTCCTCGCCTGTTCGCTGTTTTTTTCATTCTGACTTCGGAGCCCAACGATTTCGACTCCGTAGCTCTAATTCCGGAAACAATCCCTATGTCTGATTTTACGACCTGCGAACATCCAAATGAATAGGATGCTCGGTAACCAGGCCCGCGGCGACGCTGCATTGCGCCAACATTTACCTCAACTCTCAAGGCCAGAAAATGGACGCCCGATAAAAAGGAAACGGAAGAGAAAAGTGTGGACTCCTCAGACACAAATAAAGTCATGTACTAATATTACCATTAGGCATGCGAGACTTGTCGACGCAGGAAAATAAAATGCGAGATTACCAACCAGTCCAAATGCTCGTTCTGCAGCAAAGCCAACATTCCTTGTTCTCTAGTTGATCCTAGGCGACATAGGCAGTTGAAGAAGTATGACATCACAGCCGATATTATAATTTGTCAGCAATGAATAACAATAGAACAGCCTGAGTATGATCAATCGCCTGGAGACAAATATCCAGCGCTTGGAAGCTCATTTTCAGAAGATAGGGATTGACCTGGGTGAAGATATGAACGGGTCATTTCTTATCGAGGAGCTTGAGCAGTCAGATGCATCCTCACCGTCGAGTGCAGCTGAAAATACGGATCTAATAGATGACACGGGTGTTTGGAACTCAGAACCAATACAAATGGACGCTGAACAAGACCCCTCTGCTGCTACACAGAATGCATATCATACCGTGGTCAACCCAGCCCCGGACGAAGTCCACACAGTAATACAGGAGGATTTGCCATGCTTCTACGTTCCAAGGTGTTTTACGGGTACACCGAATCCCGGTGAGAAACCATAGCCGATCTCATTGCTGTCAAAAGCTGATTGATACGTATAGGCTTCTCAGCCCTATCCCCCGAAGGAAAGAAATGGATAGCTAATAAAATGGAAGGGGGGTCCGTTGACAACTTGGAATTCCTCCTTCCATTAGGTCTCCAGGGAGCGAATAGAGGACTGCTTGAGGGCTTATCCCCTGACAAGCACTTCTGCCCATTGCCACCGAAACATGAGATCGCATCGTTGGTCAATGACTATCTGCAACAGTACAACTCGATGGTTCCCATATTCCGACCGTCGTCGCTATTGTCACTCTGTGATGACGACAATTTACATGACATATTCAATTTCCCCGGCCGTTGGGCGAGCCTCAATGTTGCTTTAGCGATGGGGCATATTCTGCGCATAGAGAATAGCTCTGTTGTACAGATTGACCGTCAGAAGGGCTGGTTGTTCATGAAGAACGCCTTGGGGGTTTTGAATGACCTCTGCTTTGGGTTGCCAGATATATGGGCCGTTCAGGCGCTGTTAGGGATGGTAAGGCGAACAACTGCCTTAAGAGAAGATCCGACTAACAGTGCTTTCTGTATAGGTCATTTTTCTATTAGGGACATTGAGCAGCCAGCCTTGTGGGTATTTGATCTCCTCCGCTGTGCGAATATGTCATCAAATTCGACTCGAACGCAGTGAGAATGAGTCTGGATTGTGTCCTGAAGAAGTAGAACAACGGAGGCGGATCTTCTGGATCGCATACTGTCTTGACAAAGAGTATGAAAATCGATAGTATTGACATTTCAACCCCACACTGACCTGTCCTAGAATATCCCTTCGTGCCGGTATTCCAATAGCACAGCGGGATGATGATATGGATGTCTTATTACCAACAGAAGTTCCACTGGATAACATAGGGGTCATGCCAAGGACAGACCAACAAGGGACCTTCAACATATTCAGATCAACCTGTGAACTGGCCTTGATTAGGAGCCAGGTACACAAACACCTCTACTCGGTCGCAGCAGGAGATCGGCCGCTTGTTGAAGTGGCTACCACGGTAGCGATGTTGGACGAAAAGCTCCAGCAGTGGAAGGATAGTATTCCCACCGAGTTCCGACCCGAACCAAGAAGACCTTCCGCTTTTCCACAGTCCCCGATAGCTGCGATCCTCCTTTACCTCCATTTATCATACTTCAACTGTCTGATCGCTATCCATCGGGTCACCGCGGCCCGGGGGTCAAGGCTAGGTATAGATCTAGTCGAAAGGAACAGTATCTACACTTTACCCAACCAAGTGATATTCATGTCGGAATCACTGTGCACAAAAGCTGCAACCGCGTCGATTAACTTGATCAAATATATGCAGAAATTTAATATCACCCTCATAGGGTACGTGATGACTCAGATAAAACACGTCTGTCCTTTTTCTTCCCTGTTCTGGCTAACCTACACAAGGATCATGATCTACTACCCTATTCTAGCATCCAAAACACTGTCCTCGACCATCGTCCGGAATCCACGAGACACCTCACGCATATATCACATCGGCCTTATCATGCAAGTGGAAAGATTCGTGTCATCCTTGGCCCTTGGTACACCCAACGAAGGGATCGAGGCTCTTTTGAAGGACTGCGCCGAGTATCGCTCGCTGGCAGAGACTGCTGTTAGGGAGGCTACACAGATACGTTGGGTTTGATCGCAGGAGGCTCTATGTCTCCTAGCAAGGCAGTGATATATAGCTTCTACTGGCAGTTTTCAGCTTGGAGTCGATATACTATTCTCCACCTCACTTAGCATGCCCTGCTCTGCATAGAGAATGTCCTGTAATGCGGAATCGCAGATACCAAAGACTCATCGCGAGAATACCTGAATTTCCCGCTACTGAGAAGAAGAAGATGGGCGATCTCGTGAAATCCAAGGGAACGGCCCTTTCAAGGGACTGGAACTCGGATTGGCCACTGCAAAGACGGAGGAGCAGGGAAACAATAGCATCCCGCCCTGTCTTAGCAGCAGTGTAGTTTGATTATCATGAACTCATAATAATCCTTTTTATTTACCTAATATGCAGCTTTTCTACGTCTTCAGCTGGGCACCCTCAAGTCATGTCACTTCACTTGTTCAACTTATATAACCATTTAGATCTTTAGCTCATCTCCATTACATACATTATGTGAGCAGTAAAACATTTTCACCCAGTCTTCTTTGCAACATTCTTTGCAGTGTCCTGTCACGTCAACCACCACCCCCATTACCGCCTAGAAGTCCAAAAGATCCTCATACTTGATATGTTCCGGGAACTCTGCATCTTTCTTTGGGACACCACAACCCCAGCGCTTCTTGCGACCACTACTATCCCCCAAATAACAGACAAAGGGGCCCTCAGCGCACTCCTGTCCACCACTACTAGGACAGTTCTCGTCCTCAGAATAGTATTGGTCTTCGGCGAGCTTGCTAACCGGAATTTTCCCCTCAACTGAAGGGACCTCCAAGATTGGCTCAGTCAGGCCTTCGCCTTCCCTTCCATCCTTCTTGGTGGACGTGATGCAGAATTCGCCAATCCGGTCATCCTTAAAGCAGTTGCGGCTTCCAGGGTAGCACAGGCTCCAGTCTGGACTCTCGATGACATTCTTGTCCCCATCCTTACATTCAACTGAGGCTTCGCAGTTGCCCCCATCCTTGGTTTCCATGTAGACCAGGCACATATTTTCATTTGTTTCATACTCCTACGAACAAATTAGTCTTAATGCAATAGGGCTTAGGGTGGACGCCAGAGTGACAATGAGCACTTAACTTACCCACGCATTTGATTCCTCAGTGACGAGTCCGAAGATTTTCAAAAGGTTTACGAACGATTTGGGCTTTTCTACGACGTTCAAGAGTAGCAGGAAGGCCTTGAGTCAAGATTCCAAAAAAGGAGAGAATAAATAGCCCTAAGAGGGGAAGCTTGAGTGTCATGACGGATATTGTTTAGTGTGTAATGGAAAATTGAAGAAAGAGAAGAGGAAAAAAGATGACTTTATATTTGTTTTCTGTTTGCTTCGCTGTGTGGCGTCGCGGTGTTGTGAATCCACTATAGTAGATAGAACCCCTTTATATATGTCTAGCTAAAGGAGGTCTATGTTGAGAAGATTGCCCCTTGTTCCTTCTAAAATTCCCCAGGTCTCACTGCCTCCATCCCAAAAATAAATTGCATCTTCATTCTCATATTGTCAAAGCTGGCAACTAATAACACTGCCACCAATCAATTAGAAAAGATGTCAAACGCTCCAATAGCCGTCTTACCAGCCCACCCCTACCCAGGGTGGGTCTATCCCACTAAACAGAAATTTACCACAAAACAGAAGAATTCAAAATCACCATATATTCAACAACCACCTACCTATATACACCAGTAGTATCTATATACCAATTTGCACTACCACTGTCTCTTGCTGCTAATCTAGCTTTATGCTCAATTTCAGCGGCATCCCTAGCCAATTAAGCCCGTTGTTCCAATTCTAATTCCTTGGCATATTTTGCCTACTAGCGCTAAAGCTTCTTGTCTTCGGTGTCCTACCTAGACCTTGACATTTCCCATGGGCACCCCAGAATCTTCGGCCCACCGTACATGCCCATAGTTCCCATGGGCTGGCCACCCCCCGGGAATATGGGAATTCCCATGGGACTAAAAAGAATTCCCACGCTAGCATAACTAACCTAAAATGGATGGATAAAATGCTGAGTTATCATAATAACTTACCGTTATTTACACTTGTTTTTGTTAGTACTCATCCTCAACCATATTGCGTCTATAACATCAGTTGAAATTTTATGAAATGAACCGGTATTTATTGATTTAATATTGTCATGGCCAACCTAAGTAAAATTTGAAGTCTAGTGATCCCCTTTGGTGGTGTAAAAAGGAAGTCGTGGTAGAAAGTGTGTTATCATGAGAGATATACAGTGACATAGCAAAAGTTTGGACACCCCCTGCCACTACCGCCTTCCTGGAATAGCTATACAGTCTGGTATACTCGGCCTTTTATTGGTGGATACTGACCGGCAGAATCTGGGGTGCTCAAACTTTTGCTATGTCACTGTATATTTCTC
>CAJVRC010000853.1:101550-184871 GCA_911456345.1 Penicillium egyptiacum | reverse complement strand
AAACCAGCATAAAGCCGTACAATTATGCAAGTCACGAGTTTCTCCCTGTTTGCATTGTTTGTAGTCCCATGGGAATTCCCATATTTCCCATGGGACTCCCACGGGGGGTCTAGTCCCACCATGGGAAATGTCAAGGTCTAGCTAGCACCAGCCTGTTATAAAAGCCAGTTTACAGAGCTCTCAATCTCCTTAGGGGTAGGTTGAATTAAACTACTATCTAGCAATTTAATCCAGCTAATAAGTGCCTTTTCTTGAATTGCACTGAGCGTTTTGGTAAGATCGGTACGGTCGGAATGAGTTTTGCGACCGTAAATGCGGGCGTACAATGTCGAGTACGAAACCGAGAATTCTCGTGCTAATGGGGCGAATTTTGGGTTTTTTTTCTTTTATGGTAGGCTTTGACGGCCTTTTAAATTTCATCTTCTGAATTTTAGGTTTTTTTAGGCATCGTATTGTGGTATAAAAATGGGTAGGAAGGTGATGTAAAAATAAAAATCTTCTGTTTTGTGAGAAATTTCTGTTTAGTGGGACAGACCCATACCTGAAAAAGGTATGGGGGCGGTAAGACGGCTATTGGAATCTTCTATGTGTGGAGCTTTTAGGAATTCCAACGAACCGCGTCGCCCAGTCTATGAGGATGTCTTCTAGCAGCGGTTGGCAGCGGCTGAGCCTGTTGGGGCCCGGCGACAAAGGCGATCAGTTTGCTGGGCACACCAGTTCAACCTTCTGCCAAGCCCACATTTTCGTGGGAGAACTCTGAATAAACGAATACGGGCTTGGTAGTTAGTCCGTGCTAAGACAATTTCTGCCTTGGAAGCACCCTGTACATTGGTTGGCCTGTTGGAATCCTTCTGGATGTGATATAGGGCAATGAAAGGATAGATGACTGCGGCTATGCTAGGGCAATGAAAGGATAGATGACTGCGGCTATGCACTAATAAGCTAGTGGTCTGCTGCCATGGCCCAAGCTGCCTTGCAGATCAGAAACTGATATGCATTGTGCACTCACAGAATAGGAAAGCCCTAGTCCTTGGCCCTCGTATCTTGAGGCGATCTGTATTATCCCCCAGCAGCCTCCACACCACACTTCACAACACGTGGCGAGGCTATGTATAGGAGTTCGAACTCGCCTTGATACTGTCCATCGGTAGTATTCATCACAATGTATTATTTCACAGAAATAGCAGATCCCTTACCCCAAATCCTACCCCACCGTCGGAATACAGTGACTGTTCATAAGTCTTAACAACACTAGCCCCACACCTCCTTGATTATGTAATTTTCTGCCGGTATAAAACCTCCATGAATTAATACTATGAAATCTAGAGTATGGTGTATACCACCCTGGCTCTCAATAATAGCTTCCACCCGGTGCGGCATCATCTCAGAGAGGTGCTTTAGGTGATCTAGATATAATTGAGCGCGTACTGGATGGCGGTGTATATTATATAGGAAGGCGGTATATAGGTGGGGCTATAGGTGTTGTTAAGACTTATGAACAGTCACTGTACTCCGACTATAATACAGTTACATTCGCCAGTATCTTTGAACAACGGCAAGACCCTTCAAGCATCTTAGTTCCTCACGAGACAGATGCTGTACATAGGCAGATAGTTCCTCTCTCTCCTTCTTCTTCTTCTTCTTCTTCTCTCTTTTTTCCCTCCCTTAAGTCTATCGCATGACAAATGAATTAATACAAACTGTTTCTCCATACCGATATCCATTATTTAGCGATCCCTAGAGTAGTTCAGTAGGTGACCACTAGCGAATCCTCGATCTCCCCTGTGCACCCTTGCCTAGAAATCAGACGCAGATTCACTAAATTCCTAATATGGGTCTTCCACTGTCAGTAATGGGATATGTCCAAGTACGTGAGAAATTCCAAAGTTGTAATTCAAAAGTAACGTCTTCTCACAACATAGGCGACTCCCAATATAATAGAAAAGAAAGCAACGATCACTACCACGCTATCCATCCTCACATGGTCCGCTATATAATTAAAAGCCTGCCCGTCCGATCCATGCCACGACCTGCCTGCCTTGTGCTGTATCACCGCTGTTGAATATCCATCATCTAACAAGCCCAGGTTGTGCTGAAGGGTACCGTATAGCCATGCATACTTTCGAAATGCTGCCGTCACCATCGTAGGCCCTGTGGACCAAAAGACTCGCAGATACGGTAGAGGGATGAATCGAGACGTCGCACCGCCGCGGCGCTTGCCCTCGTATAGCGCCCACTGGAGGAATGGAGATCCGCGCTCGGCCATGAAGAAATGGTTGCTCAGCCCGAGGGTACCCGACACTGGGGCGAATATAGCCTCTAGGTTGAGACTTTGCAGGCATTGTATTTGAGTGGCCGAGGTTGGGTAGACGTCGAGGTCTGCGTAGATCCCTCCCTCTGCGTGGACGACAAGCAGCCTGGCGATGTCGGCACGTTGTATGTTTTGGGGGTAGCCCTCATACGTCGATGAAAGCCAAGGGTAACTTCCATTGATGAGTTGGAGGATGTCGTCGTCTGTCCAGAGCTTGATTGTATAGTTTAGGGGATCGAGAGCTTGCTTCCACTGGTCGTGCGACGCGGTCATTTGTGTGGAGTAGGTTCGGAGGTCGTTTGTTTTCCATATTTGATGAACAACGTTAGGGATTTGTGGGACGGCAACAGAATTAGAGTCGTTGGGGTGTTCGAAGTCAGAGGTAGCGCAAGCACTGATTACATCCATTGAAGCGGACAGGTCGTCAGGATTGGAAAAGGGGTTTGCGAAATCGAGCAGGTGAATGCCGACGATGAGAACGAGGGACAGAATTCCGACAGCGATGAACCTTGTCCGCCGTTTCCCCCATATAATGATCATTATAGCTTGCTGACTGATATGAGACGTTAGGATTCCAGTGCCAAACCCATGAAGCAGGAAGAACCCGTCAATGAAGCGAAAGGGCAGGTTCGGAATGAGCAAAGTGTAGGGTCTGGTAAGAGGCTACTCGTTTGTAAGTGGAGTAATAGCATTTGGTCCGCAAAGAATAAGGAGTGTGTGGTTAGATTTACGAAACGATACTGTACACGCGGTATGTCCTAATATCTGCTCTCAAATGGTCTAGCAGAGTCACTAGAGTGTCCCTGTATAACGGCCCTTCTGACGACACTTGGAACAATATCCTATGCACTTCATATAGTTTCATTGTGACAACCATTTGTTCAGGAAATCTGCTTAGATATCTAACTGCACCTCTTGCTATCATGCAAGCAGGCGGTATAATACCAGAACACAAGTCGTATACCCATAGCATACCAAATGAGACAGTCCCGCTCCGTGTTTCCGCGATCGACAGGGTTATAATAGTATATTAGAAGTCCATGTGAGTCGAATATTGTTGCCTACCTAATCCTAGCTAGCAAAGTAATTCTCCAAATCTCCAGCTCCTCCAGACCGTGCTCGTGATACGACCACTCGTGTGGGGACTTACTCAAAAGGCACAATGGTCGATTAAATCTGCCTCTGTTGACTTTAATATCATCAGCGAAGCATGAATTGCCTATACGTTCGATTAGCAGGCTACTAAGACAGAATATCTACCAATATTAAGTCTGCACATCTCCCATTTAAAGGAAAGTACTCCGTAAAGAGACACAGATTATCGATAATCACCTATTGACGGCCTGAGACTCCGCCTCGTCTCCGCCTGTTTATGTAGGGTCTGGGTTTTTAGATAGCTTTTTTTTCTTCCATTACCATACGCCTCAGCCGCGTCGATGCTTTTTCTCCCTTTGCCTCTTCCTCACAAATGTATAGTACTCTATAGTGCTTTCACAAGATACCACGGGACTGCAAGTGCAAGACATACTAGTGTACGGCCCACCATCCAGGAAGAAAACAGCTTCTCGCGGCTGCTAAATCGCCTATGACAACAGTCTCCGGCAAATGGAATTACTGAATACACCGACCTGCACGCCTTGCCAAGTTTTCCGCGGTATTGTAGAAGTTCCTCATTGAAATTTTCAAATATCTCTCCGCCTATAGAAGACGTGTGAAAGAAACAACCTTAGAACCCATATTTCTTAGTTATGTATCCATATAAGAAAAGCATAATACCGGTGATCACGGTGAAACATCTGTGTTTGGATATAAGGTGGAGCCTGTCCTTGTAGATAGACCCTGTGCGTTCCCACGCGCTATTTTAACCTAAACCGGCCAAGCAGTCCACTAGAATTAAATACATATACTCTCACCGATTAGCAATCTGCGTGGTGATCCGCATACATGACTCGACAATCCATGTAATAAGGTCAATACATCTGTACAGCAAAATGCCCAATATCAGAGGCGGCAGGCAAGCTTTCATAGAACAGCCAATCATATATTGGCAATTCTTTGATGTAACCCTCTAAGATCTATTTAGGAAGTTGCTCTGACTACAATTATCACAATATTTACGTAACGGCTAGTGATATAATTCTCATGGCAGCCATAGAAAATTCCGCCCCATTGATTTTGTCGACATCGGATATAAGCGACCCCATCGTGTTACCTTCGGATCATCCCGACCCCCATCGTGTTGCCTTCCCGAGGCGCCGTTAATCGATTCCACGTGATGGTTTTAATGTCTTAAGTGTTCCGGTCGACTTCTTTATTCTACGTTTAAATTTAGCGATGAAGATGGGTTAGAAGCAATGGGACAATGTTGGCCATAGATCTGTGAACTTCCGTGATGTATGCAATGTACAGATCACTACTTGTATCCACTATTTCCCTCTTTAGGAATTTTTTAGGAGGGGGGCCGAGGGTCCTGGTTTGTGTCAAGCTGAGACGAACCCACGTTTTGCTTCGTACCCACTACGAGTGCCTGGTCTCTTGTCAATGGTCAGGTTATATATTCAAACAATGGTTACTCGACTTAGACTGGAGAATTTTCCCAAGATACAAACTAGGCAGCGACTTCATGCCTTCTTTATTGCAATTATAGTTGTAAAACGCCGCCTAAGGACTGATCTGCAGGGACTAGATGGTATGAGATTGTTCTAAGAATAGTTGTAGTTAAGTGTAACTTCCCGCTTACTGGTAGGCCTTCCTTCGGCCGTGAGACATGGCGGGGTAGCCGAAATCTGTAGAATTTCGATAACTAGGATCAAATCAATAGATGAGGGAAAGACTTAGTCCGTAGATCTATCTGGAAAAGCGGACGCAAGCGAGAAGAATGAGGAGGAGAAGGGAGATAACTGGGAACACTACATAGAACTAGCACCTAGGGTCATAAATTGAAAATCCGTTTTGAAAAATCAAGTACTTTACCGCTTTATTGCTATGGAGTGCTTGATTGACTGTGATCTAGGTCAGTGCCTTATCATGTGAGTGTCACGCGGCCACTGAGAGAATGTCTTATAAAATTAACATTGATAGATACGTCGTATATTCACTGAGTTAATGGAAGGCACCATGACACAGCTTGACTATTTGACAAAATGTACACGCTATTTGCAAAGGAATACCGCCAGAAGAAGAGAACAAGCCCTATGTCTGTGCAATTCACGTAGTTGGTGTGGGCCGATTAAACCTTGTTCTGGACATTCTTGCTCATCGCACGGACCTTGTGGCCATACTTATACAGCACAAAAGGTACGGGTGCCATGATAGTTCCGACGATGCCGACAATGGTCAGCGACCAGTGGGGGCCGATGTTCTCATACATCTTAACGGATGCCGGGCTCAGAGCGCCGGAGACGACGTACCGCGAAAAGGTCATAAATCCTAGAGCTGAGGCTGCAAACTTCAAGTACACAAAGATGGTGTACATATAGGTTGTAGTAAAGATGCAGACAAGAGAGTAGCCGAAGATACCGGAGGCCACGATGGGCGACCAGATACTGATAGAGGACTAGAAAATAAAACGGTATTAGCAGATGTAGGGAGAGCAAGGTAACGCATGCACTTACGTAGCAGGTCCAAGCCATCCAGAAGAGTGAGATAGGCATTAGGACGGAAGCTCCCGCCATAGCCCACCAAAGAGACACCTCTGGCTGTAGCGCTTTCCCATTAGCATCAGCCTTCCTGGCAGCCTTCTTTGTAAGGCTATAAAGCAAAGGAACCAAACACAGAGCGACGAGCACGCCGGGAACCATAGCAGCAAAGATGATAAAAGTCAAGCTCGTGGAAATCCCGTACACGTCAGCAAATATAAAGGGATAACCGTTGAGGAAGGTGAAGAGCACAAAGTATAGCAAGACAAGATAAAAGCTGAAAATCAGGATAAGGGGTTCAGTCCAGATCATGACGAAAGGTCGGTACACATTGGTCAGCAGCCGATTGCTAAACGAGCTAGTCAAAGCAGAAGCATGTTCAGCGCGGTAGCGGTCGTCACCCGTTAGATCGCGCAGGTGCTTCGCACGCCATTCGAGTAGGATAGGGCTGAACGTCTCCGGCTGGCCGATGACCACAACTATCAATACAACACCAGCGATGATTATAGAGATCCAGTCGGCCCAAAAGAACCCAATCTTTGGCGTGTAGGCCCCAATTACAGGACCTAAGATGGGACCCATATAAGCGGCCATAGTGAGCATAGGCAAGCCGAAGGGGATCTGTAAAGGTTGCCAAATGTCACCAACAGTTCCACCTGCGACCGTCATAGGCGCAGCTGCAAACAGAGCGCAAATGAAGCGGAACGCGAGGGCAGCACCATAGTTTGGCGCCAGCGCCTTGCCCAATGTGAACAGAATCACAAGGACCAAAGTAACGAAATAGACGATGTTACGGCCGAAAGTCTCGGAGAAAGGACCAGAGAATAGCGAGCCCACACCAATACCGATAAGGAAGATACCTGTGCTCATTCAGCATCAGTAAGTACATAGCAGCCAAAGCAGAGTAAGGAAAAATTGTAGACGAAAAAAGAAAGAGACCAATCAACATACCGGTCGTCATTGATCCAGCCATACTGTTCACACCAAAGCGGGCGTCAAAGGCATCTTGTGTCGCACCCTCGACGGATGATGGAACGGTCATTGCAATGGCGATGAGAGCGCACATGAACATGGCCATCCATTTCTTCAGAAGTGACCAATTGAGGGGGTTGCTCGGATCGTTGTCTCTCCAGCCGACCACCAAGACAATGTCACCGTTGGCTCCATTCGGTTGTGAAACTGTGACACCAGGTACAAGAAGCATATCAGTTGACAGAACTGGCTCTTTTCCCCCTTCTGCTTTCGGACGCATATAACCATCCGCATTTGCCTCGAGCAAGGCTGGCGAGATGTTAGAACGCAAGCTGAAAGTTTTGGCTCGGGCGCGTTCTAAGTCCTCTTCCACCTGTCGGCGGAGACGACGATACTGCAAAATTGACTGCATATTGAATTTCGCTTGATGAACTTCGCTGGAATTGACTCAAGTACTAACACAGGCGGGGAGAAAGGCAGATGCTTGGAGAAAACAAGGACTCAGTCCACGAGGGAGCGAGGAAAATTTATAGCCGATATCCCCCATTCCAACATTGTATTTCCTAATCCATAACAAGAATCAATGTATAGTTTCGTTAGATTTATCACCTCGACAGTTGGTCAGCGCGACCGGGAATATTTCGGATTGGGCGAATTCCCTCGGACACTTAGGGCTTGGAAGTCGGGCGGATAACAAGCCGGCTCGGTCCCGCAACGGGTGCCAATCGGTGACATCTCATTTGTCGAAGGGTCGGAGTGGGTGATTCCAACGGGCATTCTTCTCCGAGGTACTAAAAGAGAGAAACAAACAAGTCAATATCTCAGCCAATGCGACGCAGAGAGGACAGAAATTATCTCTGGTACATCGCACACGAGAATTTGACCTGGATATACAATGGAGTTCGAAGTCATGTCAACAAAGAAGTGATAAGAATTTGCCCGTTTGACACTAGCTGGAGGCTTTTCTTAAAGAAAGATATCTTCATTTGCGGTTGACATTATGTTTGCGTCTTGTGATTAGTCTAAGCTGTGTTCATTCATTCATTTGTAATATTATTAAGTCGGTCCAAAATAGGGTTGTTAGGAGTCCAATAGCCCTCTTCTTTATCCTTCATTTTGACTTCTGAGACAACAATGCTGCTGTGTCCGCCCTGAAAGAACAAAAGATCTATATTATTTTTCGGTGGTGAAGAGCTTGTCAAGTATTGTATTTTCGGTGCATTTATTTATTCTAAAACGAGATAAAGCGCAGTACGGATAAACATTGACATTGATTCGAGTTTCTAAAGGGGCCTTTAAGTATTTAACTGTCGACGAAGCCCATCCCAACACTCGATATTCATTCGACAATCATTCAAACAATCAACATCAAGACTCAAACAACCCAATAATTCTCCAATTTGAGCACCTTGCTCAACACACATCATTTGTAGATAACATTTTTCAACATGCCTCGAACCAACTTGAGAGTGCAAGCTAGTACGAAGGCGTCTGCAGTGGATGTTAGGAGAATCTGGATGCCGCTTCATCTTGACAACCTTGACTATCCACAGAATGCGCTTGATTGTCAGTCCTCGACGTTATCCGAAGTGTCTACGATCCTTTGCTGATTGCTTGGCTTGCTGAGTCCGGTCATACCTGAGAAAACCAGTTTTCGACAAGACCTTCCAGTAGCCAGTTTCGAGAACAGATCATAGCGAGGATGGGAGAGCTACTGTCAGGCGTTCAATCGATGGAGTCTGAGACAGTTCTGGGTGGAATTCTATACGATATTCTTAGGCTTTACCTATTAACGGATGCTTCCTGGAGGGTACCTACCCCCTGGATCTGCTGCCCCTCCACGTCCTCCTGCTCCTGCCGCTGCACCTGCTTCTGAGTTTCCTGAGGATGTGGTTTCTGGTGCTGTTGCCATAGGAGTGGTTACTGCTGGTGCTAACATAGAAGTGCTTGCAGCTGCGGCAAATGAAGTACTTGCGCCTACTGCTACTGCTAATCCTGCTACCCCCTTAGAAATACTTGCAGAAGTTGCAAGCACAATGCCATATACTCCTCTGCCCGCTCCTGCTACTGCCTCCGGCCCGATTAAATCTCCTGCTCCTGGAACCAAGCGAGGCAGAGACGATGAGTCACAGGATGAGTCTGAACTCCCTTCTAAGAAGAGGCAAGCGAAGTAAACCACTCTATATTATCATTGTCATTGGTATCTATATACATCTTTTTTGCTAGATGACATAAGCAGATTGAATTTACATAAATCTTTCATCAGCATCGACATTAAATATTTCCCTTATTAAAGTGATCAAGGTCGAAATTCGAGATTTCTTTGTGTACCCCACTTCGAGCATGTTATAGAGATTCCAACGTTAAGTTTCTTTTTACTAACTATGACAGTATGTTTGAGTACCTAAGGAGCTTAGCTTGACTTGCATCAGCTCGAGAAACTTGAATCGCTTGAAATTAGTCTAAGTACCAGGCTCTAGCCAAGGGTATACTGTGGGAGGCTCAGGCTACCATTGTCTTGATGCATGCATGGGGGTTGACCAGGAACAAGGAAAGATATTTGCTTCGTTTTGTTGTAGGATTAAAGTCTGCTTAGTGTCGTAAAATCTCTCCTATCCATCGTTAATAGCTCCCTATATATCACATATAAAGCAGCTAAGATTCCCATAGTTTCCCCAGCTTCTCATTTTCTCGAATATCTTTTAGCAATCTAACATGCACTATGACATAGCCCACCTCGTAGGACTATACTGACAAAACCACAATTACTAACAGTAAAAGCAACAACGGAATATTGAAATACGTATTGAAACAGATCCTTCTGAGGTTGATATAGTTCTCATTTATAATGTAGATTCAATCACCTGACCACGGGGAAGGGACCTAGTCCCAAAGAGGCTAGTGGCGATTTGGTTCTTGGCATTCACCCGTGAGTTTTGCGTGTCGCGACCAACCTCCCCCAACCCGTCCAATCATCACTTTAGACCTCCTCTTCCATCTTCCGCGGCCTTGATTTATGCCATTGCTGGCTTTTCCTTGTTCCATCCTAAACCACTATTGCGCTTTACACAGCAGACAGACTCATACACGGGACAGCAGTTGACATTCTGCCGACCGCGACAGCTGCTTGCTTTGATCCATCATGGATGACACTCCCATCAACCCAGCTGCGGCCCATGAGAATGTCCAGTCTGTGACTGGCCTAGATGGCGCAGCTGATGCAACTCGCGAAGGCTCAGGTATGCCAACTCTTTAATGGCTTTGATGTTGCACCGAATGCTAAATTCATGGATAGGAGCGCAATCGCGCCAGGATTCGCCAGTGAAGAAGATTGAGAACACACCTGGATCTGACAACCCGATGGACGCCCCCGCATCTCCTAAACCTCGGAATGGCGGAGTTGAACAGGAAGACGAAGAGATGGGTGGTACTGAGACCGACGCCAAGCCCGACACCGAGGGCTTGGAGGATGCAGTGGGCGAGTCGCATCCGCAAGTGGAGGGAGCGGATGGGCTTGAGGACGCTGTGGGGGAAGAACAACCCGCACCATCCAAGTCATCTCTGGAAGCCGCCGCGCGCGAACAACTCGTCACCCAGACACACGCCATCATCCTCCCCAGCTATGCGACATGGTTTGATATGAACACCATTAACCCAATCGAGAAGAAAGCTCTTGCCGAGTTCTTCAACGGCCGTAACCGCAGCAAGACACCTGCCACATACAAAGATTACCGAGACTTCATGATCAATACCTATCGATTGAACCCCATCGAGTATTTGACCGTTACTGCTTGTCGTCGCAACCTTGCGGGTGACGTCTGTGCTATTATGCGTGTTCACTCATTCCTTGAGCAGTGGGGCTTGATCAACTATCAGGCGAGTGGCTTTGTTTTTTTTCCCATTCAGGCATGTTAGCTAACATCTCTGCAGGTTGACCCTCAGACACGGCCTTCCAATATTGGACCGCCATTCACCGGTCACTTCCGAGTTATCGCAGACACTCCACGGGGTCTGCAGCCATTCCAGCCTGGACCAAATCACGGCGTCACATCCGGCAAGGTTCATCCAGCCACGCAGCGTGCCGCCTCTTCCATCCCTACATCTAAAGACGACCTCAACCTCGAACTCCGCCGCACCATTTACGACGAAAAAGGCAAGGATATCACGGCCGAGGATAAAGAGAAACAGACCAACGGCGATGGAACGAACGGCTTGGACATTGCTCAAGAATCCAAGAAGAAGGCACACTGCTTCTCTTGCGGCATTGATTGCACCAAACTTCGATTCCACTACGCCAAATCGGCCTCGACGTCAGCCAACGCCGCTACGCCAGATACCAAGTATGATCTGTGCCCCAATTGCTTCCTGCAAGGGCGAATGCCTTCTAGCCACAATGCCTCAGACTTTGTTAAGCTCGAGGACAAGGGTTACTCTCACGTGACTGACAAAGGCACTGCGTGGTCGGACTCGGAAGTGATTTTGTTGCTGGAAGGCTTGGAGAACTTTGATGAGAACTGGGAACAAATTGCGAGCCACGTCGGTACACGATCTCGGGAAGAGTGTGTCATGAAGTTCTTACAGCTGGAGATCGAGGATAAATACGTTGAGGATGTCCCTGAGCCTACGTCTGGCAGCGGACGTGACCCCATCAGCCAGTCCGAAAACCCCGTTCTTTCTGTTGTGGCATTCCTGGCCCAGATGGCGGAGCCTGCAGTGGCCGCCGCCGCCGCCGGTCGATCTGTCGACGAGATCCGCAAGGAGCTCCGGAGCCAGTTGGAGAAGGGACAAGGCAAAGGCAAAGATGCGGTTAAGGCAGAAGATTCCATGGACGTGGACCCCACACATGAGGCCGAGCAGCAGGTTTCCGCCAAGCCTAAGGAGACCCTTGGCACCATCGCTCTGGCCGCATCTGCCGCACGTGCCGGAGCTCTTGCCTCGCACGAGGAGCGCGAAATGACCCGCCTGGTCTCTGCTGCAGTCAATGTCACCCTACAAAAGTTCGAGATCAAGCTGCAGCAATTCAACGAGATGGAAGAGATTATCGAGGCTGAGCGTCGGGAGTTGGAGCAGGCGCGCCAGCAACTCTTCCTGGACCGGATGACGTTCAAGAAGCGTGTCAAGGAGGCCCAGGATGCGCTCCAGACTGTCAGCCTGCAGGGCCCCAACGAGCACACGAACCAGATGCTGGCTGATGCTGCTACTACCGGCATTGGAAACCACTACAGCTTCCAGCCTGTTGGCGGAGATATGCGGGCGGGAACCCAGCCCCTGAGCGCTCAAGCTGGTGTCGACTACAAAACCCTTGACCTGTAGGCTTCCTCAATACATGTACGATAATCCCCCATGGATCTTCTGAGAAAGGAACCCAAAGGGACTGCTTTTCGTCTCGCTGAGTTATGAATATTCTGAACTTTCTGGCTTGGAAAAGGCGCACTTTTTGTTTTCTGTTATCTGCTGGAGTTCTTTTCTGTTGATTCACCCTCTCTCCAGAAAGTGGACTGTTGTTAGGGGGTTGAACTAGGGGGTTGGGGATCTTTTTTCATCAATGTGTTTACTCTTTAATCATATGTCCTTGGTGGGAATCTTGTATTCTTGCTCAAAGTAGTTGCAGTGCCTCTCATCCAGGCCCATTTGGGTTGCCCGGTTGACCAAACGTCGTCATGTAGTATTTCACCCAGGACTCTCCAGTGGTTTGTTGAAGTTCTCCTTGCTGAGATCCGTCCTCATCGCCCTCGTTCCCATCTATTCGTCCTCGTTCTCATCTATTGCATCCTCGTCCTCGCCCGAAACGACCGGAGCGGAGAGAGCAACTGCTGATTCGTTGTACCTGGGCCTTTTCAGCGGAGGCATTTCCAGGTCTTCGTTCAGATCGGTGAAATCGTACCCATACTCCTCCCACTCGCTGCGGAAGACGGTCCGATCCCGCCAATTAGAGACATCTTCTCTCATTCTGCGCTCCGGCAGTAGCTTGGTCTCGTCCTCGACTTCTTCTGCCTTCATACGTTCATCAAGGGCGGACGGCACGGGTTGTTCCATCAACTTCAGAAAGTTGGCCTCTTCGCGATGGCTGGCGTTGGTGTCTACTATGTCTGCTTGCTCTTCTTCTGGGTCTATTTCCAGTTCGTCTGTCGGTGCAACTGGCGCTGACGTTTCGGCGGACTCTCGCGTGGCCAAAAGATTGTGATCAATATCCTCTGGTTCTGAATCTTCATATTCGGGCTCTGATTCCTGTTCTTGTTCCGGTTCGGGCGTGGGCTCAGGCTCTGCCTCTTGCTTGTTGACTTCCATTTCGATATCATCATCCGGTCCGATATCATCGTCCATTTCGATGTCATCGTCAGTGATGTCGTCGTCTTCACCGTTCTCTTCTTCATTTTCATCATTGTACATGGTTCCATCCTTACGGTACCGGGTCCATTCGTGTTTGTCGATGATCTCCTCGGCTTCTTCGTAGGTGAATACTGTAGGCACCCAGCCTTTCCGGTTGTTAATGTCTTCTAGGACTGTTTCATTGCGACGAGCGATGTCCACCAAGTTGGGCCTGCAGTGCCTCATATTGAGCACTTCAATGGCGGCCCGCACATCTCGAGTCCGAACATATCCTTTTCTATCACTTCCACTGCGATTCGAGCTGCGCAATCTTGACATTGCGAAAAAGAGGGATGATTGAACTAAGCGGCGTGTGACACTAACAGCGAGAGAGTAGAAGTCCACAGCAGTATCTGCAGTCATAGACGGAGTATGTCCATACGCTGTGATCAAGTCTTGTCTCTTGGCGAGGTTCCACCAGTTGTTCTCCGCTTGTTTGCCACCGAAGTTCATGAACAAACAATAAGAAAGTCGAACCCAATATGGAAGGTTCAGCAAATCAGCTGCGAGGCGGAGATCACCTCGGACGCTGCTGTCCTCCTCATTTTCCAGATCATATGCATGAGCCCTAGTAATAATCCAGTGATCGCCGTGCTGCTTTGTTCCGGCTTGAGCTTCAATGAGGGATTCTTTCAATGATAGAACATCCGCATATTCCTCGAGTAGTCCACAGCATTCCTGGCTGAACTCTGTGGCCGCTGAGACATCACTCAAGACAGGCATGTGCTCTAGGTGCACGTCGGAAGAATACTGGGCCTCCAAGGCCTTATGCAAGAGTCGGATATATTCCATAACCTCGGGTTCCGACTTAGTACCGATTGCAACAGCAAGCTCTTTGATGCCGCCCTTGCCCTTCCGGTCCAGTCCATTGAAGAACACCTCCTTCTCCGTGGGCGTCCAGACCATCGAGCCATGTTGACTGACTTTGTATGTGTTCTCAATTTCCCTCAGCGAGCCATAATCAATGATTTCCTCGTTTTGGACGATAAGGTGGGAGTAGGCTCGGAGAAATGTGAGCGATCCACGCATTTGCGGGACACGTGCCATAAGCGCATCACCGACTTGGCGTCCGACCCCATTGAACGTCGGGTCACGATGGTAATCATATTCGTCTACATTCTGGTTTGGGGTTGGAGAGCGCTCAATAGACGAGCGGGGTTGCTCGAAGTCAGACTCAGGCTCGGATTGTTGGAAATCGGAATCAGACTCGGCGTCGTCGGGCTCATATACGGAGGCGGAGTCGCTCATCGTTCAAGCTCGCAAATCTGCAGCGCATACGGGATGACCGGTAGCAAAACATCACAGCTGCGCCCTTAATGAAATCTTCCACGTCAATTTCATCAAGAGCTATAGGAACAACAAAAAAAAGTTGGGCTGAGGATCCACTAGATGCAAGGTTATCGATAAGAATGTTTGCAGTGTTTGCACCTGCTTTTGAGCTTCGCCGGAGAGACAGAGACCATTTGCAGCATCTGCATGGAGTTCATACGCTGTGTCTCGCGATTGAGACTCCCAAGGAGATACTTGTTGAAGAGTCCTCTGTCGCAGAGATCTTTCCGCCATGTGCGCTTCAAGTCAACCGAGTCCACAGTCCCTCCGAGCATTGTGCTCCGCGACTACCAAGAAGAAAGCATTCAATCCGTCCTGAAATATTTGCGTGAAGGCCATCGACGCCTAGGAATTTCACTTGCAACAGGAGCTGGCAAGACAGTAAGGGTGAATCTACTCTTTATCCAACGTCGTACTAACCTTTGTAGGTCATATTCACACAGCTTATCAGCCGAATCCCTCCTCGCGATGCGAAAGCCACCAAGACCATGATCATCGTCCATCGGCGCGAACTCGTCGAACAAGCCGCGAAACACTGCAGTCTGGCCTATCCAGACAAGACCGTCGAAATAGAAATGGGCAAGAATGTTGCGACGGGAGCAGGAGACATCATCATCGCGTCAGTTCAAACACTAGCGCGGGGACGCATATACAAGTTCGATCCAAGTGCATTCAAGCTCGTGCTGGTGGATGAGGCTCACCATATTGTTGCCAAATCATACCGAGAAGCACTGGGGCACTTTGGGTTGAACGAGCCATCTGCGAATGGACCGGTCTTGGTGGGTGTTTCAGCTACCTTTTCACGGTTCGATGGTCTCAAACTGGGCGCTGCCATTGATCATATTGTCTATCACAAGGACTAC
Source organism: Penicillium egyptiacum (assembly GCA_911456345.1). NCBI lineage: Eukaryota > Fungi > Ascomycota > Eurotiomycetes > Eurotiales > Aspergillaceae > Penicillium > Penicillium egyptiacum. The sequence continues at coordinate 169,389 of CAJVRC010000853.1, read as the reverse complement.
GTCGATATGATCGGTGAAAACTGGTTGGCCAACGCGGTCTTTACAACTGTCAAATCCGGGGCCAATTTGTCCAAAGTCAAGAAAGATAGTTTCGGAGACTTTGCCCTGGGTTCGCTTTCAGAGGCGGTTAATACTACATCTACGAACAACATTACAGTTCGTGCATGGATGGCGAGTGCTGATAATCGAAAGTCGACTCTCGTATTTTGTGTCGATATCCAGCACGCGCGACAGCTTACCGCCACTTTTCGCGACCATGGCGTCGATGCTCGGTATATCACAGCTAGCACAGCTAAAGGTGTCCGCGCGGAACAGCTACGGGCTTTTAAGGACCAAGAATTTCCAGTGTTGCTAAACTGTGGTCTTTTTACAGAAGGCACGGACATCCCAAATATCGACTGCGTGCTCCTAGCTCGACCCACCAGATCACGAAACCTGCTCATCCAAATGATCGGGCGTGGTCTTCGGCTCTTCCCCGGGAAAAAGGACTGTCATGTTATTGATATGGTAGCTTCCCTAGAAACGGGAGTCCTATCGACACCGACGTTGTTCGGCTTGGACCCAGACGAGGTTTTGGACAACACCAGCGTGGAAGATATGAAGAAGAATGATGATCAGGGCAGCCAAGCGGAACCCACTGCTGAGGCCGCTGAACCATACGACGGCTCAGACAACGACCTGAAACTCCAGTTTACAACTTATGACAGTGTATACGATCTCTTAGGAGACATGCAGTCCGAGCGACACATCAGGTCGTTCAGCCCGCACAACTGGGTCCGAGTCGGCGATGACAGATATATGCTTACCGATATATCTGGATGGATAACGATTGAGAAAGCAGACGATATCTTCATGGCTTATCATGTCATGAAATTCGAAAACCCAACAACGGAGGCACCGCAATTCACACGTCCTCGAAAGATTGCCACTGGCTCCGATTTGGAGAGCATTGTCCGGGCAGCGGATACATTTGCTAGTACCAAGTTTGATGAACATTACATCGCATCTTGGAAACCTTGGCGACGGGCCCAAGCCACACCTGGACAGGTCAGAATGCTGAACAAAGCTCGCATTCGAGATGGCAATGTGAAGTCCGAGGACTTGACTCGCGGCCAGGCGGCTGATATGATTACAAAGCTGAAGCATGGAGGCAAGAAGCGCTTCAAGGACTTGGAGGTTCAGAAGCGGAAAAAGCTACGGCAAGTGGATAACATGGCTGAGCTGCAAAGAAGGGTTGATGTGAAGGTTGGACCAGTGGAGGCTTGATGGAACAACATGTGGTTTCTTGAAGACCATTGGAGAAACAGACACGTTTAACAAGCGAAACTGTTCTAAGCAGTCGCACAATGCCTGGGGATTACATGTCTCTAATGCCAAAGAGCTCAAGATTTACCTACAAAAGATCTCCGGTAGGAAGCAGACCCAAACAAACAGGGGAGAGCCAGGCCTCAGGCTCCCAGCAATACCGGAACAATAGGAATTGTAGACGATTTCTGCAGGCTCTTACATGTTATAGTTCTAGCCAGGATTGACCGGGATGTGGACTATGTCCCCCTCGCATTTGCTCGGAACCTTGGCTCTCAGGGGCTAGACGGAGTGAGATATAGCTGGTGTGTGATATATATTCCCTAGGAACAGAAAAGGAAATGATAGAATTTTTGACAAGATTACGAGGCCGTCATGTTTCAAGGTATAAATCTACCATCAATGTCTTACACAGAGCTGGCATTCCCGCCTCTGGAGCGGGAACCAACCACCCGTGATTCAAGTTGGTGCTAATATATCTACGGGGCTCTGGCACTTATACATTTGTATTTGACTCGGGATACATCTCGGCTTGTCTTCGGGATCACACAAGGTACTCGGCTTAGGACTAGAGGGACGGACGACATGCCGAGACGGATGGAGGAGCCGGCGCACACCGATATGATTCTGATTCTGATGGCCTTCTGGGGATGAGTCTTGATGGAGTCGGGCACTTGTTTCATCATTAAAAAACAAAAAAAAGCAAAACAGAAACAGAAACAGAACAGATAGCTCGCATGAAAGGCATAATATAACAGTCGTGTGAAATCTCCTATATATAGCATATCAACAGGAAGTATAATAAACGTAAGTAGAACATCAGGTTAAGCCTTCAACAGATGGAAGTTCTAACAGAAAGTTTTGAGATAAATATGGGAGTGGACGGTGCCAGACCAGTCAAGGAGAACCATCAGGCATGCAACGCATATAACCAAAGTCAGCTACGTAGGTGAGGGCAAGCCAGTACCATCTGGCTGGAGATACGGGGTTTTGAGCATTGACATGACTATTTGGGAAAGATCTCCCATTCCGCAGTCACTTGAACAAATATGAGCAAATAGCTGTGCACTGCTCCGAACGACGGTCACAGATCTACAGCAGTGTTAAAAGGCAGTAATGAATGTTTGAACAGAGAATTGTATTTTGTCCTAGCAAAGCATATGAAATTCATCAAACGATCATAATATGTATCAGTAAACACCCCAATTGGGCGTTCAAAGGTCATCTTCATCGGAGAACACCTCCTCACCACGCTTGCGGCGGGCAGCACGCTCCTTCTTCTTCTTGCGGAGTTCAGAGCCTGTAAGAAAACTGTTAGCAATTGAACATTGTGATGTATAAGTGAGGAATAATTGCATGACTTACCAGAAAGCTTGACCTTCTTCTGGACAACGATCTTGTTACCCATGGCATCGAACTTGTCCTCATCATCGTCACCCTTGGCGTCGAGACGGGGGCCAGAACCCTGACCCTGGACCCAGTTGTGTCCGGAGGGGGTCATGACACCGTCGTTGACGGCCCAGACTTCCTCAGTCAGGTTCTCAGTGAACTCACGGGAGTGAGTAATGATAACAACACCACCCTCGAAAGACTTGATAGCCTTGGAGAGGGCACCGAGGGAGTCACGGTCGAGGTAGTTAGTGGGCTCGTCAAGGACGATAAGGTGGGGACGCTGCCATGAACAAGCGGCGAGAACGACCTTAACACGCTGGCCACCGGAGAGACCGCGCATGCGAGAGTGAGAAACAAGCTCGGCATCGAGACCGAAGTTGGCGCAGTGCTGCTCGATCTCCTTGCGGACAAGGGGACGGAACTGACCGGAGGCGAGGGCCTCCTTCTGATCAACCTCGGCGACCTGCTTGGGGTGAGAGACGATAATCTCGGAACGGGGCAACCAGGTGTTGTCAGCGGACATGAGAGGAGTCCACTTCTCGGACTTCATGCCGACGTTGTCACCCAGAGACCAAGAGATCTCGTACTCGTAGGTGTTCTTGAACTTGCGACGAGAGTGGATGCCAATGACACGGCGGAGGGAGCCCTCAACCTTGTAGATCTTGTCCATGGCCTTCTCGTCCTCCTCGGTGACGATCTTGTTGGCGCGGTCCATAGTCTCACGGTCCTCACCGGTCTGGAAACGCCACTGGATGTACTCGGAAGGAGTGGAGTTCAGGTGGTTATCAATGTGGGCGAAAGCGTGCTGCTTAATGTAGGCAATACGGATGTTCTCGTGCTGGTAGACCTCACCGGAGGTGGGGATAAGTTCACCAGTCAGGACGTTAACGAGAGTAGACTTGCCGGCACCGTTAGCACCGATGACGGCAATACGGGAACCAAGGGAGACCTGGAATGTAATTCCGTGGATCTGGGGCTTGGGAGTACCGGGGTACTGGAAGGACATGTTGCTAACACGGCAAATGGCCTTGGACTTGGTCTTGACACCCTCAAGGAAACCGGGCTCGGGGAACTTGAACTCCATCTCGGAGGCACCGAGCTCGTAGTAGGACTTAGCAGCGGGGTGCTGCTTGACGAACTCGGAGAGGGTACCGCGGTAACGGCGGAGCTTGAAGCGCTCGTAGTGAACGACGTGCTGGATCACGTTGTCAAGGAACTTGGAGTCGTGAGACACCATGATGGAAGTGCAAGGGGAGCTCTTCAGGTAGTTCTCGAGCCATGCGACGTTCTTGACGTCCAAGTGGTTGGTAGGCTCGTCAAGCAGGAGAATATCGGGGCTCTCGAAGACAGCACGGCAGAGAGCGAGCTTCATCTTCCAACCACCGGAGAGGGCAGTGATGGGACCCTGGATCTGGAACTCGGAGAAACCGAACTCGTTGAGCAGCTTGTCCTCGAGCTCCTCACGGGGAGGGTTCTGTCCAACCTCAGCCAGCTTCTTCTGGGTCCAGGCAATGACAGTCTGCTCAGTATCGGCAGAGTCGAGATCGTGCTCGACGTAGACGGTCTTGACCTCATCCTTCTTGGGGAAACCCTCGAGCTGCTCGTTGTTGATAGCACGCATGAGGGTGGTCTTTCCGGAACCGTTGGGGCCGAGGAGACCGTAACGCTGGCCACGCTTGAGGCGCAGGTGAGTCTGGTTCAGCAGAATCTTGGCACCGTAGGCCAGGGAGAAAGTGCAGTTGCAAAGGTCAACACCCTCCTCCTCGTCGGAGGCGACGGCATCAGCAGCAGCGGCATCGGGGCAGGCCTTCTTGCGGAGCTCCTCAGCGACGGCCTTAGCATCAGCCTCGCCAACGATGGCAGTGATGTAAGGAATGGTGTTCTGGGTCCAGATGACGTGGTCGTTCTCCTTCTCATCAACGAGCTGAGCGGCAATGGCAGCAACGTAGTTGATGGCCTCCTCGGAGGTGGCAATGACGTCCTTGTGCTTGGCCTCGAGGATCTCCTTGAGGATGGCAGAGACGGTGGAGATGTCACCAGCGCGGGAAACCTCGGGGATCTTGCCATCCACGACGTGACCGACACGGGAGAGGGTGTCGAGAGCCTGGCGAGTCTTCTCACGGGCCTCAGGGTCGGCGAGAGTCTCGTAGTTCTTGTTCAAACCGGGCAACATCTTAGGCAAGAAGGGAGCGACAAGCTGGGGGTCCTCCACAAGCTTACACATGTTGTCGACAATGACAGCGGTCTTACGCTTGATGGCGGTCTCACGCTCAACGAGACCACGGTCAAGCAGGGGAACCATAATAGCGAGGGTAGGGCCAGTAACATCAGTGACGAAAGTGGTGGCACCGAGCAAGTGAACGGTCTCGGGAACGTTCTCGGGCTTGGCGATACACTTGATCAGCTCGGGAATGAAACGCTCAATATCCTTGTTGACGATCAGACCGCAGACCTTCTCCATGGTGGAGTAGGCAGCCTTCTTGATCTCGGCCTTGGTGTCCCACATGGCCTCGGAGATAACGGGGATCAGAGTAGGAACCTGGTAGCCGAGCTGCATCTGGGCAGACTCAACGAGGATGTTGAGGCAGTCGAGAGCAGCCATCTTTTCGGGCCACTTCTGGGCATTGGCGAGGGAATCGAGGATAGGGGTAATGACGGCCTTGACGGCGTTACCGGTAACAGCCTGGGTGATAGCGAGAGCTGCAGACTGAGCGGCCTGCTTGACGGGAACCATCTTGTCACCGACGGCGGCAAGGACGGGGCCAAGGAGAGCCACGAGGTGGGGCTCAACACCGGGAGCGATTGTGGAGTGGGAGGCAATAGCACGGATACCCTCGCAGGCACGCTCGCGGGCGGTAGCGTCCTTCTTGTTGGCCAGCTGCTTCTTGAAGATCTCGGTAGCCTTCAGGGGAAGAGTCTGGTCTTCAATGGGACCGCTGAAGAGAGTGGCAAGGTTGGTAGCAGCGGCAGTGGTCTCATCGGCGCTGCTGGACAAGTTGAGGTTCTTGACGAGGTCCTCGAGGACAGCGACCGACTGGGCGGTCTCCTTGCCCGTGACGGCAGGAGAGGCGGCGACGTTGGCGGCAGGCATTTTGGAAGAAATTTTGGCGGTTGGAAACGACGAAGGGGGGTATTAGAGTAAAGAAAGAAAAATCCTTCCTTTTTTTTCTATGAGGGGTATCGTAGAATTTTTTTATGAGCAAAAGACTCAACTGCGTCAAATTTTCAGACGCGACTTTTTTCTATTCTGTCTATGCAGAGTAGAAAAACAAAAAAGAAAGAAGAGGCCGACCCTCGAAAAAAAAGATGCAGGAGTGGAGGAGAGGAGGGGAAGAAGGGAAGGGGGGCGAGGATATTTATCGTGTGGCATAACCTGGGCGGCAAAACCCTATGAAATGGCAATCAAAATTTTTTTTAAAATTTTCAGGCCCATTGTCCCGCACTAGTGTGAATTGGGCTTAGTCGCTCTGTTCCTGCACCCTTATTGGGTTAAGTCCTGCTTTCGTCCGAATTCCCTTTCTTTGATTGGTTGAACCCGTTGCCTGGCTGTATTTGGCTTAGTAGGTGGCTTTTTATTTCTATTTTTTTAATTGCTTTAATATTTTTCAATATTAAATATTGAATTGATTATCTCTTAAATAGCTTGTTGTACGGAGTACATCTGGATATCTTGTTGTATGCCCATTTACTCACAGTTACTAGTATACAACATATGGCAGATGTGAAGCGCCTCATCTGAACTGCCCTCTCATCTCGAGCCCCGTCACATATCTCATATGCCGAACCCTCTCTAGGTGATATATCCGAGGATAATTTAGTCCCATACTATGGTACTAGGACCCCTATCCATGTTGTACAAAGTACATATGTACATTTTAGAACCAGCCAGCGAGTCGCTGTTCGCCACTTATGACCGAGTGGCGCAGTACCATTTAGACATCCAATGACGGGGTTCCTCCTAGGGAACTGCGTATTTTTAGAGTTGCCATGGTGTTGAATTATTCTTCCACCTTATTATTCTGCTATTCCCGTATTCGTCCAGACTCAGATTTGGCACCTCCGTGTCGACTGCGGATGCTTAACCACTGGATATGCATCCGATCCGAGACTACATATGTAGTTGACATGTAGGTCAGAGCTGAGTATAGTCTCAGCCAAAAATCAGGCAGAAATAGAAACCAGCGTTACAAGCCTGTACAACTAATATCCAACAACACCTGTAATTTTTTATAACGTGTTCTCTTGTATGAACGTCCAATTAAACGCGAATATCAACCACGGGCGATTTCTTTCACCGCTTGATTTTGTCTTATCGCTTATCGCGTATTCCATATGAGAAGCCTTCCAAGCCTTGTCCACCTGGGCAAATAATAAATTTGGCTTACGTTGTTACATTACACTAATAATAACGCAAGTAACCATCTAGAACAAAAGAACTGAGACCCCCTGGCGTTATCGCAAGCCATTTCCTTATCCCCCGCGAAAGGAATCGGGTGGCAAAAAAGTCAAAAGGGAAAAGATTCCCAAACTCCAAAGAAAACCAACACGAAAATCTTCTAAGCCAAAAGCCTAAGAAGTACAAAAATGGAATCGGCAGAGTCGGATCCAGTGGGGAAATCTAACAGGTTCCTTACTTCCAAAGTGCAACAATGCTCATTGAAAAGAAAATTCTGTCCTATGTCGTCCACGGGTACTCCGTATAGTAGATGGCCACTCCGTAATCCGAGATTTCCGCGCGAGCGAATCATTTTCTTGATTACATATGTATTTTTTTCTTGAACCAATTCACAAACTTGTTTCTGGAATGGGCCGAAATTTGGGTCGGACTCGTTTCTTTTCCACCTTGTTTCTTTTTCCCTCCAAACATCGTGGCGTTCCCCCGCCACCTGGCACCTAGCACATACGTCGAGGCGAGGTCACCATATCTAAACTGTACACCTCGGTATATGGTGGTTCTAAATATACTAGACTAGTATCGGTGTCACTGCTGGCATTCGGGAATATATCGTATTGATGTTTATTGATGTTTAGAGAGTGGATCCGTCATGGCATCTGTGCCGGGTTGCCCCAGTTGTTTATTTGATGGGGAACGGGGGCGAATCTTCATCTCACTTAGTCTAACCCCTTTGTAACAAATTAGCTCGATGCAGACTATGCTAGACATGCATTTGATCCTGGGTATCCACCATTTAAATCCGGGGTAGATTCCGTGTAAGGAGGTTGTACTCCAGAGTGCTGTTGTGATCTCGAAGATCTGATTCTTCGATTTAATCTATTTGCATCTCTTTTTTTTTTCCTTTTCTTTTTCCCCTTTCTCTCACACCCCCTTTTTCCATGTCTGGTTACCAAGGTGCCCCCTTTTCCGGGCATAGCGCTTAGACCCTTCCCTTTGTCCCTGGTACATATATAATCATAGGGGTTGATCTGGGATGACGGGCCTATCACTTCGATGAAGCAGGGGAAATAAAGGGGTAAGAAGGACAGCCTATCGGAGGGCCGGTTCCGTGTGGATAGTTTCGAGGCTGGCCGGGTTTGTGCGACGTGCATGTGAATGTGGAAATTCTATATATTTATAGTTTTCTGCTTCAGACAGTAAAATAGGATCACCGGAACTTGACACGAATTTACTGCTATAGACTATCCGAAAGATGAGGTGTAGTTTAGATAAGACAGCGCATCTACTGCCGGATCTTACACCAGATAGTCTCGATGCGTGTGCTAAAGTAAGGAAGGAGACATACCAGTGTGAAATTCTCCTAAATTATCGAAAAAAGGCAGCAGAAGGAAGCGGAAGCTACCAAAAAAAGGCGTTAAAGACGTTAAACGCTCCACAATATATAGTTAGCGGTCGGAAGACTAGCTGTTTTAGGCGACCCATAGCTGCCGCCGAGGGACGAAAATTCATAGAGTTGTAGAGCTATTACTAGAAAAACCGTGTATTTAATTATAAGCGAATTGGCTCTCTTGGTAGAGAGTAGTGCGAGAAAATAGGGTGAAATTGGTATTTGGCAAGGGATTTGTACGTGGTATGATAGCACCCACACCGGCAGGTAGTGGGGGCGAGAGCAGCGAAAGCGGAAGGGCACGATTTGTCTGACCTTATGAAAATTGTTTTGTTGGCTACTATTGCCTAATAATATTAAAGTCCAAGCGACAGAAAAGCTGATCGGGTTCCACAACTCAGTTGGTTAGAGTGTGGTGCTAATGACGCCAAAGTCGAGGGTTCCTTCTCTGTTTATCACTTAGCAAGCTTCTCCCTTTGTTATTTTTCCATATTCTGAAATGCATCAGAGCGAATGACTGCTTATATAGCGACTGACTTCGGGAATATTACTGAGCCTCCTACTAGGTAATCGTGAAGCCGCCCACCACCTACCCGGTGTTGGTGGTCCCCACCGAATAACAGATTCTCAATAGAAAAATGCATTCAAACCGCTATTTACAAATAACCAGCATGAGTATCTACATATGTATACCAATATATATCAATTTGCACGCCTACTATCTCTAGCTGCCATTGCAGCTTCATGTTCAGCCTCAGCTAAGTCCCTTGCTCTTTGAGCCCGTTCCTATTTGCGATATAGAGATAGGACTGGATTCCATAGGAAATAACTCAAGTATCTTGTTTCGTGAAAAGAAAGTCTGGATTCGCAGTCTTTCCTTCTTTTGAAAGGAGACTAGAGTACGTAAGGAGAAGGAAGGGTCTGGCACAGCTCGCCCACGCCGTGATCCCAGAGCTTAATGGTGCTGCCATAGGAACCGGAAGCCAGTAGCTGACCGTCAGGTGAAAAAGCTACTGACCAAACCCAGTCAGAATGGCCCTTAATGATCTGACGCAGCTCTGCTGTGGTAGGATCCCAGAACTTGATAGTACTGTCCTCGGAGCTTGATACCAGCAGCTGGTCGTTAGGTGAGAAGACCAGTGACAGAACAGAACTAGCGTGGCCTTTAAAAGTCTGATGCAGCTCCCCTGTGATGGGATCCCAGAGCTTAATAATGCTGTCATCAGAGCCGGACGCTAGCAGCTGTACGTCAGGTGAGAATGACAGCGATCCAACCGGGTTAGAATGACCCTCAAGGGTCTGAAGTAGCTCGCCTGTGTTTGCGTCCCAGAGCTTAATAGTAGTGTCGTCAGAACCAGATGCTAGTAGCCTGCCGTCAGGTGAGAAGGCAATTGGCAGCACAGAGTCGGAATGACCTCTTAAGGGTTTGGTGGAGCCCACTCATACAAAGATCCCAGAGTTTAATGGTGTTGTCATCAGAGCCGGATGCTAGCAGCTCGTTGTTAGGTGAAAAGGCCACCGTATTAACTGAATCGGAATGGCCTTTGAGAGTCCAGATTGACTCGACCATTGATATTTGAGTTCAGGTCGATAATGAATTTCAAATATTTTTCCAATAGACGAGTTTTTGGAGCAAAATATAAGTGTCGAAGAAAGTTGAAGAGAGGCAATAATCCCAGCTAACTGTCAATTCCTCGGTTAAATCAATCACCAGGAAACATGAAGAAATTTTAATAATTCTGGACTTTGGCCATTCTATATCCTTCAGTATTTTGCAAGCAATTAAACATTCTTGTACTTGTATACGTGACTGCAACTCATGGATAATCGGAACAGCTTGCCCAGGTGAGATATGGTGTCTGTTGGGAAGGTCGAAATACAGGACAGTTTTAGGGGATAAGAAAGAGGCCCACCAACCCCAGGTAGGTGATGGTGGGCTTGACACGATTATATAGATCATCAACCCGTCCACTGGACTCGGTCCCGATGAGTAAGCGGAGAGATGCAATGGTCGTGTGGGTTCATGACCTCCAATAAGCCAATAATATATCTCAGATCTGACGAGAATGGAGTCTCAGCCCCATTGGGACTAGCTCCTGTTTACCACTCAGGGATTAGCCTCGGAACGCTCCGGAGGATTGGATGCTTAAATGATATTTGTCGAAGATTGTCACGAACCCCAACGTCACTCAATCCTCTTTTAAAAGTCTGTCATCATGGCTGAACATCCTTCGTTCACTCTTGCTGCCCTTCGTAAGTCGTCCCTGTGCGTGGAATGAGTGCAACTTGCCAACTAATCATGACTCCAAACAGTACCTGCAGGGGGTATCGCTGGATACCTGAAGACCCGCTCAGCGCCTTCTTTGATCGCCGGTGTTGGGCTCGGAATCTCATACGCATACTCTGGTAAGTGACAATCAGACATCGCGCCATTCAGGCACTAGTTCATCACTCCAGCTGACCAAATTGCCAGGTTATTTGATTAAAGAGAATCGTGACTACGGCACCGAGCTTGCCTTGGGAAACAGCGTGCTCCTTCTGGGCTCTGCAATCCCCAGGATTATTAAGACCGGGGCTAAGGCGCCCGTGCCTTTGGCACTCGGTGCCACTGGCTTGTTGGCATCATACTACTATCAGAAGAAGGTCAGAGAATTCCGATTTGGAGTCTAGGTTCGACAGGATGCACCCAGATCGGGAATCGTGATCACATATGTCTTAGTGGTCACTATGTATATTAGAATCCCATGTATTGCGATGTCTTATAAGACTGTGTGATTGTATGTGTACTTGAAAGTGTGGAAGCTGCAGCAGTACTACAATTGACACAATCGCTGTGCGAACAAGATATCAACCGCCGATCTGCTCCTTGGTTCTCAAATAGATTACAATGAGCACGGGCCCAGCTATGCGGGGCTTACTTCACGGTCAAGATCCTGTCAATACTCACCCATCTCCAAAATGAATTAGGCTTCTTCAGGTTGATAACTACTTGAACCTAACAGCACACGACCATAGATGTCGGAAACATGCCTCTATCGCAGGAGATTGAGAACTCTATACGTCAGTTTGGAACCAACTGGAGACCGTCTTTGAATGCTACCTGTGAAGCATTTTTCGAGTCCTGCCACGCATCTATTGCCTGAAGCTCAATTCCCGGACGGAATAGATGACATCGTGGCCGCCTTAGCCTGGATCCAGACGCACGTGCATCGGTACAAGGTGACCGGGATACCATATTTTTGCTAGGACAAAGCGTCGGGGTTGGGCACCTGGCGATGGCGTTGTGTGAACTCGTCTGTTCACTTGCCGCCATATAATAGAGCCATTCTTGAGTGTCATGTGCGAGATCTTTTCTGGGGGTGTTACTCATTCGACAAGAATATCTCACTTAGAATGGGTCGGCCGGCATCCATCAATGACTTCAATTGCGATCTATCATTGCCTTTGGAGTACGTTCGCCTAAAAACTCAAACATCCAACGGGATGAACTAAAAACCGACGATCATATACTTCCTCTTTACCCTTGGGATCTCTGACTCTCAAAGATTAAACCAGAAGCCTACAATCCCCTGTACTCAGTGAACGCCAGCTACAGACTGCCAGATCGTCGAGAGTATTCGATGCCTTGATATCGCACTGATCACTCGATTCCGAACTCCGTCCGACGTTGTGCTTCTCGTCGGATATGTCGACCAAAACAAATTTGAACATATAGGAAGTGATACTCGGACTCGCGTATTACCACTATCTGTCCATAATCCACTAAGCAAGCGATAGGCGTAATATGTCCAAGCTTGATGCTGGAATTGGATTGGAGGGAATAAGTTCCAGCGTAAATCTCTGTACCACGACCTGTCGCTCAACACTTTCGCTCCTTCGAACCAAATTGCCTGGGCTGAAAGGGGACTCCTTTTGGTAATACTTAAGACTCTGTCTCTCTGCACAGGTCTCTTTTCATCACTGACCTCTGTCTCGCCAACTCGACTAGGGTATTCCTTTTTCCATATGTTGACCGCGAACCTGGCTCTCTCCCGCAACATCCTCAAGGATCCTCTGCAATCTAAAAGTTTTCAGGAAGTGGCTATTTTACAGGAGGTGCCATGATCAACAAAATTTCTATTCGAAATCTCACCCCAGCCGAAATGATTCACCTGAGGTTTCTGAATGGCCGCAGAACTTGCAAGGCTAGCACCTTGGAAAAACGTAGATGCATGTATTTGTATGGGATAAAAAGCTTCATTTTCATACATGGCGAGAGAGAGCTTGTAAACCACCGAGAAAAATGAAAATGTGGAGATTTGTATGGTGTCGAAAAGGTTCATATGTATGTATTAGGATGAATAATCTACATTACATTGTAAGTATACCTAGGTATAGCGGTGTAAAAAGCGGTCAAGGACCAGGCCAAAATCAGGCATTTAGGCGTCACTATTTACTAGAAATGGGTTTTGGCACCTGGCGTCTGTACCGCTACGTACAGGAAGTATATTACGGCATATATAGCATTCGTAGAAGATGCGCACAAATCGGCTACTTATAGCAGTACTAGAAGCAGCTCGAGGCTTATCGTAAGGAGCTGGAGGAGGCCGCCAACCTTCCTAACGAGGACGATGCCGACCTGTAAATCGGTGCGTTCTATCACGATCTGTTCTGTTACGATCTGGGATCACCTGCCAGATTGTTTGCTTTATTTGCTTGCGTTCTTCGTTTCTTCCAACGTTGGAACGTTTGTTTACCAGTTTTACTAGGCGAGAGATGCAGCCCTAGAGAGTTTGCATAACTAGGTCATTGGTATAAGAGCTCTCCCAGGCTGATTCCAGATCTCGCTTCCTATCATTCCCCATCTTTAGTATTTTGAATTGAGTACTCTTTCATTGTTAAAGACCTGGCTCGTCACAGGAGTCGCTATCCCCTGTTCTTCCCCAGTTTCCCTGAGTCCTATCTCATCGACGGGTGGGAGACAGGAAGCTGTAAGGATGGATTGCCAACCTTGGCCATGGTAAGTGGAGATCTTCTTCATTTCGGTTGCAGCTCCAAGAGCCTACGTATAATTTTAGGCATTACACCTTTTGTCAGGCATTACACCTTTTGTCAAACCAGACGATCTTGCCTATTTCTTTAAAGAGATCCACCGATTAACTGCTTCGTGACTTTTGAGTCTCCCGGCGTGAAATAATTCATGATGATAGATAATGCCAGACATTATCCATGGATCCTATTCGCACCTAGGTTTCAATATTCTTGCAAGCTGACACGCATAAACAGTTGAATAGTTATATCTACGATGAAATCGACGTTATGGAGCCTCATATGAGTAGTGAGTCTACCAAAGGAAAAAGGTTAAGTGGTAAGATAATTAGTATGTGGGAATACACAACTCTATAAACCAGGAACAAAAACATACACGGAACCACCCTCACTCCCGGAACCGCCAAGCAGAATCAATCCGTTGTCGCATCCCGCAAATCTATGTCCAGATATTGATTGAACATAAAACGAAGCTGAAACAGCAAAAAAAGCACACCCGGGGATATATACAAGACTTAATCATAACGCCAGACCAGAGAGCAGATTCTGAAATCTGGGGGTTTCGAGCGTCGAGTAGTATCACAAGGTCCCCATGGTTCTCACTGGCAGAGACGTAGGCTTGTGGATTAGGTGTCGTGACAGGCGGTGTTGGGAGGTTTAAGGACTGGGGGTGAAAGAAGGGTGAGATGGGGACATCGATATGCGTAAAATCGCTGGGAAAGACAAGCCCGATGTCTGTACAAAAAGGTGAAAACGCCCGTAAACTCCAGACCCATATGCGTAGCGCAACTCCGTGGCAAAAAGCGAATCAAACAAGCAGAACAAGAACAGACGTGATTAGCTTTCATGGCTTCTTCTTAACGTGACTGCTCCCCGTTTCTGATGGGAGCTCGTCGCCGTCGATGATACGCCACAGACGGCGCGGTGAAAAATTGTTGCCGACTAGGTAAATCCCGACGAACCAGGCTGCGAGGAGGTTGGCGAGGTGGTGGAGGAGATACGCGTAGGAGACGCCGTAGATCGCTGAGTAGATGGCGATGCAGAAGAAGATCATTGAGGTGACGTGTTTGAACCTGGGACGGAGATAGATATGTTAGCTTAGGACTGTGGGCGAAATAGAATAACGATTATACATACCTAGTCGTGATGCGCGGTATCATAGCGCCGCTGGTCATGGTCTCGACGAGAATGAGGAAGGGCATAATAGATAAGACGTTGTGGTGGGATGAGAACGGCATAAACCAGTGCACGACGAGATTGTGGGCCCAGACCAGGAGCACCAGCACGTTGATTGGCAGGATCCACAACATGAGGATCAAGATGGAGTGTGCGTAGTTGTCAAAGTTCAGGTGCGAGGTGGACCTGGTTTCCTTGGCGTGCCATTGCGCCCGCACACATGTGGCTAGCTGCACAATACAGGCGACCATATAGGCAAACTGGTATGGGATGACAGTCGAGACAAGGATCAAAAGGATGGCGGTGTGGATGATGCGTCGTCGAGGGGTGGGGGTGTGGAAGATTGGCAGGTTTCCCCGGTCTTCTCGTCGGATATAGCCCGACTTGCTGTGTAGGACTCCATATACCCAGGAGAAGATGTTCACGAGAACGAGGGCCAGGTAGTTGACAAGGACGCAGACGCCAACACTGATGAGACCAAAGGCTGGGACTAAGAACCAGAAGAAAGCGTCTTGCGAGCCAAGCAAGAGATCATTCTTGGTGAAGTCCACGGGAGTCTCAGTCGAGTTGGACCGCCAGTGGAGGGTTTCGTCGGTCTGGGGCAGGGTTTTGGTAGTAGCCAGGGAGGTGGCCAGCAGAGACATAACTACCAGCAGGAGAGGGAAGGAAGACCGCAACGCACGATCAAGGCCGTCGGTGAAGGGAATAAAGTAACCAGACTCGTCGTATACCTGGAACTGCTTACGGAGAACGAGGGCAACGACGAGCAGTGGGAACGCCGCGAAGATGGTCCGATATCGCATCACTAGCTCGCCAAGACTGCTGGTGAGATCGACTTGGAGGGAGATGTCGACAGTCGACTCAGAGGTTGGATCTGTCCACAGGTGGAATGATACGCCCCCGAGAGCGGCCTGCTCGCTAATTGCAGGCGGCATGTACGGCGCCACACCGTGCAGGTTTACGCTGACCTCATTGACATTGACGAAGAACTTCGACTCGTGAGGGTCAGAGACAGACTGCCGGAGCAATGGAGCGAACAGCTCCTCCTTCTGAGGATTGCGAGTGATCTTCAACCGGTAATCGAGCAGACTCGAATACAAAGCGGGGATCTTCACCTCCATGAGCATGGGTCTGCTGGCGGGTAGCCGCATCTTCAGGCCAGCACTGAGCAGTCCTCCCAATCCCACCTTGGCCCGAATCATTGCATCCGAGCTGTCCGAAAACTCGGCGACAAGGTAGCCTGAGGTGCGTACATTGGCTTTGTCCACAACAGCCACGAACTGATGCTCTGCGAGAGCCTCCAAGTCGTACTGGAGATATGAAAACGGCGGGTTACGATCGTACGCATGCTTCGATGAGCGGGTCGAGGCAGGCAAATGAATAGTGTCCTCGGCCGCGCTCTTACAGGCCAAACGGGTTGAGCCCACAGTGCCACCAGAGAAATCCAAATTCAACGGGAAGTTCGTTGAACGGCCATTGGATAGCGGGAACACGCTGCAGAAGAGGACCTCGATATTGCCATTCTTATCAAGCGACTGGTCCGTGAGCAGGGTGAACTTTTTACCAGAAACGCCCTGGGGAGGAATTGGTAAAAGACGAACGTCCGGGCCATGCTGTAGGCCCAATTCACGCAGGACCAGCCGTTGGCCCTGTGCAAGAATGGTGTTTGCGTTATCCTCGAGTGTCAGAAGGGTATTTGCTTCCTTTTGAGGTAGTGCACGCTCGGCCACCGTCTCCAAACCCGTCAAGTACCACCGCTTGAGCACACGCATCCGTTCTGCCCGTGGTTTCGTTTGAGTAGGGCGTCGGGCGTCGACGATCTCAAACAGGGATTTAATTATAGCCTTGCGGAACTGGTCGCACCAAGTAATCGACAGATGATCCATGCCAATCCAAACATCCGGAATAGAAGAGGTGAATACGGTAAATCCGTGTGTCTCGGGAACGAGAGAAGAGATACTGGCATAGTCGGAGGGCACCACTGTGTCCCGCGCGCCACCTGCGATGGAGATGAGAGTGACATGCCATAGCGGGTTGTTGTTGGCCCATGTCTGCGCGTAGGCGTCGCGCCAATAGTCGTTGATTTGTTTATATGTGTGGACAATATCGGAATCGAAGGAGACAGGCGGTTTTGCGTGAGGTGCAGACATGGTGATGATCGTATTGACCGAATTGGCTTGATAGTTTGCCATAGTTAGAGCGGTTCGTGCCACTATTCCTCCCATAGAGTGTCCGACAAGAATGACTGCGCTGGGGTCCGGTAACCCTGGATCTCGGCGAGTGCGTCGCGGATCGTGGTAAAGGGATAGGATGTATGAGATCGCCTCGTTTACGTATTCCGCTTGATCCAACAGCGTTTGCCCATGGAATGCCGCCATATCCTCATTAAAGTCCACCATGAAGAAGTCCAAGCTCCGCGTTCCGGCCGCATGGCGGCTCTCATCATGTCGGACCACATCGTAGTAATGTCGCGAGGCCTCGGCGGCCAGAGATCGGACTTGCCGGTAGCTTCCAGCGTTTCCGGGCAGAAACAGAACTGGCACGCCGTTCAACTAAATACACGAGTCAGCACAAGAATCCAAGCGCATGCACCTAGTCCGGGCCACCGTACCCCGATGTTATCCTGGGTGTAAGGATCCACGCCTTCCTCGCGGTAGACGAAGAGGTTGTATTTGCTCGCGAAGCGGGTATGTTCCGTATCAAACTCCAACATACGAATGAAAGTCGGGCTCATCATCGGAACACCGCAGCCATCTCCACCATGTTGCCGACCGGTGAACGAGCTGACAATGGAGACCAAGAATGCGACAGCAACACAAGTGGTGAAGGCCGTCAGAATAGAGCAAGACCATGGACTGCGTTGGCGGGATTGCCGAGCACGACGGCCGTCAGGAGCGGGGGGTTCCATCGGAAGTCGGGGGGAGCCCAATGGCATCGGTTTGGTATCGTTGGAAGGTTGGGAGGACGGGGTGCGCCACATGCTCGAGTTTCGGGAGCGCGGTGTCGCGCTGCCGTCGCGGCGAAGGTCAAAGCTGGTGCCGCGCCTAGCTATTTGGGATCGAGTTTTCTCGTCGATGGCGGTGCCATCGTCTGTTCGGGAGACCGAGGAATCTTCGTCCTCGACAGGAGAGCCAGACGAGCGTCTGTGCATTGGAGAAGGCGGAGCCGGGGCTTCATCCAGCACACACAGACAGGTTTCTTGGCGCAGGGGGTTAAACCTCGCAAGAGAACCCTTAACGAGTAAGGAACGAGGGGAAGGGAAGGGGTGGGAATGAAGATAAGAATGGAAGGGCGGTTGGAGGTTTGTTCTGGGCCTTGGCGGAGAAAAGGCGTCGCGTTCCTGGGGGTCCCTGACAGTCCCTGAAAGTGACTTTTTTGTGGGTATAACGTGCCGAGGTCTTTGTGAACTCCAGAAGTGAATTTTCTAAATTTGTTTTCTTAAGATTTTGACTGGAGGTATTCACTGGTTTCAAGATGCTCCTTTCTTTTTTCTTTCGACGCAATTGGCATCATAGGCTTGGCACACCACAGACTAGTACATAGCCTTAGAGGCTTGAGGCCATGAGAAAACAAGCTTATGCCTAGAATGGCCTACATATTATATCCTATATTACAGCCAATATAAATAGGAATTGGATCGAGATATGGGCAAATCTCAATGTCGAATGTATAGACGGAATTGGGACTACCACAACAGGCAACCGTGTATCCCGTTGTAAGGTTCCTGCAGGACGCGCGTATCATAGTAAGACTCAAGTGCTTACTATAATAAATGACATGGTTATCCTACCTATATATGTAGGTATAGCTAGTTAGAGATTAGAAATCGCATTCCATCCTACAAGAAACATTTGAACATCTGAAACCAGTCAGATCTCCCCGTGGACCCCTAATTTCCCTTCATCCTAGATGACTCTATTATCAGGAGAAATGGCGTGACTCTCTACGCTTTCCTACATATGTAGTATAGCATCACCTGCATATTCAACTCATAGTATAGCCATCTGATTGGTCTATAATTCCCATTTATCTCATATTCTGTTTGTATTCTAGTTTAATTATATTGAAATCTTAGTGAATAATGTAAAGTGCCGGGGTTTTGTAAGCACTGAAAGCGAAGGGGAAGGAAAGATGATGTATTCATGATGGGAACTCGTCGATACTAAGCCACGGACAGAAGTCATGTGGCATCATGTGAGCCCTCAAGGTCACAGGTTTAGGATGAATCCCTGCACTATAAAGAGCCTCCCCTAGCGTAGGTCACACGCTTACTGTGTTTTTCACGCAGTGTCCTCTTCACTAGACTCCGAGAATCCTACAGTTCATCATCACTCTCCACATCCAATAAAGGTGGGTACTGATTCCTTTGTGCCCCACTGTCACACTCAAGGAAATGAAGATACACTTCCTGAGACTGGCTTGCGCGCCAGAATGAATATTATCAATTAAGCAGATTCGGATCCTTGGTGTGACAGACCATCTACTAACGCGCAAGCCGTTGAGTGCTACCTGCTAACCATCTATTTACAGGCAACACACGAATGAGACAAGAGCACCTGACCTTAATATACAACAAGCGAGTCTGTGAAGCCAAATTATTTCTTGTCCAATTATCCCATTCTAGATGTTCCCAACATTCTCGCAACCAAAAATTCCAAGTCGTTGAAGGTCCCAAAATACAAAGCAACGATCAGTCATCGCGCAGATATTTCACCAGCTCTCAAAAACCCTAGTGGGTCTACGGCGCTGGGGTCTACGGCACAATAGAAGTCCTAGCCTTCTCGGGATCTTCCTCAAAGTCCTCCTTCGTATTGAGACCGCGGTGGGCAGCAACCTCCTGGAGGTCCGCATCATGCTCAGCGTCGAAGTTACGACCCAAACGCTCTGGCCCAGCAATTGTAATCAAAATAACATAGGCAAAGACACAGCCCATGAATATACAGATGACCTTACCGTACTCGTAGCGGTGGGCGGCTTCTTTAGTTGCAGGCAGCGGGAAGCGTTCACCGATAGTTGATTCAATAGTCGAGCTAGCGGAGGAGACCAAGTTTCCGAGTTGGTAAGCGGTGCCGACGGCGAAAGTTCGGATTGGTCCTGGCGATAGCTCCATCAGGTGGATTGGGATTACACCCCATGCACCCTGGACCATGAACTGCTCGAAGTAGGCGGCGGCGATGACATTCTTGTTCTCGACAAATGTGTAGGGGTAGAGCAGAGCGCCGCCGACGATAGAGATGACGATGATAGAGAACCGACGGCCGAAGATCTGACTCGCCCAGCCGCATAATACACCACCTGACAAAGCACCCAGGTTGGCGACGACTTGTGTGACGGTGACTGCGTTCTTCGAGAATTTGAACTGGTTCTGGAGCATTGTCGGATACAAATCTTGAGATCCGTGCGACTAGTCTTCCATGTTAGCTTCTGCTATTACTCAAATAGCAAGTAATGCACATACCATGAAATTAAACCCAGCCATCAGCAGAACCAGGTATATAAGGATCATCCAATGTCGCTGGAGTGCAACCTTCCCTTCCGACATGAACGATGCCGCAACGCCTCCGCGCACTTCCTGCCGCGCTTCCTGGCGACGACGGAAAGTCTCGGTCTCACCTAGAAACAGCCGGAAGATAATGATCAAGACTGGTGGGCCAGCCGCAAACCAGTACAGCGGTCGCCAGCCATGCGGGGTAGTATTGACAAGAGCTCGGGCGAAAGCCGTGGCTAATAGATATCCAAAAGCGTAGCCTTGCTGCAAGAGTCCTGAAATGATACCGCGGGCTTCAGGCGGACAATCCTCTAGTGCGGTAGCTGCCGCGTTACCGTATAAACCACCCATGGCAATTCCAAACAAGGCGCGACAGGCCAGGAACTGTTTATATGTTTGGCAGAAACCGGCCCCAAGCTCGAGAACCACGAAGAGCAGCTGGTTGACGATGAATGGCCATTTGCGACCCCATCGATCCGAGGCAATTCCGAATGTGATCGCGCCGACGGATCGCAGCATCAGTACCAGGGTGATTCCCCATGTGATATCGGTCACGGATTTATCGAATGATTCAGCAAGCTCAGAGGTAGTAAGTGAGACGGTGAAGAAATCGAACGCATCCCAAGACCAACCCAGAAATGCGACCTGTACGGTTGGGTTAGCTGAGTCTTTCTTTTTCTTGCCCGTCAGCCCTACGGGAAGATCGACATACCGTGAAATTAAGCCACTGGGTCCGGTTGAGTAGTGTCAGAGCCTTGAAGGGGTTCGGCGCAGGGTTCATCGGAGGCACCAGAGAGGAAAAACGAGTGGAGATATAGCGGCCGACACTCATATGCTCCTCGACATCCGGCGAAGGTGTGGCCGCATACTGAGGCTTTGCCTCATCCATAACTGATGAGAATCTTGGAGCACCCGGGGAATCGGAGAGTAAAAGCCGGATCCTGTTGCAAAGTCCGAAGGAAGAGAAATAAGATAGATCACAAGTCAAAACAGGGGGCCCAGAGCAGCTCTAAATACCGCGCAGGAACCCTGCCTCCTGCCCCCTCTATGGCTAACCGAATCTAACGGGCATCCCGAGGACTGAAAAGGAATCAAACGAATGACCACAAACGTATGTGGTCCCGCTGACGCAGGGATAAGACATGATCCTATTCGCTTGCCACGCGGGGTCAGCAATCTGGAATCGGGGATGGGCACGAATGAGGGCCATCTAAGCTCAGTCGCCGATCATAGTACACTTATGGGGTAGCCCCAGAAAACACGAGTCCCCCGTGGGGAACAGTTAGAAAACTTTCAAACTCCGGAATGCCACGGTTGGTTCTGTGGTAAACATTGAACGCAGGTTGATGTAAGGCACCAAGCCCACAGTCTTTTTTCCGTGAATTATTCTATGGATTCCTTGTCTTTTTGGTTTTACGACCTTCTAGATTGGTTTTCATTAGACTTTCCATGGAACTTTGTACTCTCTTTCGGTACGTGCTTTTGGATTCAGCGGATTTACTGCATCCAACAGCCCCAAATACATACATATGTAGGTACAGAAGTAGGCTCACTTCTGATTTCATTCTTAACCTGAAGACATATGCATATATATATTTGCTCTTTTCTGCCTGGGCAGAACGCGGGGTCGTCGAGTCTAAAATGGAAGCGAAAAATAGGCTGGAGAAGCGCACAATAGCCGTCTTTCTCTTTAGACTTCCTTGAAAGCCAACTCACCCGTGATAGGCCGGTCAGCCTCGGGTTTAGTTTATAGGCTTTGCACTTAACGAAGTGAACTAGAGTTTGGACTTTTCACCTTAATAGAATCATTTCTATAATCCGTCGCTCATGATATGCAGACTCGTTAACCTCTGAATGATCCGGCCCGTATTTGCTTGGCAGGGCTTCTCTGAAGTAAGACTTTGCCCAGGAGAGCCGCCAAGCATTAGAATGAGGGGACAGGTGACATGTTCGGCTTCTCCGAAATATGTGGGGATCCGGAGTATAGAGTTCGGTTCAGTTATCATGTATTTCATTTGGTCTTCCCCTCTAAACCTACGATAAGAGCCGAAATAGAGCCTCTTGGCTGCAGTGCCAATAAATGCCATGCTGTTGGCAAGAAAGCTTCTTATCCCACGGACCCGGATGCTTGGGTACCCTGCATGTACTCCGTACTGAATACTTCTTTACTTTGCTATTGGTGTCCTTTTTCCCCTCGGATATTATGTATCCATGGCTCGCCACTTCTACGGAGCACGTGGCCAAATGGGCAAGTCGTTGATATATGGCTTAGGGGTTGTCGATCTTAATTTTATTATGAGGTAACAGAGATCCAAGATAAGGTTCCGTTGGTCATTTCTTTTACTACATCCTTTTTTGACCGCGGCTTTTGCCTCCTTGGCGGATGTTCATCGGTTGATACCTCTGGTCCCGCATGGCGAGTAGTAGTGATGATAACGACGAGCTTGATATGGTCACTGCGGGTATGGTCTAGAACCGAGTTGCTGTGCCACCACTGGGTATCCTCACATAGCTGGGATAAGATTCCGGGACACCGTATTCAAGGATTATGGTAAGGAAACTCTCCCCCGCCTCGCTCCCAGACATCCCTTGGGGACAGCCACCAGTCAAGCTCCTTGCCCAAAAAGTTATCCTCTCGGTCTTTGCTGACGTGCAGGTTGTGACTGTCCCAGAGTTGTCGAAAAGGCCCATTGAGGCGAGCTGATCGCGGTCTATGAAAAATGCCAATAATGGCATCATGCCGATGACCTGGCATCACTTTGAACAGTACTTCGCGCCGAAGATATGAAATGGTCACTCGCATACCAGGAAAGAGGGTTTGCTCTTCAAATCTACCGAACAGCTCTTTTGTTCTAGTCTTGCAGACATATGAACTGGGAAAACGGCAGGTTGGGGCCGGAAAGTCGATCCTTCAAATTCTCTAGTCGTCCTCCAGCTGCTCGAACGATGAGCGCTGACGAGTCCCCTGTCTTGTGCGCCTACCGTGTCGTCGCGACGGTCGGGTTGAAAGTGAAATCCCTACGCCGCGGTAGTGTCCACTTCAATCCGACCCGTAAGTTGACGGCTTGCTGCGGTGGAATGGTGACCTTGTGGTCTGCATAGACCGGGCGACGGGCGATGTGATTATGCTTCGCATGTAGCGTGATAGGGCAAGTGAAACGGTCGCAGGCATCGATAATACCCCGGGCGTTAGTGAAGTCGAGGACGAAAGCCTCGGGGCCCATGACGTCCATACCGATCAAGAGGCCGGCCTTAAGATTGCCCACTACACTAGGTGCGCCTCGAAGTGCAGTTTGGCCGTGGCCTGTGAAAAAGCCGTCCAACGGAACCTAGAAGGAGGACATGTGCTTAAAGCCGATGCCGCTCACCGGGATCGGGGCCGTAGGTGTCTTGGTGCAGCTCAGTATGGCAAGTCTATCAGCAAGCTTGGAGTCGATCAGAGTTATAACACAGCCTGAAGCGAGGCAACGCACGGACAGCTTGTCACGCTCCACCAGGGCGACAATCGCAGTGGCATATCGCCAAGAGCGCAAGGCGTAGCCAGGCTCATGGTCATCATGCTGTCGCGCTGGCTCTATCGGAGGCAGACCAGCGTCTGCAGAATTAGCTACAAAATTAGCTACCGCATTAAAAGTTACCGCGGCGGCGGCGGTAGGAGTACAGTGTTGGAGATGGGCGTGCAGCTTGTTATTGCTAGTGAAGTGCTCCGAACAGTGGAGACGGGTCTCCGGGTAGGCTCGCTTCCTCTTGATCCGGCGCTCCCAGCCATCGAGCATTGGTATACGCATGCACCCGTATCCGTGTCCTAGTCGTGGATGAATATAGTCGCCAACTTTGAGCCATTTTCTCTCTTGAGCCTTGTCGTAGTAGTGCTTCATGGCCATGCTCGCGTAGGCACAGCTACGCTCTGCGTCTAGGCTGCCTGAGGCATCGCTTGGTGTACCATTTAAAATGCCTGGCGCGGCTTGATGCCAGAGGCCCTGGTCGGCGACATAACCCCGGACGAGGACGAGCGTTACCAGGTAGAGTTATAGGGTGGTTCTAGTAGCCGAAATCCCTTCGGACTCACTATCGGCTTCATTGTACTTGACAGGTATGAGTGTTTGGAGAATAAGTCGACTCATTATAGTTTCAATGTCAAGTTGATAATACCGAACACAAAGTACATAGCCATTAAATCAATGTAGTGGACCTTTGATTAGCAAGGAAATTGTTATTGGAGGGACCATAACGAATAAGGAACTTGATATACTACCTGATTATTGCCACTCAAGTCTCTCTAATCTATAAATACCTACCAAATCAAGAATGCTTTTTGGTTCCATGCAGAGAAGCCTGTCAACTGCGGGGCGACAGTCTTGGCTTTGACCCTTATGCCGAATGCCAAACGCTCTCGAGGCCCACAATCCAACATAAAGAGACATACTCCGTACTCATTGGTTATCCAATTCAACCGAAGAAAGGTTAAGCCACAATTTAACACGGGAAGGAGGCTGTGTCAATCTCAGAACCCCTGAGAGGTGCTCAATTTCCCGCTCAGCCCCGCGAGCCCCGCTGATGCCGTGTATTTATCATCAGGTCATCCCCAGATCTCACTTTCCTATCCAGCCCATCCTAGCTATCGACTACCATCCTACCTACCACTTACCCAAGAACTAACTCTTATTCTCCGATATCAACATGTCGTACGGTGGACCCCCGCAGAATCAATACGGCGGTGGTGCCGGTTACTATGACCAGCAAGGCCAAGGGCACTTCCCCCCTCAGCAGGGCTATCCCCCTCAACCACAGCAAGGCTATTATCCACCAGAGGTGAGTTTATACACCAAGCACATGACATACCGTTGCACGGAACAGAAGTCGCACACGGCTCAAACTCTCACTCTCCGCTCGTACTCGTACCGCGGGGATACACAACTAACTTTCCACGCTGCAGGGCCAGCAAGCATACGGTCAGCCCCAATACGGCCAACACCCAGGACCTTATGATCAACAAGGCGGCCAGGGTTACCCAGGATACACCCCACAGCACCAGCAGGGTCCGTACCCTCCGCAAGGCGGTCCTGGATACGGACAGCCTCCTCTGGATCGCGGCCACTCGCCCTACCCTCCCCAGCAACAGCAGTACCCGCAAAGTGGCGGCGAGAGCTCCTCGTACTATGGCGGCGCACCCCCACACCAGCAAGGACAGCCTGGTGCTGTAGGACCCGAGGGCGAGAGGGGCCTCGGGTCGACTCTGCTTGGCGGCGCGGCTGGTGGGTTCATGGGAAATAAGCTTGGCCACGGCATGCTTGGTACCGCGGGCGGTGCTGTTTTGGGTGCTGTTGGTATGAACATGGCAACTAATAAGCTGTGAGTCTTGCCCTTTGCGCTGTCCCCATTTTAGTCTTTTGGATTGAGAGGAGACTGACTGTTAATACCCTGATATAGTGGGAAGGAACACAAGAAGCACAAGAAAGACAAGAAGTATAAGAAGGACAAGAAGCACAAGAAAAGGAGCTCGAGCTCTAGCTCCAGCTCCAGCTCGTCTGACAGCGACTGATTGGTCTCGCCTTTTTTGGTGTGATCCCTTACGCTGACTTGCTTTGTCCTTCACAATTTGTATACCCTGTCCTTTTCTCTGCTACCTTTCTATTCCAGTCGCATCAGTTCGTCCGGGCTTGTCGTATTGGGGGACTCGAGAACCTTTACGTTTTACGTGTATCGTATGCGTTTGTATTCTTAACGAGATGCCAGCTCATCAACAAAGTTGAATTATTGAATCATGGAATTATGCCTTAGTTGGTGAGATATCCTGGAGTGCTTGTTAGCCTGCATTTCTGCCCGATAGATAGACCCTCATCTCAGTCCACAGTGCACTTGAACATGGGAATGACCAGGGCCATGAGTGGATTCCAAATCGTGTAGTATTACATTGGTTAATATTTGTTATTGAGAGGGTTGATGCGCCTCATTCTTGTCTCCCTTCGCCTGAATTGAATTTTGGAAAAAAGCGTCTGGGTCGATGCCACTGTTGAGATCGAAGGACAGCCGGGGGAGTTCCTTTGGCGGATCCCACAAAAAGCGCCACTTTTGTGATATCGGATTCCAGTATTGTCGTGGCACAAGAGCAGACAGACGTCTCCATTGACGACGCATAAGCCTCACTGTAATTGTATGTGGCCGTCCACTGGCATATTCAGCAAAGGTGGTACCCTTCTCAGGGCCCCTAGCCAGCAACCTGAAGAGTTCGCCACCAGACTCAGTCTGGGAAATCCGGGGTTTTGAACTCCTCCTTTTGATAGGTTCCCATGGCACAGTCCCGGATATGAGTCCCTCAAGCGTCTGAAGATCCTTCTCTGGTAACGGTGGAAGGAGACTGCTCAATGTATTGTTGTACCACTGTCTCCGAATATTTTTCTTCCGACACTGGGACACTTCTTTGCCCCAGCCGTCCTGCTTGGGAATCGGGGGTTCCAATTGTTTGATCAAAGGCCTGATGCGGACTGCTGTAACCACTGTGTTCTGCATTTGAGAGGCCGCGAGGTTCTTCACGATAGCTGGTGGTTCCCAGCCATCACTGAAATCAGCAGGTCTGGAGAGTAGTTCTTTGAGAGCCATAGAGTCATTGGGGATTTGCGGCGTTAACATCTTTGCCAGCAGCTCATGTCGCCGTCTCCCAGTGCGGCCGTACGACAGTAATAACACCTTCTCCAGAGGACGTGAATAGCCTTCATTTGCTCGCCGCAGAACCGACAATGCATTTCTTGCCGCGTGAACCACTCGAGGACCAGCCTTCGGGGAACGGGAGGAAACAGTTCGATATCGGGAGATGATATGGCTTTTCATGTAGTTGCGTGCGATAGGGTCAGGTAGGTAGGTACATTCGCGCAGCGTAGCACGAAATAAATGGCGCCATTGTTGTGGTGTTGAGAGATTGTGAACCCAATGCTGAGGTTGTGGTCTGGCCATTAGGAATATCTTGTTATTGAATTCGGGAAGAGGGAAAAAAAGAAACCCCAAAGCGGAGAAACGCGAAATCCTTGGCGAAATGCGTGTCACGGGAACTCCGACGCGCCATTTTCGCAGTCTCTCCTAAACCCCGCGGACATTGCCTTGCCTTGCATTGAGGGTCGGATCTTAAAATCTCAATTTCTACTTGACACCCCGCTCAGTCGCTTTGTAGCTTTGAATGCTATTTGGCTTGGCCTACGGTTTCCCTCCAGAGGGTTAGCCACGCGCCTCCTTGAGCTCGCGTCATTCCAATTGGCGTCCGGTATCTCTCCCCTTGCTATGTACTCTACCCCATCATTACCCGATTTGTAGGCTGACATTTCCTAGAAAGTCCAGCATGTCATACTCACAGGGCAGTACAGGGTCGAATGGAATGGCCTACAACATGTTGAATGCTTCGCAATCCCTCTCCTCCACCCCTCGCGCAACTCCTCCGCCCCCGAAAGGATCTCAGATGTCCTCTTTCGGTTACCCCAACGGACTCCCACGAAGTAGCTTTGGTGGATACGATGGAGCCAACGACCATGGGTCGGTAATGTCATATCAGGACGAGTACAAACCACAGATTTACCGAGTTCGTGGTCTTTATCCATATCCGCAGAGTATGCCACTGACGAGGCTCAAAATAGGCTGTCTATTCTAATGTCGCCGTCTATGAGATGGAAGTGAATGGTGTTGCTGTAATGAAACGTCGATCCGATTCTTGGTTGAATGCCACGCAAATTTTGAAAGTCGCTGGTGTTGTGAAAGCGAGACGAACGAAAACCCTCGAGAAAGAAATTGCGGCTGGTGAACACGAAAAGGTACAAGGCGGTTACGGAAAATACCAGGGGACGTGGGTCAACTACCAACGAGGCGTCGAACTCTGCAGAGAGTATCACGTTGAAGAAGCACTCCGGCCATTGCTGGAGTACGATATGAGCCCTGACGGTTCCGGAGCTCCTGCTCAAGGCTCAACGATAGATACACCCACCAAAGAACAAGCAATGGCCGCGCAGCGCAAGCGCCTTTACAACGGCGGGGAGAATCGCAGCGCTTCGCAACCACAGCAGGGAACTTTCTTCCAAAATATCTCGCGAACAGCCGCCACCGCTGTTAATGCCCTCAGCAAAGCGCGCTTTGACTCGCCCAGCTCTAACAGTCGTCGGCCCAGCATGGCTCGCAAGCCCTCACAGCAGATGAGCAGCCAGGAATCCGGGGTTGCGTTCAGCAGCCAGCAGAGCATGTACAGCATGTCCGACAGCGGGTTTGGCAGCTTGCAAAATCGGTACCAGGTGCAAGATGACAACGAGGATCTTGCGGAACCACCTCGCAAACGAATGCGTTCTGCTTCGCACCAAGGCCACCCTATCGGTCTTACCCGAGAACCGTCTAATCTATCCATGCACGAACCTACACCCACAGAACCTAACGACTCCTTTTATCAAGACATGGATCTTCCTCCCCCTCCCATTGATGATGGCTCGAAACGCGGTGTCGAGTCCCTGGCGCCTGCTTCTACCCCCGAGAGATTCCAAAAGATGAAGCTCATTATGACACTGTTCCTCGATAAACGAACAAAAGATTTCACGGATCACCCGGCCTTGTTGCAGTTGACCGGTGATGATCTTGAAATTCCCCTTGATGAGTACCGAAACAATGCCTTGCACTGGGCTGCGATGCTTGCCCGCATGTCACTTCTTAATGCGCTAGTAGCCAAGGGTGTCAGTATATCGCGAGTCAACGGAGCCGGAGAAACCGCCCTGCAAAAGTCCGTGGGCACTCGGAACAACCTCGATTATCGAAGCTTCCCGCGTTTGCTGCAGGTGTTAGCCCCTACCATTGACATGGTCGATTACAGCGGACGTACCATCCTGCACCATATCGCCATGATGGCTGCCACTGGTGGGGGCGGACACGTCTCCGCAAAGCACTATCTAGAAGCTCTTCTCGAGTTTATTGTACGTCACGGCGGTGTAGTCCCAAGTGCGAATGGAGACCATGCACCAAACGGGAACTCCAGCGGTGAAGTCATCTCTTTGGGACGATTCATCTCTGAGATTGTCAACCTTCGCGACGATCAGGGCGACACGGCCCTTAATCTGGCAGGGCGTGCACGCTCAGTCCTTGTCCCGCAACTCCTAGAAGTGGGTGCGGATCCTCACATTCCAAACCATACTGGCCTCCGCCCTGCAGATTACGGTGTGGGTGTCGACATGGTCGACGGAAACTCGCAATCTCAACAACCGGCCAATCGGAACGACACATTTATTGATCAATTGGCGAAGTCGAAGAAAGAGATCCTTGATGGCAAGTGCCTCTTCCCGTCGATATGTTCATTTTTGCTAACATGAAATCTAGCGGCAATGTCCCAAATCAGCGCCATGGTTGAGGAAACACTTGGAGGAATTGACCGAGAGTTGGCTTCGAGCTTGACACAAAAACAAGAGAGTTTCGATCACTGGCATACGAAGATCCGCGAGTCTGCCAAAGCTCGGCAGATCGAACAGAAGCAATATGATGAACTCAGACGCAAGACTTCTGAGCGCGTGGAGCTAGACCGGCGCATCAAGAATCTGGAGCGGTCATCTGAGGGTCTGTTCGTCACAGTGCAGAACACGCCAGGATTGGACGCGACCAGGACGGTTGTTGTGGGTGATGCCGACAGAGATTCCGGTGTTGATGTGGCGACATTCGATGCCCTGTTCCCCGAGGGTTTCGACCCAGCGTCCGGGTTCTCAGAACAGCAAGTCGGCTTCCTGGCTTCACTGCCAGCAACAGATCTACTTAGGCGCCAGGCACACTGCTACAAAGAATTCAACGGTGGGATACTAGCTGAAGTCGATAGCCTGAAAGCAAAGAACGCAGTTCTTGGCCAGAACTACCGACGCATGGTGATGGCATGCACGGGCTGGACGGCAGAGCAAGTAGATGAGGCCGCGGAGGGGCTCACGCAATGCGTCAAGGAACTGAATGACAATCCCGTCCCCGAGGATGAAGCCATTGAGATTCTGATGCGGGATCGCGGGCAGGACTGGTAGTTCAGTCTGACGTTGCATTATTCTCTGAGCGTTTGGGCGGCTTATTTGGACGGCGTTGCTTCACTTGTATTCAAATAATACCCTGGTGGCATGCTCCATGCCCGTTGGCACATGTCTTGTTATTTATGAGAAATGCAATTCTTGTACACTTGATTAGATGTCTTGGCTGTGTACACGTTAGGCTAAATGTTGTGATATTAGCCGAGTTGCCTACTGGGCTTGGTGGCTTCAAGCCCCGTACTAGTTGCCGAGACATTTAGCCCATCCCCCCGCGTTTTGCTTTGCTGGACTTTCGGATAAATAGCCTGCTGCGGAGAAGTACTTATAGCCATGGGTAGCTCACCCTCGTAGGCATCATTATAGCTTTCAGCAATTGCTGTCACATTACTGAATCAACAATATGGCCAACACCTTCCTGCGCGTGCAGGGCGATACTATCGTCGACGGGAATGGAGAAGGGATTGTGATGCGAGGAGCTGCTCTTGGAGGATGGATGAAGTATGCAGACGACCAAGTTGTATTATTTCCCTCTCTCTGAACTGACATATCGTCTTGAAGTATGGAAAATTTCATCACAGGCTTCGCAGGCCACGAAGCCCAGCACCGCGCCGCCATGCGCCGAGTCCTAGGACAAGAGAAATACGAATTCTTCTTTGACAAGTGGCTCGAGTATTTCTTCACTGAGGCGGACGCTAAGTTCTTCGCCGACCTAGGACTGAACTGTCTGCGTCTGCCTTTCAACTACCGGCACTTCGAGGACGATATGAATCCCCGCGTGCTGAAGGAATCTGGCTTCAAACACCTGGACCGAGTCGTCAACCTAGTCAGTATTTTGAATATCTCTACACGGAGTTGGCGATACCAGGGATGGACTAATCACAATGCCATATAGTGCGCAGCACACGGGATCTACACCATCCTAGACATGCATGCCGTTCCCGGTGGTCAGAATCCAGACTGGCACTCCGACAATCCTACTAGCTATGCCGCTTTCTGGGATTACAAGGACCACCAAGACCGGACTATTTGGCTCTGGGAGCAGATAGCCAACAGGTACAGGGATAATCCTTGGGTTGCTGGGTACAACCCTCTCAACGAACCTTGCGATCCTGAGCATGTTCGGCTCCCCGCCTTCTATGCTCGTGTTGAGAAGGCGATTCGCAAGATTGACCCGAACCATATCCTATGGCTGGATGGGAACACGTTCGCGATGGAGTGGAAGGGGTTTGACGACGTGTTACCTAACTGCGTGTATGCTATGCATGATTACTCGGTGAGCTTCGCATTCCTTTCCGAGCCTGTGAAGACACGGAGTGTAGTGCTCTAATCCGATCTAATCTTTAGTCAATGGGTTTCCCCACCGGCGATCGCTACAAAGGCACAGCCGAGCAAAAGGAGCGGCTTGAACGCGGGTACCTGCGCAAAGCGCACTTCATGAGCGAGAACAAAACCCCTGTCTGGAACGGGGAGTTCGGGCCCGTCTACGCGGACCAGGTATTCGACGTTGATGCCGAGACTGTCAACCAAGAGCGGTACAACCTCCTTGGCGATCAGCTGCGTATCTACGACAAGTATAACATCAGCTGGTCGATCTGGCTCTACAAGGACATTGGTCTGCAGGGTATGATCTATACGAATCCCGAGAGCAAGTGGAACAAGACGCTCGAGCCTTTTCTGGACAAGAAGAGGGACTTCTGGCTGGATAAATGGGGCCGTCGGCCTAAGTCTGAACCTGAGGAAGCTTTGAAGCCTTTGCTCGAGTGGATTGACCGTGTTAGTCCAACGGCGAAGAATACTTATCCCACGTCGTGGAATACGGAGTTGCATGTCATGCGGAACGTGTTTTACACTTTCTTGGCGGCGTCGTTTGTGGATGAGTTCGCTGAATTATTCCGAGGAAGCAGTAAGAAGGACCTGGAAGAGTTGGCTAGGAGTTTCCACTTTGAGGGTTGTGTGCAGCGAGAGGGTTTGAATCGTATGCTTAAGGACCACGCACATGCGTCTCGTGAGTCCGAGAAAGAGTCGGCTTGATATAGCATACTACAACAAATTGGATATTCACGACTGATTCTGGTTCCCTAGAGCGGAGAGAGATTAGGTTAATAATAGAAGAGATGCTCTGTAAGCAGGACGTGGCAATAATCTCCGTTCCTGACGATACCCTGATTTTCACCTAAATACCACGCACTTATGTTATCCACACATTATCGATAAGCCAGAAAAATCGAAAAAGATCGCGGGGCAGATTCTCGACTTCAAGATCATTAAGGGTTACTGGAGGGATTTGACATGGCTGAATTCCCTGCATGTCCGTCCCATCTGGACAGCATCTTTGATGCCACATCGCCTTTCAAAGATCGCATTGATCCAATCCGGTTGACGTCAGACAACATCCTCCCGATCCTCAACCTGCCCCTCACTCACAAGGTGCTGGGCCATGATTCCTCAGACGAGTCTCTTGCACAGGTTGCAAGTGGTGAGATCTCATATACTACCTTCGTCGCCGATCAGGCCCGCGCCGCCCTCCAGTCTAACGATGACTTAACCACGGAACAAACACAGTCGCAAATCCTGCACATTGGACTAGCAGCCTTGTTCAGCTTCCTACAGTCCAATGTCACCGGCCCTCCCCTCGAATTCAGCTCGGCCGAAGCTGTGTTGCCCTCTATCCTGCGAACTGAGCCCACAACCCTCAAAACCGTGCGGGCAAAGGTCATCCGTGACCTAACCCTGGATGGAGAAGCTGCCTACAAACTCACGCCCAACCCGGAGTTGTTCGCTGTAGCCAAAGCTCTGCTGGTAGATTCAAGCAGTGATGGACCGCTTGTGACAAAGACCGCGCGTATGCGCGCCAACTTCCTTCACCAAAAAATGCTTTCGGAAGTCACGAGTACTCTCCAGGATGCGATCTACAAGGATCTTGAGATCCTGGATAAGGCTGAGTTGAACTCAGACGAGAGGAGTCGGTTCCTGCTGGAAAGGGCCATTATTCACACACACCACGGATTCGATGTCAAGGCACGGGAAGATATTGATCAGGCGGCCAAGGTGCGGAGGTTCGAGTTTGCGCTGACCGGAAAGATGGGCAAGCGGACAAAATTCCAAGACCGTGATATCAGTCAGCTAGTCGTTTTGGCTAAGAGTACGGATGAGACATCACAACCTTCAGAGCCTTCTGGGCCTAAGAACCTAAACTTGGACGACGATACCCTTCTCGAGGCCATCTCTTTCTCCGACCAAAAGCCCGACGAGCAGTCTTTGGCAATTCAAGATAAGGTGTCTGCAGCTTTGAGTGCTATTGATGCGAACAATCAGCCCATTCTCAATCCCGTTGACTCTGCTCTCCTACTCGCATTGGCATCTGCCATTACTAACACTTCGCCTGAGAACGGCCTCACCCGCGAGGAAACAAACCCCTATGCCACTCGAGTGCTCGATGGCGGCAGCTCCAACTGGCAGATCTATACCCAAGCACTTCTAGTCCGCAGTCGAGTAGAGGGCTACCGTTCGCGTACTGTTGAGAGAGCCGTGCTGCAGATGCAGGCTTTGGTGGATCAGGTCATTGCGGACACCGCAACTAGCGACGACGCCGCTCAAAATGAGTCGGGCGACCCTACGACTTTCCTGCCACGCCCTGAGCAGTCTGAGTCCGCCCCGGCCGCTGACCGACTCGAGCACATCTGGATCCTAGACTTCTCAACACGTTGGAGCCTCGAGGCCGAGCTTGCCAAGCGCTGGGTTGATCTCGGTGGTCTGCGCACCGCGCTCGAGATCTATGAGAGACTGCACATGTGGGCTGAGGCCGCGCTTTGCTACGCCGCTACCGAGCGCGAAGGCAAGGCGAAGAACATCATCCGCCGCCAACTTTACCAAGCCACCGGCGCAGATGAAAATGATGAAAATGAGAAATTCGACGGACCAGAGCGGTCACCACTACCAGCAGATGCTCCACGCCTGTTCTGTATCTTGGGAGATATCGACAAGGACGAAAAGATGTACGAGCGTGCCTGGGAAGTCTCCGGGGAACGATATGCCCGCGCCCAGCGGTCCCTGGCCCGCCACTACCTCACATCAACACCACCACAATTAGAACAGGCCGAGATAGCCTACAAGAAGAGCTTGCACATCAACCGCCTGAACCAGGGCGCATGGTTCGCTCTCGGCTGCGTGCAGCTCGAGCTCCAGAAATGGGAAGAAGCAACTGACACCTTCACCCGCACCGTCCAACTCGACGATACCGACGGCCAGGCCTGGAGTAACCTTGCCGCCGCGATGCTGCGCATGCCCGACCCAGAGCCCGCCGCAGAGGTCATTGATGAGTCCACCGGCGAGGTCTCCGCCGCCGAAGTCGACCCGCACAAGCGCAAGCGCGAGGCACTATCGGCCCTGCAACGCGCAGCACAACTCAAGGGCACTGACGCCCGCATTTGGGACAACGTCCTGACAGTCGCGGCGTCCATCCCGCCGCCGGCAACACCATTCCGCGATGTGATAACCGCCCAGAAGCGCATTATTGAGCTCGTCGGCACGAAGGACGGTGAGAAATGCATTGATGTGGGGATCCTCGCCATGCTCGTTGACTTCCTGAACGTGGCGTTCGAGTACGAGGAGTTGCTTATTCGCTCTGACGATCCATCCGAAGCCCCGATTGTTCGCACCGGTACTGTTGCCGGCCAGATCATCTCGCTGGTCGACCAGCATGTCATTCCGCTTATCACGCACTCTTCGGTATTGTGGCAGATTGTTGCTCGCGTTGAAGTCTTCCGTGGCAGGCCGTCTAAGGCGTTCGAGGCCCATGAGAAAGCATGGCGCGCTACTATTGCTGCTAATGCTCAGGGTGCTTTCCAGATGGGTGATGAGAAGCCCTGGCTTGAGGTTGTGCGGGCTACGGAGAAGCTCGTGAGGGATGGGTATGCTAAGTTTGGTCCTATGGACCGTGAAGATCAGAAGGTTGAGGGTGACCAAGAGGCCGAGCTTGTTGCGAAGGACTGGCGGTTTAAGTCTCGCAGTGCCGTGAGAGGAATCATGGGCAAGGGCAAGGAATTCTGGGATGGAACGGAAGGCTGGGACCGCTTGAAGGAGTTGCAGTCTGAGGTTACAGGCAATTAGTACATACAACCGTGGTGCTGTTTACGAATTATATAGATTGGCTTGCTCATCTGACAAGTACAAATGTTTACAAATTCCAAGATGATATTGAGCATTACAATTTCCGCTAAACGGCGAATGAAGTCATCCGTTCTATATTCATTCTATATCCAGCAAAAATATTCGTGTAGCTCGGTCATTGTGGTATTTGCCGGTAAATTTTAAGCACAAAAGGTTGTGTATAAAGACCTGTAGCAATTCTCTTCCCGGATCACCAACTTGCGTCCAGAATATCCGGCTATATACTTACCAAAAAGCTTATGCTGCATGGAATTGTGCAATCTAGCAATCTTTATACTGCACCCCATGGTGGCTGGGAGCGCAGGATTAAGAGGAAGTGAAGCTTACCTGGCAGGGGCACTCGTCACCACTCATCGTTCCAGCAGCTGGAGGATGAACTAGAGAATTTCAAGGATCGACCTTCCGGCCGCAACCCGCCTTCTTCCCAGTTCATACATCTACAAGACTAGGACAACAGCTATTCGCCATACTTGAAGAAGACCAACCCCTCTTTCCTGGTATACGAGCGAACATTTCATATCTTCGGCGCGAAGTACTGTTCAAAGTGATGCCAGATCATCGGCATGATGCCATAATAGGCATTTTTCAAGTCCGGCACCGATGCTTTTGGGCATTGGCGATGAAGAGCAAGAAGTGAGAAAATCGACATAGCCGCTGAAATTACCCACATCTTCTGCTCCGGGGGAGAGCTACTAGAGCCTACAGGTCATTTAGCGAGTGGCAAACGATTCAAGTGTTTCAAATCTCGAATTCAGTAGTTTAGAACCCAGCTTCTAGCAACAATCTCATGTCTCAAGCGACTTGCACTTCGGCGATTCCCACACAGTAGACCTCGCCTAACAAACTGAACCAAGTATATGCAGCAGGATATAAGTCTTCGGCATTCAAGGACACTGCCGGAGGTCTTCACAGCGGCATCCTTGGTGGTGTCGGCAGCCCTCTCCGCGGTCTCAGTGACAGTCTCAGCAACAGCCACAGTGGTAGACACTTCTCACCCTCGCCGGTGGCGAAGTCAGAACCGCCGCAGGTTTGGTTACCGGCACAGTTATGTTGGCATCTTAAATTGTTGTCCGCAAGCCATGATGGTATTTTCACCATACATGCACGATGGAGGACGAACATCCTCTAGTGTCGTCATGAGTGGCCGATTTCCGTGCATCTTCTGCGAATGCCATGCATGCCCCAATATGCTTCCAGTCGTAGCGGTAGCAGCGGCGACGAAATGTGCCTAGGTGGGATCTCCCTCCACGGTCTTGGCACAACGGTTGTGGCCTTTGGACAACATTTAAAGTACGTTGTCACCGGTGAAAGTCGAGCATTCTGAGCCTGGGTTCGAATTTTCTGGGTCATTTCTTCAGTCCTCTCGTTGGTTGGAAAGTGTTGAAGATGATCCCATCCCCCATGGAAGGCTTATTCTGCAGGCTTTGTTTGTTGGCAGACTGAGCGCTTGTTTGCTAGTTGCTGCCTACAAAGGCAGCCATTCTTGATCGATCGAATGATAGTTTCTTCTTCCTCTCTCTCTCCGCTGGTAGCTTGTGTGGGAAATCCACCCAAGTCCCTCTTCGTTCGTGTACTCGCGAGCCTTCAGGTATTTACACTCTGTCCCTTTTCCCTTGGCCTTAGCATAGCAGAATGCGGGAGCAGCGGCACCCTCGTTGGTAGGGCAGTCGCGGGAAATGTGGCCAGCCTGGGCGCACTTGTAGCAGACCCTACCGGCGGAGCTGAAGGTCCACCGTTGGGCGCGGTGTAGTCACGCGACATGTGGCCGAGCTTGCCACAGGCGTAGCACTTCATGGCCTAAGCCTGGCAGTTACGCGCGAAATAGTTGAGACCGCTGCACTTGTAGCAGGTCGCGGCACGGGGGTGGCCGCGGAATCCACCGCGGAATCCACCCTAGAAAGCGCAGCGAGCACTACCGGCGCCGCGGCCAGTGGCGGGACCGGTAGGGGGAGCACTAGCTCCGGGAGCAGTGGGGTTGGTGTAGTTGCGCTGGAGTGACCTTCCATACTCGCACCGGCCGACCGAGCGTCAGTGCCTGAGTCGAAGCTGTCGCCCATACGACTGGTAAAGGTCCACACGTCTTAGTTGTCGCCAGCGGCTTGGAACAACTTGAGAGAGGACTTGATGGCCTCCTAAGGTGGAGGAAAGGTTAGCATGCGACGTGTACTATATACGTGTCGGGATCACATACCAATGAGAGATTCTTCCAGAATGGCCCAGCGCCGCTGTCCGCCCGCAACAGAAGAGACTCGCCCATGCGATCAGATCCCCAGGGCCGAGCAACCCATCCGTTGTGCTTCGTCGATGCGACCTTCTACATTCCTTGGCGCTTCCACGCCCGATTTTTGATAGTTCGGAATGTCTCGTCGGTCGGTTTAGAGCCCATGTATCCCAGTAAAACTCCTGCTATGCCGGCAGCGATGGCAGTAGCTGGAGATGTACCGGACATATAAACCTCTTCATCACAGTTGCACCACGCAGATGGTACATCTAGGCCCAGAGTGCCAAGAACCACCTCTTCATTCTGGCCCTTAGGAGGGTTGAATTCTTTAAAGAAGCCATTAGTATCCGTCCCACGGACCGAGATCACAGAAGGATGCCTGGCAGGGAACATCTCTTGGGATTCCCTCCGTGGTTGGAGGCTGCCGCGAAGAATAGAAGAGAATCTTTTCGTTCACCGAGGGCATCGCGAATCGCTTCAGTGATGCACGGCTGCTCGTCTACAAAACCGAATGACATCGAAATGATGTCGGCCTTGCATTGCCCACTTGCCCAGGTAATCGCCTAAGAACCTATTAGTGGGTTTTATTAGATGATGACCCCAAATAAGACCAACCTCGGCAACTTTCCCGCTGGAATTCAAAAGTTGGTTGGCGTTTTTTGCCACACGTGCAACATAGATGTCAGCTTCAGGGGCGCACTTCATGACAAGAGAGACTAGATGAGTGCCGTGTCCGTCGGAATCATTAGCTCATCCGATTCATTTACGCAATCTTTCCAGCCCTTCAAGCGTGGATTCACATCGGGTGAAAAGAAAAACGGAGCATTGTCATCGTATCCGGTATCCAGAATCGCAATGCGCACACGTGGCGAGGTGCTTAGCCCAACTGCCGGGCCGATTTGAGCTAGCTCTCTATTGAAATGGTTCAAACGTGCCAGCCACTCGCTCGCCTTCCTCTCGCTCTTCGTGCGCTTCTTCTTCGCAATTGTGCGTTCCACAATATCCTCATGTAGGGAGGGCGGCGATTGAAATGCTGTCACCTTAGATGGAACCTCCAAAGGGGCGATCTTTGTCAAGTCTTCCATCCATTTTGTACCCTGCAGCAGCTCCTCCAGAGGGAAAACTACTTTGTCGTACAAACTGTCCTTCCGCAGTTGGAGATTTTCTTTCCTTTCTCGGGGGGTTGATCCGGCAACAAATGGTGCCAGATTGAAGGTGCCAGGATCCAAACAGTGAGACACTGCACTCATATAGTCAGGGTAGTCAAACTCCTGCCACCTCCGGCCGTTTTTTGTGTAAGAGACAGCCATCAGGGGTCATTGTTCACTTTAGCGACTAAAGGCTGCGATTGAGGTTCTCCCTTGTGAAGGGGAGAGCCGATGCCTATCTCGACCAACATGATGCCGAGAGCTCTGATTCGGGGGTAGTCGTGCACCCCACCAACAAGTTTATTGAACTCATAGCACTCGGGGTCCTCATTATTGAACTGGACAGACAGATAAGGCTTCCAAGTAATCAGCTTAGGCCGCTCATCGCTACGCTCGTTGTTTCCGGACTCTTTCATAAACTGGATCGTATCGCTTGTCCATTTGGTTTTCATCCAGTCGGAATCATAGTACTGCCAGACAGAATATGCAATAATGTAGGCTAGTACTAGCTTCATTCTGGCAGTCAGATAATACTTTCTAAGAATATCAGCGAGTGAAATTCCAGGAACGTGGTTGACAAGCTGCCTAAGAGGCTCGAAGCAGTGGTGAAGTTGTCCATCTTGAATGGAAAGGCGAAGACGCGAGTTAGCTTCCAAGGCAATGAGATTGCAAAATTGACCCCGGTCCACCCGCGATAATCTTTTCGCTGACAATGGATTGACGTGACCGCTATCATCGCTCTCTTGGTCAGCGTCAGCAAATCGAGCCCGCTTTTTGTTGCTTGTGTGGCCGACACTTGGCACAAGCAGCTCCACATCCTGCCAGTGGCTTCGTAGCCCCTCTTTCCAGAATGGTGTTGAAGAAAATAGCATATCGAATTGAATCAGGCTGGTACCTGTGATCTGCTGAGAGGGCGGCTGGAGCAGGAGGCGCACGAGATGCTCTCTCTGCATCTGCCCTTTGACCGCACTCTCCTGGCAGGTGCAGCACACATACTCGCGCAACGTCCGATGGACGAGCTCGTTGACATGTCGCGGGCGTTCTGGATGACTCCATCTCTTTTTAGAAGTTGTATCATTGCTTACATCCCGTTTACTTAACTTTCGGTCACCTTTGGTGAACCTTTGGATGTGAAAAATGACCTGCTCCGCATGG
This sequence comes from Penicillium egyptiacum, assembly GCA_911456345.1. Lineage (NCBI taxonomy): Eukaryota > Fungi > Ascomycota > Eurotiomycetes > Eurotiales > Aspergillaceae > Penicillium > Penicillium egyptiacum. The sequence goes on along the minus strand of CAJVRC010000853.1, from coordinate 129,511 downwards.
CGAGGATTTTCATTGAGACAGGTAAGACCTCGTCGAATCTCAGTTTGGGCCCTATTATAAACGGAGAATCCCGGGACCGACTGGCCTATGGCCTCCAGAAGGTGGTAGCCATTCCCTGATATCGGATCCGGGTACTGATTTTTGGAAATTAGCTCTGGTTCCAGCGCAAAGTCGAACGAGGTACCCACATTGCAGATGCTTTCCACGTCACGTAAGAGCTTGAAAAATTCTCAGTCTTAGATGTTTCTCTCGATCCACACCGGCCGTATCGATGTAGTTGGCGACTAGCAGCAGCTCAGCCCCGAGACGACCGCATACTGGTCGCTTGTATTGCACGCCCAGCGATGAGGCGATATCCGCGACTCGGGAAATCGCGGCCTGTGCGAGGTCTATTGGATCGTCGGTTGCCATACTGATAGCATGACGATCAAGGACCACTGGAAGCAAAGGCCTTTTCAAGTGAGGCGAAACGCGCTGTACGGTGCGGGGCACGTCAGCTGAGAAACATGCCAATCCATACACCAAGTACAGGCGGGACAGAACAAGAAGAAGGGATAGTTCGTTCCAAGAGCTGCTAGTGCTTGATCCTTGTCAATTTCGATCGGGTTTCGCTCTGTTAGTTGCCGCTGTGTTTTCGTGATTGCGCACGCCTTGTCAGCCGGAAGTATACCTGTCCCGTCCTGTCATTTATATATTTACTTTCTTATGCAGTAGCCACCTAAGGTAGCACTTGCTCAGTACCTAGGTACTTGGCACTGCTTTATAAGCCCATAATGGGTTAAATAGCTAAACATCTTGCTACTCTTTATAAAATACATTCGTTTTGTCATTAAATCCCTCTACCTGTACGGTTGTGGTATTAGTTCACTTAGTTCCTGTCGTTTAACAGATTGGTTTCTCTGTATGTCGTTTTCGTTCATTTGCGTATATTCCGTTATATTTCGTCCGTCTGTCATCCTATGTTGGTCCAGACAATATTTGACGAAGCCATTGACTGATTACTCGCAGCTTTTTGGGGTTCATCTTCCCAACTCTACGTATTATATCGCGGTCGAAGTTCGGAATCACACCTTCACACCCAATCCCCGACACAGGCATCTTACAAAACATACCAGTACATCTGCTAGCGGCCATATACGCATTGCCCAACCATTTACCAAATACGACGAGTAGTCATAGAAATATGAGTCATTCTGATTCCAACTTCCTCTTCACCATCCCGCAAAAGCTCTCGAACAAGACGTTATCTGTCCCCTGTACCCAGCGGACCAAAACCTTCACTTCTTTCTCCTCCGGTTTCTGACCCCGGACCAGCCGTATCTGCAGACGTACTCCCAGCGCCACCTGGGCGGGAATCACCTTCAATTTAGCCGCACCCTCTCCACCGGCAAGTTTCATCTTCCGGCGGGCGAATCTCGACCACACATTCTCAGCAGCGAATCCCGTCCCCGCAGAACGTGCCTGATCCCACGCCCAGAACCAAGGCAATGAGCTGAGTTCAGCATTTATAATAGCAGTTGCTGTGTCGATAGACGTGCCATGTGGTAGCGTGAATGTGTAATCAGCAGGAAAAGGCAGAAGACTCTTCGGGCACCCGGGTATTCCACGCGCAATATTCTAGACCAGCGGTTAGACATGGAGCACATAAAACACGACCGCGAAGTGAGTAAAAGGTGTTAAAGTATGACTTACCATAGCAGGCCTTCTGTCTCCCCATGACCACGCCACGGCCCAGCGCTTCGTCTTGCTCCCCTGCTCGAACTCCGTGACTGCGAAATTTGTGATGCCATGCTTGATAAGCATCTCCACCAGTGCGTTGATACTGCTCAGTTTGCCGAGCATGGATGTGTACCACTGGACCCGGTCGCGCAGGTGGAGACTCTCGTCGATCATCCGCTTCACGAATGCTATTTCTCCGCCGCGAGTCACCATTTCTACTTCGGCACCGGTGCAGGTCTTCATATAAGTTAGTACGGTACACAAGTGGAAATTTCGTGAGTGATTATTGTGGTTTGGCATGGAAAGTGGAGAGTGAACTTACCGAGAAAGGCTCTCGCTCTTTCTGCTCAGCAGATTGCTTCAGCTCATTGGACGAGGTGTAAAAGGGTGGGTTGCACATGGTGAAGTCGAGGCTGGTGGATAGTCAGGTAAGATCCCAGCAAGTCTTAACTCAGAGGAGACTCACGTTTGGCAGCCCAGCTTTTCTATCGGGATGAGCGGGCCGTCGGGGTCGGAATGCACGATCCGAATCCGTGATTCGAGGTTGTTCAGGGCCGCATTATGCTGGGAGGTGCGAATATTGTTCGAGTCGATATCTGTCGGGTTGATCAGTGGATGCTGAAGATCCTCAGAGTCAAAGACGTACCTGTTGCTACGAAGGTCCACCGCGGACGTGTTACACATCCCAGCAGAGGGTAGATACCGATGCATCCAGTTCCGCTTCACCTTGTCAGACATGATTCACAGATTAGAAAGACTCATTACGTACATGTCGAGTCCAACGACCTCCCGGTCTTGGTCGTACCCTTCGTGTAGTCCTCCGGCGGTGGAGTCGAGGAGGTCTTGCAGCCAGAGGATGTAGTTGAGTCTATACCACATGTCAGATAATGCGTGTATGGCCCGAGCCGTCGTCGGACATACCGATTTGGTACCTGAAACTTAAGTCAATACATGTGCATGAAATAGGTTCAGTATGTGCGTACCGGTGGACACAGTCGATCCTCGGGGATCTGAACTTTCAGATGAAAATCTTGTTGCAGGAGGGTGGTGGTGAGTTGTCTGCATGATGCAAATCAGATCCACTCCTGGGATGTCAGATGTTAGAGTCCTCCGACTTACCGGACGGCGGCTGGGTCAGTGAAGTCCAGCTGTCCGTTTGGTTTTAAGCTAGATTCTATCAGTGTGCTGGTCTTTCTGTCAGAGCAGAGGCCGTTTCACATACTGCTTGGCGAAGTCGCGCGATTGCAGCGCCAACGCTGCAAAATCGATGTCATTTTTGTAGAGGCTTCGGGCAGATTCCATGGTCAGAACCATCTTATTTTGTGGAGTGTTCAGTGTACTTGATATTATTGATAGGATTTGAATGTGGTTGGTTACAAAGAAAGCAAAGTCCACGGCGCATCAGGGAAGCTGATGTTCGCATGTGGGTACGGATGGCGGAAGCGGCCAGCGGAACTTTGACGGTGTTGGCGTAGGCCACAAAGAACATATATGACCTATATCAATGTGTAGGCCCAAGCCTACGGAATTGGCTTCGGAGAAGAACTTGCAATTGATAGACTATTTTCACATAAAAATCATCAGTGAGAGGCGTTTGAAATAAAGAAATACCCGACTTGGACATACATATGTATTACAAGACATGGGAGATCCCAATTAGGAAAGCGGAGAGGAGAATGAAATGCAAGTTCCAGGTGGCTGCTGTCGTCGGCGGTCTTTTACGGCCTGGGCGGCATATAATATCCTCATACAATAAGAATATTGCAAAAGATACAGAAAGCGAAAGGCTACCCAAAGGTAGCTGTATTATTTCTCTTTGAATAAATATGTGCAGCTGAAACAAAAATAAATAATCGCCAAAAGAGAAGAGTGAGAAGTGAAACCATGTAAGCACCGCTTTTTACTGAGTATGTAGCCAAACCCAAATCGTCAAGTCGTGATAGGCTTCCGTGACCAATTATGTACTTTTCCCCCTTCTATTTCCAATCCCGCCCCTTTTTTTCCATGACAGATATATCGATTGTCTTCATTCAGACCGAGTCTTCCTTCCTTCGAAGGCGCTCTTGGCGCTCAAGACGCCATCCATAGCCCCACTTCATCTCAACCATGAGCAGAGGGACCATCGCGACGGTGATGCCAGCGAGCATGAGAAATGCGAACTGGGCAGTGAGAACGTCAATAATAGCCTGAGAAGCCGCGACACCAGCAGCACCAATCAAACATCTCATCAGGTTGTTGACTGCCGTTGCACTAGCACTAGCACCGGGATACAAGTCGATCACGAGGGCGCTGTTAATGGTAGAGATAGCGGTGGAGCCATAGGCTATGATAAATTGCAGGATAATCGGGACTGCAAGGTGTGTACGGAGGGAGACTCCATAGACGGAAACACAAACAATGAAGATAGCAGTGATCCACCAAGTGTTGCGCATGCGGGCGTACTCGATGGGAAAATTTGGATGGCTCTTTAAGTTGACAGGAGTGTCAATGGGAAGGTCGTGCTGCTGGCAGTATTCGCGTTCCGTTCGCTTGTGGTTAAAGTCCATTAGATATCCGATTGTGTAGGAGCCGGTCATGCATCCGAAACCATTGCCGAGGAAGGTGAGGCCGACTTCCATTGAGTTCAAGCCATATCGTTTTTCAAATAGGGCGGATGTGGAGGAAGTTACCATTGACCAGACGGCGTACACAATGCTGCCGAATAACAGGGTGATGAAGACATCCTTCTCGCATAGAAAGGTGAGGGGTGCGAGCACGGTCTTGAAAGTCACCTTGCCCTTCTTTCCAGAGGGGGCTGAGTCTTCCTGTGCGTTTTTCTGTCCGCAGATGGAGTAGATGACTGGCTTGTGGATGCCTTTGAGGGGAACAGTGCCGTTGCCAGCGATAGAACGGAGTGTTTCAGGGAGGAAGAACAGGATAGAGGAAAGACTGATCCCGGATGCAGTAACCAAAAACCAGAAGATAGATCGGAACCCAAGATACTGGGAGAGGATTCCCCCAAATACTGGTCCAACTCCCTGGCCCAACATGCGCACTGGATACTGTTAGCTTAGAACATAGCAGTATATCCGAGTAGCGGGTTACTTACCACCACCAAAGATCCCAATCAGACTTCCTCGTTCCGCTGACGTGGTAATATCACCAATGACACCAGCGCCTATGAAAGTTAGCTAAGACACAAGCAGGGGTGATTAATGTACCATACCAATTGAGATGGTGGCTGCACTTCCGGCAGCCTGAAGCCCTCGGAAAGCCATAAGTTCACCATAGTTGGTAGAGACAGCCAAAGCGACATTCGAAACAATGTATACACCAAATGTGCCGATAAAGAGCACACGACGGCCTAGTACATCGGAGAAAGAACCCCAAAAGCTTGGGGCAAGACCCTGGACAATCATGTATACCGTGATGGTTAATGCAGCTAGAGACATGGAGATGTTTAGTTCCTGTTTTGCCGTTAACAAGAAGTAGCCAAGTGTATTACTCAAGTTGACTAACCTCTGCAACATCTGAAAGCGCAGGGAAGTAGATATTTGAAGATAGTGGCGAGAAGATGGCGGCGAAGGAGACAATAATGACCATCAACAACTTTCGAGACCGAGTGAACACATGATATGGTGGTGATTCTGATGCTCGGCTTTCAAGGTCAATTGACTCTGCTGGTGTTGACGGTATCGGGAAGTCTTTCTCATCCTGAGGTGAGAGATTAGGGCTTGGATTGATCGACTTGTCTGTGAACCCCGGATCCCTGAGGGTTTCTGTCGAACTGAACTGGGACAAGGTCATGACGAAAATTTATTATTGAATATGAAGACAAGTCTGTATGTATCAACAGACACAGATTATTGACAATAGAAGAGGAACTATGGCTTCATTCGGCCCAGGCAGCTTTAGAGATCTAGAAAGCTAAATGATGGAATGGAGACACCCTTTTGTATCTCAATTCCAGCAAGAAACCCCTATAAGGCTTATCCAAAAATACAAAAGAAATATTAGGCTGGCACATACATTTGAGAGTCAACTAAAAGTGCTCCACAGTGGGTTCGACCAGGGGGACCACTATACCATCCCCTTGATGGTAGAAAGTGGCACGGATATGACAGATCTGGTAAACCCGACGTCGCTCAATTTGACCACATACGGGCCATGATCCGCAGTTGGAATACTCGGGGTTCTAGTGCGAGGATTCCCACAAGCTTACAGAATGACTTATGCCTCTAGTGCAGACAACTGTATGTCTATTGTTTTATCCCTAAGGCTCGAAAGCTGACGTCTACCCCAGGGAAAACAAATTCCTGATTTGGGGCTTGATTGACTATGGATGAATAGTGCCGATACCAAAGCTCATAGGGCAGATTCCAATACCCACTGGAATTCCTTCCAGTCTCCATACACGCATGTATAACGGAATCGATCTCCACAGCATATGCACACCCAAGTCCGGTTTCACCCTAAAATTTTATAGTCGGAGAAAAGATGTCGAAAATCCCCCCGTCTAACAGTCGAGAAACTCTCGCTCGGTTCAGCTCCGCGGCATATTTAGTGTGCTAAACGCCCTGAAAGCCTGCAGGGCTGGCATGTATGATAAGCCGGCTAACTAATCCACTAATAGGTCCAAGGTTCCCAAGCCATGTCTTGCCGAAGCGGATACGTATCTCGATTATAGGAAAGAGAAGCTGAAACTTGATTCCTGTTCCAAGGCCTCATTTTCTCCACGTGTCGAATATTAGCCATTTTGATAACTATCTGTCAAGCGAATGCCAAGCTTCGTCATTAACCCTAGTCATATTGATTCAGAGGAGATTATTGGACAGGATACGCCATTGACTTACGTATGCATTCCCCCCTGATGTATCTGTATAGGGGATGTTGGCCCTTGCTGCTCATAGCTCGCCAATCGGGGACCCGCAAAGGGGGCGGTTGGGTACAGGGTTTAGCATCGCAACCCAATGACGATGCATTGTAATTCCAGATAGATGATACACCCAAGCTACTAACAAATGCAGTATATTGCCATGCACATATGGATAGGAGAAGGAATGCGTGCAGCACTTTCTCTTGGGACAAGGTTCGCACTAGAAAGGAGATGATCGACAAGTTAAACGGCCTCTATGGAATACAACGTAGGTACGGAGTAAGGAGTACACACTCTATACGTGCTAGTAAATAGCACGTATGTACGGAGTACTCCGTACAATATACTATGTACTGTGCATAAATGGTGCCAATCCTCTCGTCGACCAGACCCACAAGAGGATAGCTTGGTCTCCCTATCTGACTCCACTGATGCGCCACGCGTGACAATTCTTGAAATCAGAGCGGAGCCGCCAAGAGCTCGTCATCGTCTAGGATTGATCATTAACTTGCACATCGCTTCGCGATTGAGCGTCGGCTTTATACTTTCGGGGTGTTTTTCTATCTCGAACCCAACCTTCATCTCGGTTAAGGCTGGCCAGGGCTGTCTACCCTGTAAGGCTGATGCAGTTTCCCATCTTGGCGACTTGACTGAACTCAATTTTCCATCGAGTCCTCAATATTGATGCCCAACGCCAAGTCTCCGGTTTCACGGCGAGAACGGTCTTGTATCTAACGCCTTCGCTGCCGCGGATGCCGATTCTCGGGTACCCGATACCGTCTCCGTTAGTGCACGTTGGTTGGTTTCATTAGTAGATTGGGCCGACATGGTGCGAGATTGCCACTTCTAACCAATATAGTGGTCTGGACCCCTCGGTTGGAGTAGGGTTCCAGCTTGACTTTCAAGTCTTCCGAGTCACATCATACATGTTGTATTTTGAACTCTGTTTCGGGTGAACCGAGGCCAACGTTATGGTTGATGATAAACTTTGGCGCGAATCTGATTTGGCGAGGTACCTGTGTACGTTGTAGCGAGGCTCTTCCTGAAGAATATCCAAGTCTCGTCAGTACGTAGATATCGGCCCCACAGTCGCAACGGAGCTGAGAAGCACATGTCTACGGAGTAGGAGTTTCATGTGATTGTGCTTCTGGATGGGTCTTGGCTAAAAGTTCCATTCCAAGGTTGACATCAATCGCAAGACCACATATGTTGACTCGCCACTTCCCCGTCTCTAGCACCGCATACCCTTCATTACAAGTTCTTCTTTTCTTTTTAGCAGTCTATAATTGGATTTTCTCAAAATTTCTGAAACAATAGTCTCTGTCACTGTAGCTTTCAAATCTGGCAGATGTAGTAGATCCCCCTGCAGGTAGGGCAATCCCCATTTGAAACACAGTCTACTCTTATGGATTCACTCCGTAACGATAGTAGCAAAGAAAACAAAGATAATTATTTCAAATCTAATCCGTATTAGTGATACGAACATAGGAGGCTGTGTCTAAACTATTTGGTCTGGCGCTTCATAAGCCAAGCGCATTGACCAGGGGATTTGCAGATCTGATGCACCCCTGGCTTTCCCGATCCAACCAAAAGAACTTGACAGACACAAGCTAATATGAAGAATTCCAGAGCGTCCCACGAAGAATGTAGGGCTATCTACAGCAAAAGACACCCTAGCATATCGTTAGTCGCAGAAAATGACGTCCCTTAATATACTCTGCCAAACTGTCGATCATTCTCTCATTTTCTAGGTCGCCTGAGTGTCCTCTATTAGCAGAAACGTTAAAAGGGCCACTCAAAACGAAAACCCTAGTTCCCCCACCGCTGAATATAATGGAACTGCTTGGCATCATGCTGCCGGGTCCAGAACAAAATATGTAGATGGGACCCTGTGGACCGAGGCACGCGGTTTCTTTCCCGAACGCATATCCTGAGTGTCGACCCTACAGGGTCCCTCGGAACGCCCCTGATCGTCAACGTATGGAGCTCTCTTGTGGATCTGGCGATTGGGTGAGTTGTTACCGTGGATATCATAGTTTGATAGCGTGGAGTGTGGAGATGCATATCTCACGATAACGACCGCCGGATCAGGTGGTTGAGGCGAATTACATTATATTTGCAATACAATGTGTATTGTACATTGAGGGAATTGGGTATTCGGCTGAATAGATCTTCCTCTCGTGTTGGTTTGACTCGTTGGTATCATTCGATCAAGATCTCGAGACCTTGGCGTCGCAAAAGTGAGTACTTGGCGCCGGAAGGTTCGCATCTCTCGGAGTATTTACGAACTTAAGGATAGATCACGCTCTACCCTGTTTCGGGTGAAACAGGCTGTTTTAGAAGAACTTTTATCTCTATCTGCACGTTTGAATCGCCGAGCCATGATGACTTCGGCGTTGAGAGTCGTTGACCGGAGTAGTGCATTCGCAAGCTCAATGCGAAATGGTGCTATAGAACTATCACGGTTCAAGCCAATTAACAAGATCCAATTGTTTACGTATAGTAGGAAGTATACACATGTAAATTGTTGACTGTTGTTCTACGTAGCACCTAGAGCACATATATATCCTCACCTACATACATAAGTACATATGTACGGATCCAGCAACGTAGGTACACCTGCAGTTAAGGAACTAAGCAAGAAATGGCTGACTCATAAGCTTTGCGTCTCTAATAATTGCCGACATAGGTTTAGTCAAATTACTGGGTATCGCAATGTTCGTGTGGCCTCTCACTCGATATAAATGTATGACGTATGTTGTCCGGCGGAATGTATATTCCGCATAACGACTCGAGTGGAAGAGTATTTAATTGTAGAGAGTGAAACACTGACGAGCTGTACACCTGAAATTTCTTAACCTGACAGTTCATCTATTACCTCAATTGAGCGTTACAAACCTTTTTGGAAGAATACGCATTTCCAAAGATCTATAGACCGTCAAGTGTTCATTATCTCTATTGAGTATGTCCCACCTCCAATACTCCAACTATGACGGCTGGGGCCAGAAAGCAAAGCGAGACTTCTATTACAGCCAAGCCGTCCGCATTGGCGACCGCATCGAATGTGCAGGCCAAGGTATGTACACTCCTCGCTTTCCGAATGAATAGATCGTGCCGACGAATCTTGAACAGGTGGTTGGGATCCGCAGACATTTGTGATCCATCGAGAGATCAATGCGCAGGTCGACCAAGCTTTCGCCAACGTGGACCTGAACCTGAAGCACGCTGGTGGAAAAGGGTGGGAGCAGGTATTTCGGGTGAACTCGTACCACGTCCCGATCAACGACGAGGCCCTGCAGGCGATGGTGCGGAATTTCAAAAAATGGATGCCGAACCACCAGCCTATTTGGACATGTGTTGGCGTAACGAGGCTCGGCGAGGATGACATGCGGGTTGAGATTGAAGTTGTAGCTCATGACCCGTGAGATATAGAGATCGGAGCGGACATGGCGTGAGATGCATTTGTGGATCATCGACCCATCTAGCTCCTGTGTTGAAGTAGCGTGGGTAGGCAGTGCCACACGAAGAAGCATATTAGCCTAAGAATGGAATAAGACCCTTTCTCAAACATCGTGATCTTAGCGTCTGTCGCCTCTGCTACCGCCCCTGCCGCCTCTTGTTTTGCCCTTTCCTCTGCCACCCATCATACGGCGTCCTGACGCCTGGACGCGAGCGATGTCGTCTTTGTTCAGGTTCAATGTGCCTCCTGAGAACTTGCCGACGGAGGATCCGACAAGGCCGCGCTCTCTTCGCGCGCTCTTGCTCGATTTCTGTACCTTGCTAGGCTTTTCGAGAATGATGCCGTTCTCCTTGGCTTCTTGGCGGCGTTTGTCTTCCTTTGATGCAGCCTTAGCTTTGATGCCTCGGCGGTGCGCAGTAGGCATTTTAGTTTGCGCATAGAGCGAGGTTTTGGCTCCAAGGGATTGCATGCGCATATCCAAAGCCTTCAAACGGTTCTTTCCAGTGGGGGCCAGATCATCGGCGGAGTCGAGAAGGTGCGACTCCTTAAGTAGTCTTTGCAATGCAAGATCGTGCTTGAGGTTCGCAGAGTCGTGGGCGTCTTCTTCTTCTTCTTTTTTGGACGTAGGCTCTGGGTCGGTGCTCGGCTTATCCAAGTCGGACAACAGCTTTCCACTCTGCGGACCTCAGTATTAGCATGGATCTTGGATGCATTGAGATCTAGCACATACCATAAACGCCTTCCAAGTCTTCTTGTCCATTCTGTCTGCTGGTGCCGTGTAACTGCCCGTGTGTTCGACCACCTCGACTGGGTTGCTTTCGTCACTGACGTCGGACATTCCATCCCAGCCACCTTCCGAGCCGGAGGGATCGGAGTCATCGTCATCCTCGTTTTCTTCTTCGTCGGAATTTGTAGATTTGGCGGTAGTGCCTGGCAAATCGAGTGGCTCGAATTGCGCTTCGAATAATCTGCGGAATACGTCCTGCGCATTTTCCACCGGAGGAGGGCTATCTTCATTGGCCTGGGGCTTGGAAACCACAATGGTTTCTCTCTTTCGTTTCACAACCATGATGAATATGCTGTCGACCAAATTGTAAATCGAACACTCGTGTCTCGGTCCAAAAGTTTTTCTAACTAAGCTCAAGATCACGTGCGATAAGATAAGCCGCCCCTCGATTCACACATCCATGGATCGCCACTGAATCGACTTCCAAGGCTGTTCTCAATTTGCCAGAGAAAATGACCAAGTTCAGGCCGTGCATTGACCTGCATTCAGGGCAGGTCAAGCAGATTGTGGGTGGTACGCTCAGCCAGGTGGCCACAGACCTGAAGACCAACTACATATCCAAGCTCCCGGCCAGCCACTATGCGGGATTGTATCAGAAACACGAGTTGCGCGGCGGGCATGTCGTGAAGCTTGGGCCAGGAAATGAAGAAGCTGCCCAGGAGGCATTGCAGACATGGCCGGGTGGATTGCAAGTGGCCGGCGGTATCACGGATAAGAATGCGCAATATTGGATCGATCAGGGTGCAGACAAGGTAAGCCCCCGATTGCAGACGGATGACTCTTCGCTTTGCATTGTGCTTGGTCGACAACTCACTGCGTCTGTCCTTTTATTTCTTGTTCCTGGTTGCTTGCGCTGCGTCATAGCAAGAGTCCGATGACGCTAATCATGTTGAATGCGGGCAACAGGTGATCATCACTTCGTTCCTCTTCCCTGGGGGCAAGTTCTCGCTCGAGCGACTCGAGTCAGTCCTTTCTGCCCTAGGTGGCGACAAGTCAAAGCTGGTCTTGGACCTGAGCTGCCGCAGGAAAGACAATACTTGGTTCGTTGCGATGGACCGCTGGCAAACCATCACAGAGATGGAGATCAACCAGGGTATGTCCAGCCAGTGCTGACCCCAGGTTGGATTTTGGCTCACTGATACTGTGTAGAATCGATCTCAATGCTGGAACCATATTGCGCCGAGTTCCTAATTCACGCTGCAGACGTAGAGGGCCTGCAACAAGGCGTCGATGAGGAACTTGTTTCAAGACTAGCTGAATGGTGTACTATTCCCGTGACCTACGCAGGAGGTGCGCGCCATTTACAAGATCTGGAAAAGGTCCATACTAGTAGCAAGGGAAGAGTGGATTTGACGATTGGCAGCGCGCTAGATATCTTCGGTGGCTCTGGTGTGACGTTTGATGAATGTATCCAGTGGAACAAAACGCATTGAAAATAGAACATAAAGCAAAACGAATAGATTATATCAAAGAGGATTATGACGACTTGAATAATATTTCTATATCCTTATTTACTATTTATTGATGAAAGAGATGCATACAAACAGCAAGGAGAACGAGTCACAGTTGTGTCTGGACTTGTCCCAAAGCGGCTTAGGGGCTTGCATCAACTGAAGGTCCGCCCGCCTCCGTATCTCAAGTCTCCAACCTCAACTCTCTGTATTAGCCGATTTGCGACCACCTCTTTCTCCAACAAGCTACCTATCCTGATAATTTTGCAACACTCCTCACCTACTATTAAACCGCCAATATGAAGCCCGTCGTCTCTGCCTTGAATGCCTGGTCTTGGTACGCTCCCTCGTCACAGACAATATCCATCGAAAGTCCTATCGCTCTAACCCCTCGCTTCTCGGACAGTGTCATTATCTCCATTTTCGCAATCGTCATCCTCTCGGTCCTTGGCTCGCTATACAGTGTGCGTCTCCCCGACTCTGACCTACCCGTCAAACCCCCCAAAGACCCATTGTCACAGACCTACGTAATATGGCGTTTCAGCCGCTAACGCGAAGTTCCTAAATATAGAGCAATAACCACGCATACACCGGATCAGAAGGCGAACCCGAAGATGGCCCTGCAGTTGCCGCCTCCATTTACACCGCTGTGATCGTCTACGCTGTACGTCACTCCCCCTCCGTCAGCCCCGACGGGCTCATTCGTTGCATGAGAAAGGAATCGGTTACTGACGATGCGCTTTTCTCGCTCACAGGGCTTCTTCGTTTTCTGCGGTTTCCAGGCCTACCTTCACATTCGAGACAGTAGGGGAGGTGCTATATCACTGCATTGAAATTAGCTTGGTCCCTTTTCCTTCGATGTCTTCATGACACCTTTATCTGTCGATTTTCAATCTTTTGAGCTTATATCTCGGGGTTCTTGAGTACTACACGGTGGTTTAAATTTGACGCGTTGGGAGTGATTCGAGGCCAAGAGAATGCCTTCAACCTTCTCGAGTACGAATCACGTATGTTCACTATGTGCGACCCGGATTCGTCTATGTCACAGACGAGCAGCATCGGACTACATGAAAGGCGTTAGCGGGCAGGTTTCCCGGTCTCCTTTGCTAGAATACACAGATGGCCGACCTGCGACTTGTACATAGAGCGCTCATAATTATTTCCAGCTTTTTGGTATCACCTTTTGTCCATTGGACGCATCTAGAGATAAAATTTGGTATAGACATTCAATCATTTGTCCTTCGTTGAGAAGAAAATCAAGTTTTTGTGAGACCGCCAACGCCAGTGGATGCACAATCAAATACCTAGCCTCAGCTGGGTATCTGATTTCCTTTTTCTTTTTCATTCCTTTTCTTTTTCTTTTCGTGTTCTTCCAGATCATTACTCGTCGTCCTCCCATGGGTCCAACATCTTGGACATGTAAGGACCATCAAGGAAGTACCCGAGGCGAGCATAGTAGTTACGCACGCCCACACCGGAGATGACACTGATTTTGCGACTACCGTGCTCCTCGCGGGCAATACGCTCCGCCTCCTCCATCAACAAAGTTCCAAAACCGCGGTGCTGGAACTTGCGGGCATCACGTCCGTGAAGTGGCACGGCAGAACCGTAGACATGAAGCTCGCGGACAATACTGGTCTGCTGGCCGGTGAACTCAGGACGGAAGGTATGAGTCTCAGTGCACTTGCGTAGACGAAGCAATCCAATGAGAATATCCTGCTTCGGGTCTTCGTATGCCAAGAAAGTCTCCCACCCGCCATTGGCAGTGTAGTCACGGCGGATCAACTCAATCTGCGATGGACGGATCTTGTTCTTGACTTCGTTGATACCGACTTCTCGTGTGCGCACATCACGGCACGTTGTGCCGAAGTCCTTCATACGCGCCAATGCCAGTTCGCGCAGGTTGCCGTTCTCCACACCGGAGGTAACAAGTGGCATGGGGATATCGCGCTGGACTCGGTAGATACGGGTCCACGGGGGAACTAGGGCGAGGATGCGTGCGACGAGGTCGATAAGTGCGTTGGGTGTGTAGTTCTTATAACGGCCAGTGCGCCACAGTTCGTAGAGACCGGTGCCTCGGATGACAAGCGTGGGGTAGAGTTTGAGACCGTCCGTACGGAAGTTGGGGTTCTCGAAGTACTCCTGGAACTGGAAAAGATCGCGCTCCATTCCAACGTTCGGCAGGTCCGGCATCATGTGGCTGACAACCTTGAACCCGGCATCCTTGGCAAGCTTGAATGTCTCAGCTACTGCTGCTACGGTGTGGCCACGGTTGGTGTCTCGCGCAACATCCTCGTACAGACTCTGCACGCCAATTTCCAACCGCGTGCAACCGTAGCGGAGCATGCTGCTCAAATGTGTATCCAGGCAGTAATCTGGCCGGGTTTCGATTGTGATACCCACACACTTCACGTTGCTCATTTCGCCTGCCAGCACGGCCTCGTCAACGTTGTCGGTTTGGTATCCGCTCAGCGCGTTGTGAAGCTGGGAGATGAAGCTGTCCCTGTAATCTTCCGGTAGCGACATGAAAGTTCCGCCCATGATAATGTATTCCACCTTGTCCACGCTGTGACCGAGAGCTTTGATCTGGTCCACACGTCCTCGCGCCTGCTCAAACGGATCGTAACGAGCGCGGATCGCTCGCATCGAAGTTGGTTCATATCCAGTATATGACTGAGTCGAGTATTCGAAATCGGAGTCTGGGCCACCAGGGCAATATACACAGATGTTACCGGTATACGCGATGTGGGGGCATCGATGGGGTTTGCACATAACCGCCACCACGGCGATACCAGAGGAGGTTCCTATGAACGAGGTTAGCGATAATCCAACACTCCCACTTGGAATAGGTAAACGTACGAATCGGCTTCGCGATCAGCTTTGGCAGGATATATTTCTTGTAGTGCTCAGGTACTGCCGCGATAATGGCCGTCAGTGGTGGCGAACTGGACAAGCTGTGCTTCCTCGAAAAGGTAGCCCGCAACTTGTTAAGATTGAGATCCTTCTTCGGCTTGCTAGAGTCTCTGTATGACTCGTAATCTTGAATGAGAGCATTTGCAATATCGGAACACGCTCGCATGAACCGCTCGTTCTCCGGTACATTCTTTGCGTTCTTCTTGGCGGCCCTTTTGATTTCCTGCGAGGTCATAGTCATGGTAGCCATGGTGAAGATAATAACACCGCGCCTAGGCGGGAAGTCTTTTCAATAACCAGAAGCGACAACCTTGCAAGTTGTTGTATTTAGTGGGGGTGAGGTTGATTAGATAGAAAAATGTGGTGCCGAGCCCGAACCTTGAAAGTCAGTTCCGCTTAAGTAAAATAATTATCCCGAGCGAAAACTCCCGGGTGCGTATCCCGAACACCTGCCCTTTATCCCGTCCTTTTCTTTCTTTCCACCTCACTTCATATACCTCACCTCTCCCCTCATACATACAATCTTGCAGCAATGCAGGCCTTCCGCCGTAACACCCTCTCGGCCCTTCGCAATGTCGGTGCCACCCAGCGTCGGACTCAGGCCACCTCTGCCTACAGCGAGACCTTGAACAACCTTAAGATCAACAAGGACACCCGCGTTCTGTTCCAGGGTTTCACTGGAAAGCAGGGAACGTAAGTGCAATTCTCACGCTCTCATAGTCACACGCGCACGGTGCTGACATTTGGCCTTGATATAGCTTCCACGCTGAGCAGGCCATCGCCTACGGTAAATATCTATCGAGCCGCGATCGCATCCAAACAATAGCTTACACAAGACAGGCACAAATGTCGTCGGTGGTACCAACCCCAAGAAGGCCGGCACCACGCACCTTGACCGTCCCGTTTTCGCCAACGTTAGCGACGCCGTGAAGGAGACCGGTGCCACAGCTTCCGCTATCTTCGTTCCGTATGATAACTCCTATTGTCTCGAAATATCAGCCAAACAAAGCTAACTGCAATTAGTCCCCCTCTTGCCGCTGCCGGTATCGAGGAGGCCATCGCCGCTGAGATGGGCCTCGTTGTTTGGTACGTGTTCATTGGAGCTCCCCCTTGCAAAGAACTTCTATCTGACAGTTTCTCGTTTAACAGCATTACTGAGGGTATCCCTCAGCACGGTACGGATCGATTGACCCCCAATTGAAGTGCGCGAACTGATTGATTTCATATAGACATGGTCCGCATCACCGACATTCTCAAGACCCAGAACAAGACCCGCCTGATCGGTCCTAACTGCCCTGGTATCATCGCTCCTGTAAGCTACCACTCCAACTTTCTCTAGTCATGCGAGTCGCGCAAAAACTCACACATCTCGTTCATAGGGTCAATGCAAGATCGGTATCATGCCCGGCTTCATCCACAAGCGCGGCCGTGTCGGCATTGTCTCCCGTTCCGGTACCCTGACCTACGAGGCCGTCAACCAGACCACTCTCACTGGCCTTGGTCAGTCCCTCGTCGTCGGTATCGGCGGCGACCCCTTCTCCGGCACCAACTTCATTGACTGCCTCAAGGTCTTCCTCGAGGACCCCGAGACCGACGGTATCATCATGATCGGTGAGATTGGTGGTTCCGCCGAGGAGGATGCCGCCGAGTTCTTCAAGGCCAACAACATCCACAACAAGCCCGCTGTCTCTTTCATTGCCGGTATCTCCGCTCCCCCCGGCCGCCGCATGGGTCACGCCGGTGCCATCGTCAGCGGTGGTAAGGGTGGTGCCGACTCCAAGATTGCTGCTCTCACCGATGCTGGTGTCATCGTCGAGCGCAGCCCTGCTTCCCTCGGCAAGACCCTTCTCGCTGAGTTCGTCAAGCGTGACCTTGTTTAGAATTGTCGCCCCTTCTGATGCATCGCGTGTCTTGTCCTGGTTTTAAAGACGGGGATCTGAGGTATATGTGCCATTTTATACGATGGGGTTTTATGGGCTGTTCCTTTTCGACTGCTCCTGTATTCTTTTTCTCCTTTGTGTTAGAGATCCTTGAAGTAATCATGCTCGTGTAATTATTACTGTGTGCTGTTGTGCAGAGTAGATGGTTGAAATATGTGAATGAATGTATGGAAACCATTCTTTTAAAGTTCGTGAAGCAGGCTTCCTAAGCGGTCTCTCACTATCTACAGCCTCCAGGGCTGTCTTCACTGAAATCCTCGTGCTGGACATCTATAGTAAAATAAATGGGTCCTGAAGCTATCACGAACCGCCATGTCTCGTCACTACAGCCAGTAGACCAGTTCTCGAAGGAAGTGAAATTTGATATTAGCCTAGTATGGGCCGGGGAAACGAAGCACCGACTACACAGGCTTGTCTATTATAGAAAATATCTCTGTAGCACTTTCCGCACGCTGGACGTCACTAGAAGTTTGAGATTGCACTATAGCAAACTTCGGAGCCTTTAGGGATTCAGCCTTAGTATAGGGAAGCAAGGATATTGAAGATTACATTCCAGTACGCACGTAAACAGACAGGCGAGGCATCGTTAAGCGGGGGCTTGTCATGACGGCCAAGAAGCCCGCTTTCATCTCTATAGTAAGGAGAAGCATCTCAGGATATGCGCCGCATTTTGCAGGAAATACGTGGAAATCCCCCACTCATGACCATTATAGGAATACAATTGTATGTATTTCGGGCTTTATTTCTCCTTTAAGATCATACCCTATCCTAGTCATCAATATGAAGTCTCAATTGCCTTACACTCAACAGATGCCCCAGCTTTATTCATTTTTATCTAAAGCTATGTTGGCTCCCTCTATGCTCTTACTCGCTTCTCACTTCTTGCTCACTCCTTGCTCGCCTACGAGTTTTTACCTCTTACCTACCAGGGGCACCTTCTAATCCCACTACCTCAGGTGTACAGAAACATATTCAAACAGATTCATTTGACGAAATGCAGAAGACAATGAGACAATCGGCGAGTTCGTGACTATAGGCCAAGAGTCCAGCGTCCCAGGCCCGTTTTATGCACTCAGTCGGAACGGTACTTGGAGGAATCCTGAATGCCATGAATATCGATATCAAATTCGCATGTTGGAAGGCTGCAAACTGCCAAATCCAAGGCGAGCCAGATATTGCCCTGGTCAACGGCACTTGGAAGGTCATGTCGATCAGGGAAGTGAAAGTGTTCTGGGTCCGAGACCATGGGCTGCACGGAGTGCCGGAAAGATATCTGCGCAAGCTACTCGGCCAGATTGCTCTATACATGCGTGATGAACAACGCAAGTATGGGTTCATCACTACCTACGAGCAAATAAAGGTATATCAAAAGAATCATCAGGCTCAAGTCGGCGTGGCCGTGGCTTGCTGAAGAATCTCACAACTCTCTCTCTTGCACTTCAGAGTAGAAAAGCGATTCGCCGTAGTTGGCTGGCAGCGGTCCGCTGTTTTCGACGACAGACGCAAAAGAGTCATAGATCTCACGAGCCTCGAGCAAAGCACGGTCTAATAAGAGGTATGGCTTAAGTCCCTCGTTTGCTTTTGTTTCACATGCCTGCACTATACAGTCGCTAGTCATGATGTGAGAGCAATTTCCGTAGAGATGACACGGGAAAGGGTTTGGGCGCATAGAAGTACGGTTCGGCCGGTGAAATCTGATCTGACTACTAACATTTAAAGGGAGCAAAGAGAGGACGGAAGAAGACTTGATTCTCTACAAACAAACAGAAGCTAATATCACTAGGTGGAGCACGACAAACAAAGCATCGGCAGGTGGCCTGTCCTAATAAAACCACAACGAGTCTAAACAGCATTAGAAAAAAGCCAGCTTCTACTTATCCAATAATGGTTTGGAAAAGGGGGAACTTCCCATTTTCCCAAATGAAAAAGCAATTGACTACCCTGCAAAAATCGACAGCACCTAGACCAATAAGAATAGGCGCGCAAACTGGATGCATACTAGCAACATTCCAAGAAAGACATGTCACAATTCCACCGTAACCATGCAGAGCTGGCTGGCCACGCTCATTTCCCTTTACCCCATACAGAGTGCTCTGTACATAGTCAGTCTCGACCTTCCCCTCTGTGGGCGCGTCGGGACTTTTCTATGAACTGCGAAAATACCACATTTACACGATGCTGTAATATATCAATACCAAACGGTATTGGAAGGTAAATGGGAAACGCAGAATATTATTAAAAAGGAAGAGTCTGCTTTTCTATCATGATATAACATTTGAAATCCCTCCAATCTTTGTATTAGCTTATACCAAGCGCCCAATGTGATTATTTCCATTTCTTTTCCTAAAGAGACTTGGAGCGTCCTGTTCTTTTACTCGAAGTATATCCTTTGGTATGCAGCCCCAAAGAGAGATCAAATCGCCATTTGAAAGGCACGGCGTTGGCTATGAAGAATTATCATTCGATAACTCACGCAGACAAGCACTCGGAACTTTCAATTTCGCGATAAGACTCTCCGCTTGAGAATTCTTTGGGTCGTCCATCCATGTGTTGAGGGTCGTGGCAGCTCGGCTGCGGCCAAATTTGACGAGATATTGTCTCGCTCTTTCCGAATCGTTCCATCCTTCGTGTGCATGGGCCTTCATCCAGGCAACAGCATCCGATCTCTCCTGATGGCTGGACCACATATTGACTTTCGGATTTTTCTGTGATTCCGACACATTGGTGAATCTCTGCCGCTTAGATGTGCAGAGAGGTGGGGTCTCATTTTCGACGAGCGTATTGCCTCCCTCGCGCAGGGGACCTTTTCGGGGTGATATGTGCATATCCAGCTCGAGATCTTCTTGTGAGGACACAGGGTCCTTTTTAACGTCGTTTTCACTCTTCGGTGATAAAGAGCTGGGCGATAAGTCTGTCAAGAACACGGGGCTCGCCGAGCCGGCTTTTCCAATGTCTCCTGGCAGAGAAATACGAGATGATGAGGTGGCATTTTTATCCTCCCCTGTTAGAGGCATCGAAGATGATGTTCCCAGGGACAAAGGATTTAATGGAACGACTATGTCACCATCTCGTGCCGCGTCGCTTCCAATATTAGAGTTGTTGTACCTCTGTTGACTGGAGCCATTCTTGGAACTGCCATCTCGTGTCCCTTTCTCCTCTTGGATCATGCCGCCCAAGTCCCCGTCTTCTGGGCCTTTGTTTTCCGGGGACTTGTACTCTGAGTTTTCGTCCCCTGACTCATTATCCTCACTCGGATGTTCAGAGGAGCTGTCCAAACTGATCTTGTGGTCGTCATCAGGGGTCATTTCCGATCCGCTTGATCCGTCCGACGAGCATGATTGTGCTGGACTTGATGCACGGAATCTCTCGGTAAATACTGCGGTATCGGGCTCACGCGGCGTCAAATACTGCGTAGGGGGACTTGTTGGCGTAGGAGATATTGTAGTGGGATCTAGGAGGGATTGAAGCTTGCTCAGGCGTATCTTCAGCGCTCGTTCAAGGTTCTCTAGACTTCTCATATCTGTTCCGGTTAGGTTGCTGCTTCATTAAATTCATGAATAGGAGGGAAGTACGGACATCTGGGGAAGTCGCTTAGTTCGCCGGAGATATCAGTCAATATCTTCTGAGTGGTCTCTGCCTCTCGTTCCACCTCTGCGTGGCTTGGCCCCGAATTGGAAATTTGGGCGGCATGGCTTCGGCAAAACTCGACCCTATCGTGTATTTGCGGATCGAAATTGATCACCTTCCCCTGAATGGAGCAGTAGTAAGATCCATCACTTTGTTGCTCGAAATCGCCGTGACGAACAATGTCCAACCAACAAATAGATGTGCTATTTGCGTCTTTATTCCAGCCTGAAGGGTCACAAGCCATAATCTTGCTCAGCGACCTTTCGATGTCGTAACTCTTTAGAGGCTGTTTTGAAAAATGCTGCGTGAAGGTTTGAGCTGTGTCGAGGACCTCCCCATAATACCGAATGAGATCGTGGCGATACGACTGGAGGTCTTCGAATCGTCGTAGTGGAACGTATCTCTCTGAACCCCAGCTGATGAAATATTCAGGTCTATCCATGTTCTTTGTCTCAAGCCTTTATAAGGTCAGTTCAACTCGTCATATCTTGTCGCTTCTTTCCCATACAGTACAGTAAGTTCTTATAGAGGTTTCCAGGGCTCTTGGGGTAGGATATGATTTTGGCTCAAGGCGGCTTCAAAGCCGGGATGTCTGAAGTGAAGGAAGAAACGCAAAGGAGAAAGGAAAAGCTATCAATATATATTTTGAATTTTCTCCTACAGTGTGTACTGCACCGACCACTATCAAGTAGGACCGCCGTTATACCCCGGTCACTCTGATAGAGCCTTCATTAGTTGGTCCCTTCCACATGGGCATTGACCTTGAATCGTTTCCAACACGTAAAAGATAAAACGTGCAAAAGTACATTGTATTTGCAATTTCCGAAAAAAAAAAAAACCAAGAAAATACTTGCACACATGAATGGATACCCACATTTGAACCCTAGCTATTCCAGCAACTTCGCCCAGGTGGAAATACATTTCACTTACCAATCCATCACGAGTAGCTACAACATAGTTAGTTGGTTACAGGTATCTGACGAGAGTAACAGAAGCGCATAAACCCCAACACTTGTTTGATTGGGTTCGAGGAACAAGGCGCCTGCAAGTGTGCCCGGGATATCACACATCATCCTTGTCAGGGGTCAGTTTTCAGGTCCGCAGTAGGGGTTCGGTTTTTTTTGCCGCGCCTTTTTGGGGGCGGCATTTAGGGGGCGGGGGACCAAGAAGCCAATAGCTAATCATCACTAGTACCAATCGGTTCCTACCTACATAAGTAATGTACCTCGCTTGTTCCGTCGTATAAAACAGGCCTTGCATTTCTCTGGATTTCCTTTTAGCACACCATCTCGAGTGTTGACTTGATTTTCCTGACAAGGGTATGTGTACATGGAGCGCTTTTCCCTGACTAGCCTCATTGGTGTTGCTATCATATGCACTGCCCTGTGGTTGAAAACACCCCTGTTTGGCGCAAATCTTGTGCTTTATCAATGGTCAGCCCGACAGATACAGGTGTAAGAATAGACAAACTTCTTATGTTGAGTGTCATTAACCATATTGTGACGAAGATTAAAGGGTGACTAGAGACACTAGGCTCCGTTATTCTAAACGCCATATACTCTACTCCGTAGGATTCTCACATTAGGGGTTTGTGGGTCGCGCCACTGACTCGTCTGGCTTTCTTAGCGCAGCTTTTACTTTTGTTGCATAGTTACAATGCGTTGTCCATTCATACCTATCATTTTCTCCATGTTATTGTTAGCAAATAACACTCCGGGCCTTTTTTTGGCGGTACAGCCAATATTTCACTCTCTGCTTTATTAATTTGTACCTTTCATGGATTTTTGATCAGCTGGGGCCGAATAGAGTCATACGCCAGGCAACTTAGTGTAGAGAATGCTACTGCTCCAAGCGACTAGAGATAGAATATAAGGCGAAGTAATTTTTAATTTACTACGCACAAAGGTGGATAGGGTGGAAAGAAGGAGAAAGAGGGAGAGGAAAAAAAATAAAGTTAGGTATCTCCAACGTCGCATGTCTGTTATAGCTAGCTAGAATTACACAGAATGGCCTACGGTCATAACACCAAAGGTATACGCGAACTATGTATGCTTGGTGCCGCAGTTGTCCGCAGACCTTGATGGCAAGCCTGCCAGATTACAAAGCATTAGTTGACCAAGCAGCAGATGTATCCAAGGATGAAATATGAAGGACGGATGTGTGAGTATTCCCGAATCTTTGTTGATCGAGCTGCGGAGTACGGAGTAGTGTTGGAAGCCTTGCGAGGTTAGAATGAGATTGTGACTGATGGGAACTTCCCAGTGAAAAATGCCAGAAATGTGCGCGGTCGACTTGTCACTTATGGGAATATCAGTGTGTCCTTAGATCAATAGGTTAACTTCGTCGTGATAGCGAAAAATCGTCAGAATGGTTAGACACGGCATGTCTTTTTCGAGCATAGCGATGAGATATAACAGCAGGGACGACATTTGCCTAAGCCGAGTCTGATCGATTGACAAGCAGATTGTACAGCTTTCGTCATGAGCCGAGGTAGTTAGTGAATGAGTGCCGTTTGAAATGAAGCCAACTGGCGAAAGGGCATGAAATTGGGAAGCAAAAAGTTTCTTCTCTAGAAGAAGGGCCAAGAAGCTGAAAGCTGGAAGACTAGTCCTTTTACTAAACTATTACAGAAGTTTTAGCATCAATGTATCCAAAGTTATGAAGTTATCAAAGTTTCCAAAAGTTGCCCTCCAGAACTTGAGGGTGGATTAGTGAGCGGGGTGAGTCACATTTTGGAAAGCCATAACCTTACAGCCGCATAAAAAGCCTTCAGTGTCTCGACTTCACCAATATCTCGGAGACACCCTAATTAATTGACATCAATCCGGCAATTGGAATCCCAAATCGACAAAAATGGCTCCATTGGAATTTACTCTTCCCACGGCTTTGATCCTGATAGACAACCAATCAGGCTTCTCCGACCCAAAGACCATATCCCATTGGGGCACCACACGGTCCAACCCGAGCTATGAAACAAACCTGCAAGCACTTCTCTCCGCATTCCGATCTGCGAGATCCTTATCTTCAACGCTGCTGGAGGTGATCCACATCTTTCACTCCTCCACAACCTCGGGTTCTCCGTTCCACCCTTCCAACCCTGAACAGGGTATCCGTCCTCTAGACTTCGCCACTCCTGCCTCAGATGGGTCTGAGCCTGTCTTTTGGAAAAGTGTCAATTCCTCTTTTATCGGAACTGGACTTGAAGCGCATCTGCGTGAAAAGGGTGTCCGTCAGCTCATCATTGCTGGGTTGACGACTGATCATTGCGTTTCAACTACTGTGCGAATGGCGGCTAATCTGGGGGTTGTGGATCGGTATCTTGGAGATGGGCCCATCCGGTTGAGATCGGATGGGACTCATGAGAATGAGGTGGAAGTTGATAAGGGGCGTATTGTGCTTGTCGAAGATGCCACGGCTACCTTTGGAAAGGCTGGAATCGATGCGGAGACCATTCAGAAGATTTCTGTTACTAGCCTCGATGGTGAATTTGCGGATGTATTTGCCACAGAGGAGGTTGTTAAGGCCTTGAGCAAAGTTCAAAACTAGCGTGATAGTGTCTGAGCATATAATGGTCTTAACTATGCTGAATTCATGTGAAACGACATCTCCTTCACTCAAGTCCTAGGCTATCTCAACAATTTTGTTTGGCCTGACTTTAATTTCCTTCAGCCTGGTTTTTCAGTTCTACCTTCTCACTTGGGTGGTTCTATTTCGCGGATGCCTACGGATGTCTACAGTATCTGCAAGTCAGACTACGGAAACATGGACCGACGGATTGTCTCTCTCATCCCTGTGCATTTGTGTATGATACATGCATCCGTGGGTGCTATATGAAATAATACAGAACTGTATGGCGGGTTGCCACTACATGAAAACATAGTTGCCTTTGCCGTGGACAAGGATAGACCGGGTTCCAGGGCGCCTCCGAGTCCCAGCCCCCTCGCCTTTAGGCTCAGGTCAACTCTCACACCTCCCCCAAACACCTCATCTTCTCCTCCGGGCCTCTCTATGACTTTCCTTTTGATGTCCGCAGACATCACGAACTCCTCGTCCCTCCAATCCTCAATGGGATCCTCGTCTTCCCAACAGCTCTCATCATCCTCGTCGAATCCCGACTTACAGCCACTGAGGTCTTTTTGTGCCTCAACGCTGTCACCCTCTCCGTCTGATTCAGTTCCCAGACCCTCGTCTTCGCTGTCCTCCCTATATCGTAGCTCCCACTTCTCCCACTCATCCCACTGGTCTTCCTCATCGTCCTCGATTGTTGGAAGGGTTTGGTGGTGTCCCCATCAGTTAAGGGGCATGCCCACTGGAGAAGTCCATCCATTTTGTTGGCGTAGTCCTCCGCGTCGAAGTTGAGTGATTGGGTATAGGCGACTTTGAGTCGGCCTTCGTCGAAATACCCATACAATACTCGAACTCGAGCGTCGGGGAGGAAGGAGACAGCCATTGTCTATATAGAAGTCAGTCAATAATGTTCTGTATATGGCAATAATCTGCCTGGACTTACCGGGAAGTCAAGTTGGGGGCGCTCATTTCGGTGGTACCTGCCGAATTGGTGCTTGTGGTTTTTGATTCCACTCAGCATCCAGCGAACAAGCACTATGAGCTCGCCAAATGATGGGATAACGCCATGGTAGCAGTTTTCGCTTTTCATGACGACGAGTTGATACGCGGTCTTTCCGTCGGCACTCGTGGCTCCCCTTCGAATGGTGAAGCCGTGCTGGTCGTTGCTGTTGAAGAGACTATCGTCTTCTTCCATCCTATGTTTATCAAAAGTTAGTTTCTGAGATTCTTTCTATCTATTCTTGGGAATTTAGACTTACAAGACCGGATCCCAGAAAATGGCGGTGTTGCTGCCCCCTGGGGATTTGCGGAGGTACTTCGAAAACGCGTTGTAGAGGTGATGGTGCATCTCTTGGGGGATAAAGTCTTGATTGTGCTTCATCGCCCAAACCCATATGAACGGCTCGTCCACGGGGTTCCCGGGGTCGAGTGCAGTGTTGGCTATTTTGAAGTTGGTGTTGGTGTCGGTGTCGGTGTCAGGTGTGAAGAATTGGATGAGGGAAGGATCGGTGTCACCAGCCCAGAAATCCATCGGTGGATATCAATGTCAGTGAACCGCTTTGATATGTACCCAGGTTCCATGTAACGGACCCCTCTATGGAGCTGCTGGAGGCTCTGCTCCTTTTGCTCAAAGCGCCAAACCCAGAGAGGAGTAGTAGTCACAGTATCTGCGTATATTCATCTTTGACAATATGAAACCCTGAAACTGCCAGACTTCCAACGACGTTCCATACATCTAGAGAGGCTGTACGCGCAGCAGGGATATAGGAGAGGCGAGTGTCGATACTAGTGATGCGATCCACCACTCCCAGATGGAGATTGTGAGGGGGTTGGAGTCATCCTTTACATTGCGGTATTTGAAAGGAACTGTGATAGCGGCTTGTACTGGCGAGTGAGGTGCTTCCAGCCACCCGTGTGCATCGACAGAAAATTGCCCGGTAGATTCGGATGTGCTGACCTCAACAACGGTATCCCTCGGGCGTCCTTCCAGTTGATCCACCACCAAACGAAGTGCAGCGGCCGTCGCTACCATTCCAGTGGCAGTTTGCACAGCCCACAAGTCCGTCAAGAGCGACGCATTGGGCCCAGGGTCCATGGTCTTGCAGGCAAGACCGACATTCGGTCTCCTGCACGCGACTCACGACCTGTATCATTGCCGACTCGACATTTGCCGCCTCGCTACCGATCATTTCGTGCACTCGGAGGGCGGTCCAGTGCGAGGATCACACATGTGTCTGCCGGAGCAGCGGTTCACGGAGCGGTGTTTTACTATGCAACACGCGCAGAATTTCGGTCTTGAGCCAGCGGCCTTCTCTAGCCCTAGTCCATGGGGCTTTGCTCGGCCCATGGACCGGGAGGGCTTTCATCGGTTCCGAGGACAGTTGTAGGTAGAGAGGCTGGCAGAGCAAATCGCTGATAGCCAGGGCTGGGGTCGTAGCTGTTAGGATTGTTAGTATTTGCCCTAGATAAAGAAGTGAGAGCCGGGTGGGATATCTTAATAATCTCCTTAAGGCATGCTTGTCTTCCAGGTATGTGAGGGGGAAATGGTTGAGCAATGTGAGGATGAAAGCGGAGGGTGAGGATTGGTGACGAAGGTGGACGAGGACCTGAAGGTCGAAGAAGCAGAACGGCGGAAAGGCAAGATAAAATGAATGAGAATGACCAAGGTATGTGAGTCTTTGCCAGTGGCTGAGCAACAATGTTATGAAGAGATCATGTTCTTGTCCTCTCCCTCCCCTGGGCTCCAGCAACCCCCTTTATCTCGATCTTCTGCCACCCGCCCAGATGTGATCGAAAATGAAGACGAACAGTCCCCGGAGCTGGCTCGCCAATGCCAGGCCGGCATTGATTGGCTCATTGACCGAGAGCCGCAGTCGCGGCCAGTCATCTGGAAGGCCATGGCCGACGTGCCCAACGGTAAGCTCATTTAGCAGACGTTAGTTAACACCGATAAAGCCGTGGCTGAAGCTGTCAATGCCAGCGGCGCCAGCAACGATCAAGAGCTACAGGGCAATATCACATTCGCAGACGCCATAACAGCGAACGGCCGAAACATAGGCGCAATTGAGAAGTCCATGGGGCAGATGCAGACAGTGAATCTAATGTTGCTCTCCCATCTAGGGAGCTCCAAGGGCAGAGGACCTCTCTGAACGAGGATCAGGCTATCCATGTACCCAGCAAATCAGCCAATGAACAGCAACCAACCAATCAGTGGGAAGCAAACAGCAATACATTGATACTCTTCTATGGACTATCTTCCTATATACCGTTGACCTTAGTCTCATTTCTTTCTATAAAGTCGGCTTTCCTTCACTTTACTTTTGCTTACTTCATACTGTAAAATAAGCCTGTGATAGCTTCACTAAAGCCTTACCGTACTCTCACTTGCTTCTTACTATGAAACTAGTCTTTCTGCACTTAGGCCTTATCTTCTTCTGATACTTCTCTATCCTTATAGTTATGATACTATACATTGACTATCCACCAATGACGCAATATAGAGGCAGTTAGTATACTATTCCTATTTAGGAGTATATAGCATTATACCTCTAAGAATATAATAGGTCCTAATACCCCCTATAGCTTAATATCAGAGTGCATATAGTTCTATCTTACCGTAGTATGTAAATTACGGCATCGTTG
>CAJVRC010000853.1:69841-101505 GCA_911456345.1 Penicillium egyptiacum | reverse complement strand
ATCGGCGGTATCAAGCCGAATGGGGTAATTTCTTGGCAAAATCTGGCCTTGGCAGCACCTGGCTGCACTGCCAAGAGGTGCAGCTGCACCAGGGTTCGCTGCACCGGGCAATTGCACCAAATTTCTCAAGGTGCAGCTGCACTTGTCAAGGCTTACTGTGTGCCTGTTTAACGAAATATATTAAATTATATGTTAGAAAATTACATATATAAGTCACGCGATAAGCCGAATTAGGCAATGTTTGTATTGTTTACAGTGCAGCTGCACTGCAGCCAAAGTACCGCTGCACCGAACCTCGCCCTTGGTGCAGTCGGCCCCACGTACAACTGCACCGAACTAAGGCCTTGGTGCAGCCAATGCACCAGTACCGCTGCACTTGTCAAGGCCTAGGCACATAGCTAGGTAGGAGCTATCCGCTACCTAATATAGCGCCCGAAGCACTTTCGCGACGATAGACTTTATAGATTAGAATTAGTCTAATTTAGGCTTAGTCCGTGTTAAGATAGGCACTATATCCGCGGGCATAACCTAGGTATTATCTTATTTAGGCATAGTCGATATAGTGTGGAAGTCGGAGGTAGACTAGAATTTAACTAAGGGAAGATATAAAAGAGCCCCGTTATCTACACCTTCTTCTCTTTTTTTCTTCCTTCTTCATCATCTATCCCTAAGTGGCTTCACAATATGCCTTCCCTTTGAGTTGCTTATCGGCTGCCCCGCTTCAAATCTAGGTGAACATAGTATAGCCTTAACAGGAGATATGGTTATTGGGCTTATACGCCAACTATGGGAGTATCAGCCCTCGTATCCGTCCTATTCAAGCCACAAACCGAGAATCCCTCATCAAAACAATACAGTAAGACACGTTTCGCTATAAACATCGATACGTATATCGTGCAGAGAATTATACTCACTATGTCTGCTGAATAGGGCTGGGTAATAAATGGGTCAATCAAAGGTTATACATAGGAGAGTCACCTTCACAGATTAAGCCCTTTTGGTCCTTTTCTGCCGTTTACCCAACAAACTGGAACAAACTGGGAAGGGGAAGAAAATATCTACATAGCCAGACGTCGAAAAAGACTACATGAGACTACGAGCCCTAAAAAGATATATGACAACCGTATAAGCGGCCGACTAATACTTGTGCAAGTGATTCGCAAAAGTTATCTATTGTTATTGCGCAGATCTACCTTCACGCGTCACCACACTGAAGGTATTGAGACCCGTTCCCTTTCCGAACTCCTTTTCTTCTTCTCCCTCCTCCATCCCAGCCCGTCACACTCAGCTTTAACCATACAATCCAATATGACTCAAACCCGTCACGTATTAAAATTTGAGACGTTATACTCTGTGCGTGGACTGATAAGCATCCTTTCATCTGATATCTGTTTCCGGGCTCGAATGACTAAGTAGTGCAGTCGACCTTAGAATAGGTTTATGTTGCATAATCTGAAGGTATTTTACGTTGATCTTCCACAATATAAAGGGCCATCAGCAGTGAAAGGGTACAATAGGCGTCTTATTGAAAAGCAACAGTCCAATGACAGATACATGCACACTGGGCAGCAACATAGCCATAATCAGTAACTCAGGGATACAATCCCGTATGCGGAAAGTCATTGCCATTGTCTAAAAAGCGATGTACGGATATCCACATTGGTTACCAGGTCCAGTTAGAGCTATCAAGATGCCAGTCCATCCTGTCAGATGGCTTTGCCAATCCCAATATCGCGTAAGTCGAGTTTGAGAATGGCTTAGTGTCCATTCGATAAGGAACACAGAAACCGGAAATGTGTCTAAAAATAATTAGCTCATCGCGATCGGCGTTTATAGATTAGTTAGGTAAATGGAATGTCGTAACCACCTATATAACCTTAGTGATATGATTATATATAAGCTTTCTTGTAGGGGTAAGTCTAGGTCGCTAGGAACACCTATTGAGTTCCCTTCTTTATATTAGTATAGGTAGCTCTTAAAGGGTGGATATAGGTATAAGGGTTATAATCTTACTCATAGGCTGTACGAAAGGCGGAACGCACTTCCTACGGTATTTAAAGTCGCTTATCCAGAAAGAATAGAAGCCGACGGGCTCACCAGGCACCCGTGCCCACGCAACGTAGTTGATATAGCCACCAGGCACGTATTCTTGGGTACTTTTCAACCTTTCCCCATGGCCAAGCAATTTCGGTACTGCTTACAGTTTTCGCGATCGAGAGTCGCAAGCACTGTGAGCTCCGCGTGCGTGCGCTGGCTGACAGCCTGCCGGGCTGGGACTTCTGGAGCGCTAGAAAAGGTACAATCAATAGGGATTTGCAAATAGATACGCATGAAGCCCAGTTGAGTAGGGTCCAGGAGACTGTGACAGGAGAACTTTATGACGGCAAACGGAGGCCCCAACCCTGGATCGTATTCCCGCTGAGTCATCGTTTGGTATTCTTCAGATAGTCTCTCCTCGGGAACAGACGTCCTAGGGGGCGAGAGGGAAGGCTGGTCGAGTTTGACTTCATTACCGCACAAGTGATTGAAGTCCCCAGAGCGGGACGTTGCGGCGAGGTAAAGGAGACGGAAAGTTGAGCAGCTTCAAGTTTCAGAAGAAATAGAGACGCTCTAATGAAGTTGATAGACAAGTGAATTGTAAAAGTCAAGTGCTGACCAAAGAGGAAAGAAGCGTGTGGAGGTGACAAGCACCTCCTAGGGATTATTGATTAATGTCTTAGGTGTTAACCGTGGAACAATAACATATAATTCCCAATCTCTCCAGCTTCAACCTATCAAGTCCACACAGTACTCCTCTGGCGACAAAGACAATAATTCCTTATGCTCCTCTCGCGTGAGCTTCCTTGGACAATCCTGGAATTTCTCCTCCACCGCTAGCATTGCAAGCCTTCTTGCAGCTTCTTTAATACCAGCGCTCCGCAGAGTCTCAATTACCGTATCGATACCCTGCAGTTCAATGTATTGCCGAGGGTCGGTCCACAGGGTGTAGAATAGCACACTGGGTTCTTGGATGAAGGCAGGCTTATCAAGAACCACAGTAAAGAAGTGATGTGGTATAGGGCTGATAGAAACATCACGGCTAATCTGAGGCAGTGCTCGCATGACCGAGCCCGCCTCAAATTCATGGGAGGCACCAACCTCGAATCCGTTGGGGGCAGCGGATATAAGGGAAGACAAGGAGGTACCAGGAATCCGGAACTCAAAGTAAATCGTTTTGGAGGCAGGGAGATGGGAGATAATGCCAGCGGCGAATATGCGTGCAGTGGTCTCCAGTAGGGCGGTCTTTTCCTGCTCGATAGCCGCGAGGAACTGGACGTAGATCACGTATTGAAGGTCGCATTCCCCATCCGAAGAGTTATTTGTGACTGTGACAATATTGTTTTCAGGTCCCCATATAAGGCGAAGTACGGTCGAGTCTATAGACTGGACTTCTGCCGTTTGCTGCTGCTCTAAAACCTCCTGGATGTGTTGCAAGGTCGGAGTCTCCTCGGACGGTGGGGGCGGGGGTGGTTCATGGAGTCCATAATCAATTTGGTTATAAACATACGTCGAATAGATTCCTCGCATAAGCTCTTTCATGTCCCACCTTATTATGCTCTGGCTTGTCGTAATATTCACATTGATATCGCGAATTTCCGGATTGACTGAAATCCCCCATTCCTTGAAAGTTTGAAGCTTACTCGGCGGATTGTCAAGACGTTTAATCATGTCCAGCTTCTTCACTGTAGACGGAAGACTCCGATCGAAGCTAATCCACCAGGGGCCCGTGCCGTGGTCATTGTCTTGGAATGAACCCTGGAGGTAGCTCTTCGACGTGAGAAGGAAACAGAATCCCGACATGAACATATCCTCGAAGCCGGTTCGCATCGTTGGAATCAAGGGGGGAAGAGACTCGTCATATTCGCCTTCGCGCTGTTCGGCTTGGAGACGCTTGCGATGAGCAATTTCACGACGCTGATGCTCGACGCAGGCTAGACCATCCGGTGGGTTGTAGGAGTAAATTTCTAGAAAGGGAGGCCAGGTGAGGTCAAAGCAGAAATATGCGTACAACTTGTTAAGCTCCTCTGTCTGGATAGGAGTGGTGCTGTATACTTGAAGTCGGTAAGCTCCACCTTCCTCCGGCCGATAGAACTGGCTTTCATAGGGAAACTTCCCCAGAATGACAGTGTTGCCTTGATGGTCGGCATATTCCCGTTGAATCCATCGGTCAATTGGATCAGATGGATACCGTGCAATCTGAGCCGTTCTCACCATGACGTTTGAAAGATAGAAGAAGGTCGACCAGATGGTTGAAAATGGGAGTGGGGGATGGAGGCTACTAACTGGTCCCGTTCCTATCACCAAGAAATGAGAAGATGACGATCTGCTTCTTGTTCCCACCACAGCCCACCGTGCCAGTAAATCCCGCCCCACATAGGTTTTGTCTTGTTTTTATGAGAGATTGATACACCGATTTTCTGGATGTGTATAGATAGATAATAAAATACGATGCGTCCGGCCGCTGTCCGCTTGACAATATTGTGCATTACTTCTACTTAACAAATCCATACTCAAGAAAAAGAAATAAGGGAAAAACAACCTACATGGTCTTCTCCTCTCTTACTGGATCGCTCAGAGACCTAGGGCACCACCATAGCCGTTACCTCCCCAACATTTCGTACACACTAGCCTGGCCCGGGACGGCAGCTGGGTTCCGTGGGAAGGTCGCATCGCTAGGGCTGGCGCCACCACCATTGTTCATATACTGGGCGATGAAATTGTTGACATCCCTGATTTCCTGCGGTTTAACCTTGCTGATTTGGTTCACGTTCTGGAGGTTTGTCTTCGCGGTCGTGGCCCAACTATTATACTGCTGCTCAATACGCGCGAGGTGTTGGTCGATCCAGTTACACTTCAACGTTCGCATGCCAACGTCGGGATTCTCGAAAGCTACTCTCCTCATAAGAGCAATACCCTCTTGAACGCAACTTCTACCCAACTTATACCAACCAACCGGACTGGAGTGGAGTCAATTGACATGGATGCCTCCACAACACTCCAGCGGTGATCTACTCGTACGGAGTTCATCACGGTTAATAAGGTCTCAATTCGCCCACGGGTACCTAGATAGGCAGCCTTGGAGGGCACCGGTTGTTGTTTCGACCCAAGGTGACAACTGAATCTCTGCGAGATATCGCTATCTCCGGCAGATTCAATGGCGACAACAAGTCACATTACTGAGGTTATCACGCTTCCTGAGTAGGCAATTCCGGGCCTTCGCAGGAGTGAAGTCGGACGGTAGGTCTTGGCACCACCGACGGGTGTATTACGATGGAAGCTGAAACAAAGGCTTTCTTTTTCCTACTAAATTATTTTGAACATGATAGTTTGGACCAAATTTGAAGGCCCGGGCCGCAACCATTTCACGTAATCTTGACTCATGGACTACCTAGGTATACTTGACGTTTCCTGAGAGTCCACACCGCCAATTTAAATTTCAGTGCCTGCTTCTTCCAAAACTTTCAACTGCATCGGAATATCACTCCTATTACAACCTTACAACCTATGTACCTTGAACCAATTTCAAAACAAGGTCAGGGACTATTGACTCGACACGGGTGTGTGGTAGCTAAGAGATTTTCTAGCTGCTCATCTTGACCTCTCTCATTTACACAATCAACCTAACCCCATGAATCTTGATGAAGACAAATCTGCATCTCAAGACCCCGCCGTTACGCCACTGGGAACATTCATAAATATCCCGCTTGACGTTCGTTGGATGATATGGGAATCTGTCTTCGAAGAAATACATTCAGCAATACATTCAGCAATACATTCAGCAATACATTCAGCCCCTTTTGCTTTAGCTATCTTGCGTTGCAGTCGATATCTCTATCAAGAGATATCAGATCATCTTTTCCGGGACTTTGAACACGAGTCTCAAGTTGGGGCAAGGCTGAGATTCAATTTTACTACCAGGCGAGCCAGCAGCCAAGGATGGGAGTTGAAGAATATCGAAGCCGTTCGCAGCTATCTTCATGGCTTTCCTTGGGCAAAAGTCGGGGGTAAGTTGTTTGTTAACATCTCAACTCCCTCCCCAGAAGATCGTGGTCAGATCGTGCAAATTTGGCTAAAGGTCATCCAACTCGTCGATACATTAAAGACAACATCTTCTGCTCCTTCGGTGTGCGTGAGCCTACTAGGGGACTGGTCAAATGACGGGAAACCGCAAAAGAGTATCGGATATCGGCCCGATCATGATATTGCGATTATCCCTTTCATGTGCCTTCCAAATTGGTATTATCGAATATCATCAGCCTACTCTGATGTGATTGCAGCTTTACTGGGCGAAGACTTTGGAACTAGCTGTTGAAGAAATGCTGCAAATGAAAAAGAAAAATAGCCAGCGAGTTTGATCTGAAGGCACGGCTGTTACTGTTAAAGTGGACTCCCGGTGCCAGAAAAACCTCGAACGAACTTTTCCTTCTACTATCGACTGGAAACCAGTGGAAAAGCAGGTACGTAAATGGACCAATTTGGTTCCTGTGGGCAATCCTCATTATTAATAGGCAGAGGAACTCTCTTCCTAAGGAATTTGGACGCAGATAATCTCTGAAGTATATAAGGTGAAGGCTCTCCAGGCCTACTAAGGGGGCTCGTGGTGAATGTAGTTGGCGGTTCAAAGTGGACGGAGTCACGACAGGGCACAAGCGAAGTGCCTCACGTTGCCCTGGGTTTATTTATACGAGATGGAGAGGCACAGGTGCAGCCTCGCAGCCCCTGATCTTCAAAGGGACGTGGGGGCCAGAATAACCACATCTCCACAGCCACCGCAAAACCCACTCCTTCTACCTTCTTCACAGTGCTTTGTTCGAGCAAATCGCCAGTGGCAGGACTAGAAGCACTAAAGGCAGTCGTCTGAATATCAATACCAGTCTGCTACCTACCCCGGGACCTCGGGTATAGACCTAAGCCTCTTGTCGTCGAATCCTTGCAGAGTTTTACCTCTAACTACATGGCGCTCTCCGAACACGCAGCGTCGCTGCTAGCCACTTTTTCTCTCCTCACCGCGACGATCAGTTACCTCATCAGTCCCAATCTACAAAGATCGTTCTTTCAAGGTGTCAAGTGGAACATCTGGCTTTTCTCTCCATTCCAGTCCGGTGCAATCGCCATGAATGTAGTCATCCTGTTAATCGGCTACAGCATCTTGAACCTCGCCGAAACACATGTCAGTCTAACGCTCCTCGTACATGATGGTTTCCAACCTGACCTCGGACGCGGGTTCTGGTCGCGTTTCGCACGGCGTGCCTTTCTCACCGGAGCAACACTCCCCCTATATATGATGCTGCTAGCGTCAGCGAATGATCGATCGATCCAAGTGATTACGACGACATTAATCGCGCAGACCGTGCTGGCTGAGCTTCCGACGTTTTACTATGTGACTTCGTATGAAGTCCGTGGAGGCTGGCCTCGCCGTGTACTGGTGAAGGGATCTGTCTTTTCTACCGATCATCTCACGCAAGACCATGTTGAGAACGAGGGCAAAGCGAGTGGATCTGAGAAAAGAAACGAGCATAGAAACATTATATCGACCCCTGCTCTAACAGATAATCTCTGCGATCGCGTCCGCCAGCTCTCGCAATTAGCAGCCGAGCCGGGTATCACATCCGCCTCACATTCCTTTCTTCTGGAGCAAAGTCCTAACTTGAAAGGAGTCTTTGATCTAAGTGTCCCGGCCCGATGGACATGTAGACACTGGCGTTGTCTAATTTACGTGACCTTGCATATAGCTGTGCGAGCAATCTGTTTGTCTTGGACATTGATCGAGGTAGTGTTGACCACCTGGCTTTTACACTATGAACTGGGGCCAGTGACGCTCCAACTTGCCGGCAAGCTGTTGGAAGGTAACATCCTCAGTGGTGTGCTCTCCATGCTATACGACGTGTGTACTGCTTTGTTCATATCCACATTCACCTACATTGCCTCCACATTACTAGTCATCCGCCTTTTTCTTTTTACGCCTCTGATCACCGGTCTGCCCAACCGAATCCACATCCTACAGCGGATGCAGCAGAAATTCCAAGACCTTGCCGAAGCCTCTCCAATCATCCACCAGGTCCTCAAAGCCATATTGATAATCTTCATACCTACAATTTCGACTCCTTACGTTGCTCTAGCCTTGAGCACACGGGCTATAGGTTTGACACAGGAAAAGCTCTCGTGTATCATTGAGATTATAGTGATTCCAACCCTTTACATTACGGTATACCGCCTTGCTGTTGGATCAGACCAGGGTCCCTCGGAGCCAAATGTAGCCCCCGACAGCAACCCACATACCACTGTCCCGGGCTCGGCACACTCCGATGAAAAGGAAGAAATGCCCCGGGCCGGATCCGAATTCCCTCAAACTCCGGAGGAACTTTTCTCGGTGATATTCCGATTAGCTATTGTCGTCCCTACCTTGACTGTCTGGATCTTCCTTTACCGTTAGATTGCAGTGTCGATGCCCTGGATGTAAGGCGATGAGCGCCAAAATAGTTTACAATATTTACTATTAATACTATCTTGATGCAATGTAGACCCGAAGTTAGTACCCTGGCTATCCTATTTACGGGGTTTAGACCTCCTAGTAATAATGTACCCTGCACTAAAATGGTCACTAAAGTCTTAGCATCTTTAGACACTATTGTATGAACGCAAGCAAGCCAAATATGAGTTTCTTTTATAACTTACGGATTAAACAAGGTACATCTGACCTCAGGATCACCAATCGTGATCGGAGGAATTTTCACATCTACAAAAGACAGCATCACGCCGTATATATCATTATTCACATTACGACATGTTCACGTCTAATTACTTCCTCTTCATACGTCTACTCTCCATACGGTCCACAACCTTAGGCTTGTCCGCTCTGGCCAAGGCAAGCTAAAGGAGGCAGAGGAGATGTATCTGCGAGCACTAGTAGGCTATAGGAAGGCCCTAGGTCCAGATAATACGTCTACTCTCAAAACAGTCAGTAACCTTAGGGGTCTCTTATCTAACTAGGGCAAGCTGAAGGAGGCAGAGATATACCGTCGAGCACTAGCAGGCTGTGAGAAGGCCCTAGGTCCAGATCACGATAGGACTCGGAGACTTGTAGAGACATTAAGTGCATTAAGCATTATAGACGGAAAATAGTGTCTAATAATTCTTTGTAATATCTCTTGCGAATGGTTCCTTGTGAATTGCTAGGGTAGGTCCGACTTGCTCAACAATCGCACGTATTCATGCTACAATGCTTACTACGCTTTTCACCATTGCCTTTTAAGATCTAGTGAGTTGTATCTATTGTTGTATCATACGAAATATGATCACTAAAATCATACGCCGTTAAGGGCAGAGGCCGCATACGCCGCCGACTACTCTCGTAGGCAAAAAGCTGTCGTTTATTCCGAATAATTTAGATTTGTAGGATACGCTGATTTTCTGGGCAATATCAACGCCATTCTGTGTCGTTGATGGTGTAAGTAGTGCTGGTTGCTCCACGCAAAATCATCCCGAACACCGTGAATTTCCGGTAACTCCAATACACCCTATACCAATATCGCTGGCTCAACCTGTTCTCGATCCACTGGAAGCTGAGGCTGGGCATACAAACCCCCCAAACTATTCGACCAAAATCGAGGATCCCACTGCTCGTAAATTCGAGGATGTCGTCTCTCCAAAGCAGCTTCCACTTCCTGTGAGTCGTCGTTTGAGGCATGATAGATATGATGAAGCAGGATTAACAGCTTGTGTCTTCTTCTGGCACCAAGTAATCCCGGGTCATGCTTTTGAACAATGGATTGGTGTCTCTGAAGATCCACAGTGAATCGTTTTTCGTATTCCGACTCCCAGCTACCATGGAACCAGTTTTGGAATCGTTCCAGACGAAGAGCCCCGGCCGTTTTACCGGGAATATCATCGAGCCTTCTATCAAGAAGATTCGGGTATCAGTGAGCCTTCGCTCGGAATCTGGTATAGTAATACAACGCCACTCATCCAATGCACAATCCTTTCCATAGCGGAATAAAAAAGACGGACTTCGTGAGTCTCCTTGTCTACGGGAGATACAACCAAATCTTTTTCGGTCACTCTGCCTACCTTCTTACGGTTGAACATAAGCTTCCATGCAATCATGTAGCGCATATATATTGGAAGCTGCTCGTCACATTCGGCATCTTCATCCCATTCAACCAATGCGAGGAAGTCGAGCTGATCTGACTACACCTAATCCGTCGCACAATCCGGGGCAGAGCTAGGAGAGAATATGGTAGACGACCAGAGTAACCGGGGGTGGGGGCAAATTGTGAATTTTCGCCCCAGGTTCGCTAGTACGGGTTTGGTCGGCATCGTCACTACAAAGGCTATTGGCCACCGTGAAGATCTTCAAGTGGGGTGAAGTCTAAGCAGATCGAACTGGAGATCTCTCTGTTCCTGACATCGAAGGCGAAAGCGGTCGCTACTGTACCAATGCTCCATTGGACCTATATGATTTGCCCAATTAGGCTATGCCAATACATCTAAACCTGCTGGGTCAGCATAATAAAAGAATGGGTATCTATTGCAGTTTTTTGTCACCGCCATGATCATAGGATTCAGCTGCCACCTGTTGGGACCTCCAATTCTATTGCCAGGCTTTCTAAGGTTCGATTACCACCCCTTTACATAATCATAACAGACCTCTAGGGCTGTCGTTGTTCAGATCAGGGGAGGTTTAGGGGTGAATACTCATGTGATCGGCGTGGGCTAAAAATACAGCAATTATTCTATTTTCAACTTGTTTAATGGATAACCATATAGCGACAAAGGTGTATGTAATATGAGAACTTTCTATATTTACACTTACATGTCTATTCTAAAACCTCGCCTTGGCTCGACATTTTCCGTTATCGCCTCGTAGCATAAAACGTAGCAACACTCAATAACAGCTCGCATGGCTTAGTGGTAAAGCGCATGACTAGTAATCATGAGATCCTCGGTTCGACTCCGAGTGTGAGCATTTTTTTGTTTCCACTCTCCATTGGAGTATGCGGATAGCAGTCTCTTTCCGAGACCCACTCATCAATAGCGTTGGGTTCATTTGGGAATGGATGTAAAAGACGTTCATTGTTGTTTGGCTAGAGGGATTCATAGAGATAAACCGTGGACATGGGTCACTATAGATGATTTAACCCGCACTGTGTCAATTGTATCAGGACTTCCAATGACCGGGCACTTTATACAGGGAGTATAATGTATTTCACTACCCAGCAGTCCATCCCATAAACATATAGTAAATGCGATAAATTACCACTTGACGTCTCAACAATGATAGCAGTGACAGTCTGTCTAGGGTTTCCCTATTGCTTCATCCTTTGTATATATCTGGCCTCTTTGGGGAGTTCGAAGAAATTTGATGGCTTTGTGATTGCGATATATATAGTTCTAGTACAGCAAAGTAATATGCAGTACCATGGCAATATAGCATTTCAATTTTCTTGAAATTATATATAGCGTTAAGAAGACCCATCAATGTCTATCAAGCGACAACAAAACAAAATAAGAACGTGGTTGTTGAGATATTAAGGTTGAAAATATGGCCTCTACTACGTTTTTTTTTAGACTACTCGGTAGTGAGAATACGTTAGCAAACCTGGTCCTCCAAGCGAAACAAGAACGTGCTGCCGATCCCATGCCTCGGCAAAATATCCAATGCGAATTTTGTAGATAGACTGTTTTGTGAATACAGAAAATGAGGAATCCAGAACGATTTGTCTATCAGAAAAATTCCAAAAGCCAACGTCTTCTATTCCCTCTTTTTCGAGGACGGTCTGGGGAACTTTCGCGTCCGACGACGTAACATCTCCACCCGTTCCTCCATGGTCCAGTTGACCTGATCACCGATGGGGATCAGGCATTTAGCCAGGTAGTCATAGTTCTTCCGAAGTAGGTTCACAGTAATGAAAATATAATCAACATTTCGGAAGACGAGAGCGTTTTCCTTAGCATAGCGGTCCTTTTGCATGAGGAAAGCGACAGGATGGTCTCTCCAGTGGCGGCGCGGGTTCAGG
The DNA here is from genome assembly GCA_911456345.1 of Penicillium egyptiacum. Lineage (NCBI taxonomy): Eukaryota > Fungi > Ascomycota > Eurotiomycetes > Eurotiales > Aspergillaceae > Penicillium > Penicillium egyptiacum. Next base: position 89,449 of record CAJVRC010000853.1, on the reverse strand, counting down.
TGGTGAGAGGTGTGGTAGCCGTCGTTGAAAGAGAATCGGTTACTCTGGTACTTGTCAGTCTCGTTTCTACATGTCAAGCAGGCTGATCGAGACTCACCGGAACATCAATCAATGTGATGCTGGACAGGTAATCCGAATCTGGGTCGGCCGGATCCACGAAAGCATGCTGGCCCCAGTTGCCGACCATCAAGCCCAAGCGCATGACGGTGAGCGGAAGAATGAACACGAAAGTGGTAGCGCGGGCATTGACGTAGTTGTAGAGCATGTAAATGGCAACGTAGTTACCCACCTCCCAGAAGGCGCATTTGGCTGCATACTTGAACTGGCCCTTTCTCCAAAAGTACATTGGGAGTTCCAACCAAATGAAAAAGAAGAACCGGCCCACGTAGGTCAAGAAGTCGGGGATGCTGTCGCGGTCGTAGTACATCGTTGTGCTCAGATCGTCCCCGCCGTTACCCTCAACGTGGTGGTGCTTGATGTGGTGGTAATAGTAAGAGTTCCATGTATGTCCGTGCATGGGGTCCAGCAGGTAGGGGAAAAGCATGTCAAACAGATATAATTTTGACGTCAGGACTCCATTCATGTGGATGTGCTGGTGCTTCATCAGCGTGAAAGCACCGCAATAAAACCCTTGCATGAGCCAGTGCAAGGCACCGTGGAGGTAAGAGAATCGGTAATATAAGAATGCGGCACTTGGAACAATAGTGGTGAAGTAAAGTATAAGGTGCGTTACCATGACCACGTCGGTCTGGTATCGTACGATCCCCTTCGCCCAGTTGATGTATGGCGTAAGCACGTACTTTTGGATGGGCGCGGGTAGCTTGGCCCTCAGCAGCGGGGTATCCCAGAATTGGGAGATGGTGGGATCAAATTCTACATGAGAAGGATCATTGAGATTGTGAAGCTTTTGGACTGTTTCTTCGGTGCTCAGCTTGTCCAATGGCTGGGCACTTGTTTTGCCTAGATCTTTGTTAGTTTGTTACTTGACCGAGAATGCAGTGGTATTACCATTTGAGCTGGGCTGAAGCTCAACGATAGCATCGATCACCAGCCGATCTTGGTAGGTGAGCTGAGGATCTGTGTATGTAGAGGGATCCATGATGCCTTAGTACGGCAGAGCCTAGTCTTCAGGTTAATCTTGTCCTGTCAAATGTGTAATCCAAGGGGCACTAACCCGGTGTCCAAGCGGCTCTTGATTATTAAAACAAACTTCTTGGATAATGTCCGGGATTTCCAGACTTATAAAGATAATAGATGCCTAGCAAATACCCTGCACAGTCTCCTAATAAGTCAACGCGTCAGGGGCGCGAAGAGATTTCGGGACTCAACTGTGGGTCCTGGAATCGACAAGTAATGTGAATAGTCGAAAGAACGTCGCTGAATGTTTCTAACGTTTGATCTAGTATTTTCGATTAAATATCAAGCTACCCTTTGCCATCCGGGAGTATTTGGAGGTCTCGTCAATAACTTATGATTATGTACTCCGTATAGCATCCCCATCTGATTCAGGGGGCTGAGCGGGAAACGTTTCCCCCTGAACATCCCACCAGCTTAAACAATCTATGGCGAAAAATCCAGCTAATGCACAATTGTTTTATATATTCATGTAGAAAATATAGTTGGGTTTATGAAAACTAATGAGTTTTGGTGAAAAGGAGAATTGCAATAATTTACATTTCCTGAGATAGCCCCTGGCGGAAGATCACCAAGGAAAATAAGCTGTCAGTCCATGGATAAAAGAGGCTAGATAAAGCATGAGAACGTTGGATGGATGCTGCGAAGAAGTGTTGTGCTTTTGGAGAATATAGGAAAGTATTTCGCAAAATCTGTCATTTTTGTATCAAGGATCTGACATAGGGGCTGTAAGAATGAAAGATGAAACAGAAGGAAGAAACAGCATCTGGCCTTAATAGCCAATAGTTGCCAAGACAGTGACAAGCTGACCGGGAAGCGGTGACTTCCTTCGATCATAAGCTCAAATTCCTTTTCTGTGCTAGAAAGACTTCAAAGACCTTGGTGTACAAGACCTTGTCTAGGCTTAGAAGGCCACTGCATTGCAGAGGTTGAGCCGATAACCTGACCAGCTCTGTCCAGAGCATTAACAAAGAAATACCGACTAGTCGGGTTGGTAGGAACAGGTATTTCAGTCTCAAAGCCGCCTTTAGGAAATCTCCCCATGAAGACTGACTCTTCCCCAACACCCTCAATATCGGTTCCATTCAAAGACCACATAGACACTTCCGTGGCCCCATTCCAGCTCACATACACTCGTCCATCATCCACAGCAATCTCAGGCATGGCCTGAGGATGACCAACCCAGGGACTCTTCGTGATCCGGTAGGAGCGAATTTCCCCGCTGTTGAAGAACGTCTCGGGGCCCATGTGAACATTGCAAAGCAGGGATCCGTCTGAGGCGTATTCGGCCCAGTTTGCGTTCGGGCCAAAGCCAAGGACCACATTGCCACTATCCAAGATCTGCATCGATCCACTGTTGTCGGTGAGGACACTGTTTGGGCTGATGTATTCATGCTGCAACTGCACAGTCATCTTCTCTGTGTCTAGGACCACCGTCAGACCCCGGGTTGGACCTGTCACAGGACGGCCAGGGCAGTTTCCATTGTCGAAGATGGAAACAATCCGGCCGTGATCGTGGAACCGGGCATGGTGCTGACCGTTGAAGTTTGTCGCGGCGCCACCGGATAGGTCCTTGAACATATTTGCTTTCCCTCCAAGCTTCCAGATCACAGCGCCTGTTCGACCATCCACATAGACAATGGAGCTCATCATTCGACAGGAAATGAGGTAATTGCCGAGATCGTCTTTTTCGATGCTGTTGACGTGGAATAAGTCCGGCGCGGTTTTTTCGCTTCTACCATCGCCCGGCTGGAAATGATAGTACTCTTCAAAGCTATAATGATCTGAAGCTAGCCACTCAAACAGCACCTCTCCTGTCTGGACGTCGATCTCCTGGAACCCTGCCTCCAGAATAAATTCAACTTCCGGCGGTGCCTTGAACGCCGTTTGGTTCACCGCGAAGACACCATTGATAACCAGAAGTGCCGTCCCTGAGGGACTCAGGGTTAACTCATGCGCATCAAGCTGCCACCCGTTGCCTGAACGGATTTGATAAACTTCCTCGTAGCGGGAGTTTATCTAAAGGACCTTAGAATCTTTCCTAATGCGATGCCGCCAATCTTCAACTTACCAATGCATAATAGGTTGAGTCTTCCGAAAGGGAGACAATATAGTCCTCTCCTCGAAAGGATTGTATGTCTGCTGTGACATACCCGGTCGTGTGCCAGACGAGATACCCTTTTGTATCGAGGAGCATCACTCCCGGAACGTTCACTTGCTTTCCCCAGTAGGGAACAACGGTGAAGATGCTCTCATTGTAACATTGTGCATCTTCCTGGTGGACATTCAGGATAGGCCCAATGGCATTGGATGAGTGGTAGAGCTGGTGAGGCCATCGGTCGAACGCTCCCAGGTCATATGGTCGCGATCGATACAGCGGAGGGATATCTGCCAGTGACTCGCATGTCACCAAGAGCAACGCCACAAGTTGTAAAAACATGGTTGGGCATCCCATAGTACCGTGGGGTTAAAGCGAAACATTGCGACCGTATGAGAGGTCTCCATACAGCCGATGTCGGGAGGTTTTTCCCAGCCTCCACTATGCCAAGCAGATATGCAGGCAAAACCTTGCGGAAGTCTTGGGGCTTTTGTTCTGGTGGGCACCTACATTTCTGTGAGAATTGGGTCTGTTTCTCGTCTGCAATTGTCTCTATATTATCTCATGTACTATTTACTGTAACGGAAACAATGTGGTCGCTTCATCCAAATTCTAGAACAGAACTGTGAATATTGTTCATAACGTTGTGTCAAAACTACTTTTCGGCAGCAAAAAAGGTATGGATACGGATTGAATTGTTACGTATCAAGTAGAATTAGTTGGCGATATAGTCAGTCCGTTTATTTAGTGTGAGCTATCTTTGGCTTGCTGCCTCAGGCTTCCAATAAATAAGCTATGCCACCATAGCCTTGGTATGGACTAGTTTATTAACCTTTACAAGATAGACAGTTGATATTGCTTCAAGTTGCTATGAGACTGAGATTCACAGAAGCAATTGGAATACAACACTTAAGATATGCGGCCTTGTACCCTTACATAAAGTGGATAATGAAAGCAACATGCGCACTCAGAATGTCTCCAACTCCAATCAATTTGAAGCCATCGGAAGCTGATAGTAAATCCCCTAATCTTCTCAGGCCATGATTCTTTTATGGTCATATGATATGTTGAAAATAGCGTTTTACTCGCTTAGACGACTTCTCACTTACAGTTTTCAACGAATGGGCTTCGAGAAAGACAAAGTATGTCTCAGCCATCAAGAAGTGATGTTACAACTGACATTCGAAGAAGACGATAACATCCTGCTTTTTCGCCTGAAGCCGAAGAAAAATGTCTCACTTCCCCTCTGCCAATTCTCTAGTTCTTCGTAGTTGCTTGTAACCCCAGTCCCACTAAGTCTTGATGTAGTAAGATTTTCGCCACTCCGACACATCACTGGGTACAGACCCAATTTAATAGTTCTGTTGACATCATGACCTCCAGCGATCAAGGCAATATCTGTTGTTGCTGGGGTTAATCATGCCTTGATGAATGTCGCTTTCCCCAGTCAGCTCGGAATGTAAACCTCCGACTGGGGGGTCTATACAGAAATGGAGCTATTAATTTCCAAAAGAGCAAGTAATCAGAAAATCATCTACAAAACACATGCTATGATGCGTATCTCCACAGCTATAAATCCGTTGAAAACAATCCGTGCACATAAATATTGCTAGATTCCCTCCTGAACGAGATTTTCTTTTCACTCTCAACTCAGAATAATCCCCAGCCTCCCAACATCCAGGCTCCAACTTTCAGCCTCCCAACTTCCAACCTCTAAACTAACCTTCATCGATCCCTCACACACACACACACACACACACACAAAAAACTATCACACGAACCTAAAGATGAAGTTCCTCGCATCCCTTCTTCTGCTGGCTGCCTCTGCCATCGCAGCTCCTATCACTACCGCCAAGGAGTCGAAGCACTTCCACCTTAAGACTAGCGGTGCCAACAATGAAGATCACAACAACCTATATGCCTACGCCTACCACACGGGCGCAGGTCTCAATGACGCAGTGCTCACCAAGGATGTTAGCATGGCCAGTTCTGTCTATCTGAATGGGACGAACGCACTCGTCGACTTAAAGACCGAATTCTCTTGGGGACTGATTGCCACTGGCGACACCAACTATGCCTGTGAGTATCGCCACATACCCTGGAAAAATTCTCCTGTGTCACATTTCAGTCTGGGCTAACCTGATATTTTCATTCACTTAGCTTGGGCACCTATGGTTATCAATGCAGGCAGCGGCGGCAGCGAAGGGTACTCCATCAAGGGCGACACCTTCCAATGGTCGGAACAGAACGGCTTCGGTGGATGGCTCGGTAAGGAAACCCTGCGTCTTTGCTCCTTGTTCTCATTTTTAAGACACATGGTATTAACATCTCCAAAACAGTCTGTGATTGGTACCACAATGCGCCCCAGCTCTTCTACTTGAACCGTTACTACACCGCCACAATCCCCTCCAGCTGCTCCAAGGTCCAGTTGAAGACCGAATACATCGAATAGATTTCCCCACGGTCGCTCGGGGTGGTTTGGCCCCCTTTAATGGCACTTAATGATCGACGGTCAGGATTTAGGACATCTTAATGTTTACTAGTTAATAGCGATTTCAGCGAATAATGATTATAAATGCTTGCTTTCTTGCTATGTACATTCTGCTAGTTCAAGACGGGGATATCAAAAAAAACACACTAGCAGGAGAAAAGATCGTGCCGATCAACCGCGTGATATCATGTTTCAACGTAAAGCGTTTCCTTTTTCTTTTATCGCCATGCCCGGTCATGAAGCTGCAATTCCCGCGCTGGGAGCAGATGAGTTCTCGTAATAGCGCTTGTCCATTCCAGCCTGCAAGCGCGCTTCTTCGTTGAATGGCCCCCGGATCGGACCTTTGAAATGCTTTTGCACATTCGACCGGAAGACATGAACAGGATCAGTCCCCTCCTGGGTACAGATCCACGTCAACCACCGATGGCCAGTGGTCACATGTGTGATTTCGTCATTGTGAATAATCTCCAGGGTCGCCACGCTCTCGCTATCACCAGCTTTGCGGAACTTCTCAATCGTCATGGGGTTGACATCGAGGCCTCGTGCTTCATGTACCAGGGCGATGATACTGATCCTCGCTCGGAGGTCGTACGCAGTTTCAGTTGCCGAAAGCCACAGACTGTGATGCACCGGGAGCGAACCGAAGCTAGATCCCATCTCCTCGAGTCTGGTGCGGAGCAGGGAGAAGTGCTTAGCCTCGTCATTCGCGACCTTCAACCAGTCATAGAAGAATGCGCGCGGGAGTTCCTGGGAGGTCCCTTCTGTTTGGAATGTCGCAAAGCGAATGCAGATATCAATAGCCAGGTCAATAGCCCACAGTTCAATATTAGCCAGCGCATGAAGCATAGCAATACGGCTCTTCAAGGTCCCGCCTCGTCCCGCCTTCGGCATGTGGCCCGGGTCAACAGTTTCCATTTTCTCACGCGGCGGCTGGTCAGGCGGAGAGACAGTTCCCCTACCAAGCGGCATTGGTGAATCGGAAGCCTCTCTAGCAGTGAAAATAGAGAAAAGATGCGTAGCCAGCTCGATCTTGTGCTCTGGATTGGCGGTATTGAGAACATGGGCGGCCCAGTCACACAGCGTCGCGTCGTCGCCGAGATATGTCGCCATGCCGGGATCCTCTCGGCTGGCAGGAGCAGAAACAGAAGCAGAAACAGTAGCCGTAGTAGTAGCAGCAGCCTTCTCCGCAGGCCGCGGGTGCTTAAGCTTGACTTTCTCACTAACAGGATCGACACTAGCAATCCCCACGCTGAACCCGTCCTCTACAGGGAAATCCAGCGCGACGAAATCGCCGCGCACATCAACGGGGAACGTACAGGCCTTGATACCGACGCTGGATTCGCCGGTCTCTACATTGAAATCGTATGCGTGCCACGGACACGACACGACATACGCCGAGTCCTCGATGTCAACCGAGGAGTCGGCCATTGGGCCGCCGGCATGCGGACATTCTGCCTCCATGGAGTAGTATGACCAGCCGTCATTAGTCTCGTTGGATTTCAAGCTTGATTTGTCGATCGTCGGTAGCCGAAATAAGACCAGTTTCTTGCCTGTGCTTAGGCGGACCACGTATCGCGCCTGCGTGAAGTCGGATAGTTTCCCGCAGTTAATCCACATCTTGATTTTGGCAAGCGTCGCTTGAAGGCTGTTTGGCGTAATTAGAAAGGTTTTGTTTGAGGCTTTTCGCCTCGATTGATTTTAACGGTCACGTGATGATGTGTATTATTGCCCCACTTTTCGATCTTTATATAGGCCATTTATATAGGCGTACTTTTAATAGGGGTCACTTACAATAGGGGACCTAGGGACGTCTTTAAACTTTTAGCCCAACGTCGGTCGCTATCTCCATGATTATTCAATAGTTTGTGACAACCAATCTCCCCACCCATTAATATATTATCGATGGCAAATATTTCGCCTAGCACGGTCCTCGGGGCCACCACCATTATCCCCCGCCGTGTTATGACCTTGAAAGGGGAAAGTGACCTGTCCAATCACCCTTTTTTACTGTTATTCCCATCCCCTTCGAATTTTAAGCAAAGACGAAATCAGATAAAATAAAGGATTAGAGAGAAAAAGACACTATAAATTGTTATTTAGCATTAATATCAATCTGGTATAATCTAGAAGTTTAAATTACGCAGTTAATATGTCATGGATGGATGCGATGAATTCGAGGTTAGCATTAATAGGACATATAACGTGCATATGCATACAAGCAAAGATAGTATTTAATTAGGAACCATTTGGATGGTTAGCGTACGGAGTACTGGCTATTAAGCCATGTGGATAGAGTTAACTGACAGGACTGAACTAAAAGAGAATACTATTATTAAAGAATAATAAGATGAAAAGAATCTAACACGGTTCATAATAAAAATCGGGTGGTAAAAATACCACGCTCTGGTACGGCACTGTGAAAACTCTGCAGGCGTAGGGAAAAACAAGTTATTTAAAATTGGAGTGTTTATTCTTTTAAGAACGTAATCTAGTATTTAAGAAATCATCATGTATGTAGCGTTGTTAATCTATTCTTGTCAGTTTGCACGGAGTACGGAGAAATTTCCACGTCCTTCTAATCCAAAAACTTTCACCTTATATTAATAGACCAATCATACCGCTGTAGTAAGCTTACTTGGGACGCTAAGATTAATTGAAAAATGAATAGATAGCGGTGAAGGCGCTGTTCGTAGACTAGGAGCATGTCGGCGAGTAATCCAGTCTTATTATGCAGCACGGGAAAGTCGAAGCCGTCATTTATGACCGTTGGCGTCTATAGCAATTCTTTTAGAGGTTGGAAGTATTCATCCCCACAAGTGACCAGGTTAAAGTGTGATTGAGCGACAGCCAACAGCGGACCTTAGGCGCCTCATTCCCCAAACAATAAAATGTGGGCCTCGCTTGCTGGTCTCAATTAATAGTCCGCAACCAGGAAAGTGTGTCGCAAAACTTTCCCCTCGTCAATTATCAGGAGGTTCTGGTTTCCTATAATACCTAGGCTATTAGAAGCCATCTTACATTTAATAAATTCACTTAGTGATTTGACCTACAGTATAGTGTGGGCGAAGTGTTAAAATTACGTGGTTTCGTTACTGGTATTTATCACGTCTGTGACGACTGCCTTCACAAACCAACACAACCGAAGCACACCTAAGCACATTCTGCGACAGGGGGTTTGAAAAGATCTAGGAGAAATAAATCCTAGTGCTTGCTCGTTTATTCTGCTTGTCTTCGAACTTTCCAAACTTTTCACACCTCAGTTCACGTTTCAATACCCAGAGGCCGGACGATTTTTACTCTGCCTTATTAGGTGAGACGCAGCTAGCCGACTCTAACGCTTTACTTAAACTAAGATTATACACAGAACAATACCTGAAAATGGATGGTCCGCCTAACCATCCGATCAAATGGGGGACATATCGAGAGGGTGTCCGGTCCCAGCTGCCGAAATTTGAGTCCCTGCCACAGGATGGTCTTGCATTAATGCAGTCGTATCAGGCTGTCCTCGACAACGATGAGACTTTCACCCAGTATTTCTCAGACGAGCCCCTCGAAAGTTACACTGTCGAGACACGACTAAGGGAAACACTGGGGATTCGCCCCCCGTGTTCATCTGACTCTAAGTCGTCTAGGGATAAGAATGATCCCTCGATTAGCTGGGTCAACATTTTCCGACACGGCAGTTTCGAAAAGCAAAGCGACGGTTCCTATCACTGTTACGATCAGGGAAATCTCGTTAAAATTGATGAGTCTCTTCACAAGAGCATCCTCCTCAACCGATGTTTCCTCCCAGCAAACTCCTACCTGTGGCCAAGTCCCGCCGACGCTGAAAGAGAGTCCGAAGTCACGTTGGCAATAGAGGCGGACGTCTTGGATGAACTCGACAAAAAGATCAAATGTCAGTACTTCCCGGTCCTTTTCACACTCGCATGCCGGAAGAGACATACTGATGGAAACAGACGTGGAGAAACTGAAGCGACTTCAGCTGGCACTGAAGAAACGCCGAATTAAACTTCTTCAAGGCATTCAAGACCCCGTGAAAAGGTCTCGGACACCGCATACCCCTGGATTACAGTATCCTACCCCAAGCGAGTCATTTCGTCCCACAATATCTGTTGAAACGCATAGTACCCGTCCACGCAGTGCATCCGAAAGCTCAGGTGTCTCAAGCGGATCCGACATCCCTTTCATGGCCCCTGGCGATGTCTCAAGGCCAATATCTTATGACAGTGCTGACGATGATAATGATGATGATGATTCGGTTGACAACTCACACCAACAAGGGCCTTCGAATGTCATCACCGAAAGCAACCAGAAAGCATATGAAAATGAAATGGGAGTGTCAGTGTCTGGACTTCTCAGCAACGGAAAGCCCGAGGTCGCACAAAGCCTGGTTCATACACAGGAGTCTAAGCCATTCAAAGGAGACGGATCAGCGAAACACCAGCTCCATGGCCACGGGGACCTGATGCGACCGCCTCCGAAAAAGCAAAAGGTGGAGATTGCCCCATCCCCAGAAGATATCGAGACCATCGACCTTAGTGGAGAACTGCCAATGTGGAGAGAAAAGGTCGATACTCCCACTAAACCGCAGCCCACATCCTCCACTGCAGGAAAGAAACGCAAAGGACACAAGCGAACGCGGAATAACTTCACCGACTACGAGAGGGAGCACGCCCCAGCCTGGTTCAAGAGCCAGGTAGACGCAGGAAAGCTCCCGAGTGAAATTGAGAAGGCCTACGTCGAAAAGTTTGGTGTCTTTCATCGCTGGCTCACAGTGAAGCTTTGGGTCGACCGGATGGAGGAAAGGGCCGCTAAAGCAGAGAAAATGGTCGATCAAGCAGAGAACCCGAGCAAAATCGTGGTATTGAAAGTACAACTCCCGTTGCATCTTCATTTGGCCTTTTTGAATGACAATCCACCCTAGCCGATTCGGACATTCCCAACGAGCCGGGTAATATCAGCTGCTGCTGCTGCCCCCAGCCATCGTATTGCTGCCGCGCCACCCTATGTATCCCCATACCCCTTATTCCGGCCCTCCCAGCAGCCTGGGGGCCCACCCGTCCCATACAAGTTGGACTGGCCCTCCAAAACGGCTGTATCGACACCATTCAAGAGTGGCCTTCCGAACGTGTACTGATAGGTCGGCTTGGGTGTCGGTTACTGCAGGTCATTTTTCAACTGACATAACTTGATCGTATTCACTTTCAAGGCCCAAAGAAAGTTCGCTCACTGTATGTATCATCAGTTGAGAGCACCCCCGAGCATCTGACTAATCTATATTCTCAGTCCTGGAGAGGATTCTCACTTAGCAGGAAGTTTCACTTCTGTTTGTGATCTCTGCGGATTCTTTGTGCAACTGGTCAATACTTATCTTCATATCAGCCACTTCTTACGTTAATAATCCCGTTCCTACCATGAACGCTTGATGTCGGTGTATTCTTTTGTCATTACTGAAGAGACAGACAAAATATATCCATAATGGGTGACCTAATTGGCCACCAAATGCTATCTGGACTATGCACACTGGAGGAGTCGTAGAAATCAGTAACAGACATCCGCTTGAGGACAACATATTGTAAAATCAAGGTGCGAGTTGATTTCCTAGATTTCCTAGGCACATGCGTATGGCTAACATGACCCTTGATTTCTTGCAAGTTTTCCGGGTCATGGCCCAGGCAATACAGCAGTGCATAGCCGCCAGTGCGCCATATCGTATTTTGCCAGCAGAACATTTCATAAAATTAGTATATGTATTTTATTGACTACAGAAATTGATAGAAATTGATAGTGTGAAAAATGACACTATAGAAGTTGATATTGTAGGAATTCAGATGTTATAGACAAGAATAGTCGGCCGCTCATGCGGCTGTAGTCTTCTTGTTCGTCTTCTAGGGTAGTCTTCTCCGGTAGTCTTTTTATATGTCTTTTTAGTGGTCCTTTCTAGTAGTCTCCTTAGGTATTTTTTTTAGATAACTACCTATATAGATATTTTCTTCCCTTCTTAGTTTCTTATAGGCTCCATTCAACCTGACTCTTTACGTTCAATTCTCCGCGCGCCTCTGTCTTAAGCTCTATCGTCAACGTCGAAGTGAATTTCTCGTCGCACCAACCGGCCAGGCCACCCACCTACACAGCTCTCACATAGCAAACGGTCTCAATTAGTACGTGTCCCTCTCCCTCCACGGTCACACCCATATAATAGAGTTTCCACGCTAGTAGTACGCTACGCCTACGTCCCTCCTTTGGCGGCCACTCTACTCTTAGTGTATCTCCCTCAACGTAGCTATAACCCGCTTCTTCACGCAGTTAGCAGGTACCTCCATATTCGATGTAAACCTCCACAATCCGCTTCTTTGTGCAGCCAATTCACCTTACAAGTTGCTGCCTGATGCGGCCACCCTTCCACACCGTCTTTTCCAGCAATGATGCAAACAAGACCTTTTTGCTACGCCTGCTAACGTGAATTCGAACCAATTTTACTTACTACCGACGTGGACTATCCACACTCTAGAACAATGCTTCCGAGACACTAACACCGTCAATTCGGCTAACACGATCACCCCGGCTCCCGGTTCGCAAAGACCAATGCCGTCTTCACCAGCGACTCCGTTCTTCGATACAACAACCCTCTCCGCAACCAAGGTTTACGGCCCGTGGGTGACCACAACGTTCATGGTTCCTTGCGTAAGGGTATTGTCAAATTTAAAACTCGGTTGTCTCACGACTTATGTAGTCTCCACAACAATTCAGCCTCTCAACGAACTGCATCTTGATATCTCTCTGTAGACCTCTCTCGCTGACAGTTATTTTCTACTTGTGCACATATGATAAAACATAATTTGCTAACAGTTTATACTAACAAGGTAAATATGAATTGCACTACCTCGGCCGTGCCCCCTCTGCCTGATTTTTATATGGAGAAGTCGAATATATAGGCTAAGATAGACTTCCCGCTTTGTCTAGTTCACGAAGAAAAGGTACGCTAATATAGCCACATCATATAAGTCTTCGAAATAGATGTGAGAGAAAGAAATGTAAAACCTCACTGTCGCTATAGAATTTGCATTCGTTTGGTAGCCCGCGCGTTTCGTTGATCGCTCCCTTATAGATCCTCAACCGCTCCTAGACTCACCTCTACCTCTCCCAAGTTGTCCACCTTCGCCCCATTCAGAACATTGTTACGGCATTATACTAGCGGTTATTCCTCTCACGCCACGAACTATGGCAGGCCGCCACCCTCTTACCCAGGTACCCGACCTGGTAGGGGCTAGTGGCAACCCGTCGCGTGAAGCCGACATGGCGCTTAGTCCATACCCTGCACTGTTGCACGACGTTGCTGAGGCTTACGAGAAGTTCGCTGGATACGCCAATATCATTGCTAAAGGTGGGCCCCTGGCACCCCAATTTGGCGATTCACTTTTCTACTCCGAAGTAGAAAGGACGGCTGCTAGAATATTCGGGGAGCCACGCCCACGCTTGGTTGAAGGCGACAGCAATACACTCATTGAATGGACCGATGTCCTTCGCGAATTGCTGACTCCCGGGGACTTTCAACGACAAGCCAATGGGATGTACCGATGCCGCGTTCGGGGAAGCTTAATCGAGGTCTCTGAGGCGAACTACATTGAAATCCTCACCGGCGTGACTGAACGACTTTTGCAGCCATTGCAAAACTTGTCCGATGAGCAGAAGGAGACTCGAGTGCGTCTCAAATTGAGTGCCTACCTGCATCAGACCCACCAGACCCTCTTGCAATGTAAGTTCGCCCATTGCTCTGAGCTTTTTTGTCTCTAAACTAATCTCATAAACTACTAACTAGTTGCGACCGCAGTCCAGACGTCTATTGATGCTTTGAACACACCCCCGACTATTCACGATGCAAATCCCAGCTCTACTGGACGTGATCAAGCCCAACTGCGTACTCCAATGTCGGCTCGACAACCCGTGAGTTCTTCTCGTGAGGTAATCTGCATATCCGATACTGAAAGCGACACCGTCAACAAGTCTAGCGCCAACATCAAACAGGAAGCACCAGAATCGGGCCAGTCTGAGCCCCCTGAGATCGTTAGGAGGTATATGGCGGAAGTCATGCAATCTCACACGCAAGGACGTATCAAATCTGGATCATCTGAGGTTCTTCAGAACAATTCCATCGAGCAAACGAGCGACACCAATGATTACGATTACGTCCCGTCAACCGACGTTTTCCGAAGCAATTCCACTGGTTCTGCGAGCTCCACGGGTGATTATGCCTCCTCACTCGACGTTTCTCGGGGGAATTCCAATGATTCAGCGAATGGCACGAATGATAATGCCGGGTATATTGCATATGGCATCTTGCGATTGGTCGCTAGCCTGGTCAACGACAACAATGCCGATGCCGAATTGGTCGATAATAACTCCTCCGCTCTGAACGACCCTGAGCTCGAAAACACGGATGCCAATGGCAACATCAATTCCAATGCCAATATCGAACCGTCTGGCCTGACTTCCGAAATGGCCTCTGACACTATCCGTCCGTGGTTGTCCAACATCAATGCCCCTGGTAATGAAGACGACGATGCTCAATCATTTGGATCCGACATCCCTTTTTAAGATCAAATCCGAGCAGCCATCCCGCTCCACTGATACTGCAGAAAATGAACATGGAACGACACCCCAAGGCTCAAAGAGACGCTGAGCTGAATCCATTTCCAGCGAGTCTGGAAAGAAGACAGGGTCAGGCAAAAGATACTCTCAGTTGGAAGAGGATGAGGCGCCAGCATTTGTGAAGTATCTGGTCGACAAAGGATCCACTGGCGCCGAACTCGAAGAACAATACTCCCAGATGTTCGGGCTTTCCCGTTCTGCGGGTGCTATCTTCAAGAAATTCGCGATCAAAGGTACTTGGGCGTTGATGAAATCCCACCGAGAAGCCAAGAGGCCAAAGACTATGGTACCAAGCCCATTACTACAACCTTTCTAGAGAACTTTACTGACAACTCTTCTAGTCCGCCTAGTCTTGCTGGGATAGTGGCAGGTGATGGCTCTTTGGAGTTAGAACCAGATGGGTTGATGAACGTACCTATGATATGAGAGGCGACTTGAGAGAAAACGGGGCAGTCAGCTATCAATTGGGAGGATCGATGGGATGATGGGGGTTTCTTATGCTATTTAGGAGGAGATGAAGCAAGTCTGTATCATGGCCGGTCATAACCACTGCTTAATGAATTTCATATTATTATCAAATCAGGAATTCGACATAACTCACCATCTATCAGATTTAATAATGGGCTTTTAGGGTCAGCAGATAGAAATAGAAAACCGCCAATGCTCTCTGAGGTGTCCATAGTTGGGACCAACCCTTAGCGTTTTCCTCTCATAGTATTCGCAGCAAATACATGGACCTCGTGATTCCCATCGAGTCTGAAATTTTCGTCTCGACACTTCGCGACTTTCTTCTTATTGCACCCACAACGCGTCTGAATTTTCCGACCAAAGACTTTTACCATCTTACTCTTTCCTTTTTATGCTGATTGACCCCCAAGGTTGTCGCATAAGTAGTCCCCACCATAATGAAGAAGAAGAAGGGTCTCAGTGCCGGCCAAGCTAAAGCATTGCATGAAAAGCAAGATGGAACCAACTACCCTACCGAATCACCTAAGGGTGTCCTTGAAGAAAGTGAGTCTTCGTCCGTGGGTTCCGATGCTGAACTTGAATCCGCACTCAACAAGTTTTTCGGCGGTCCTCCTTACTGCTTGATCCTACCTGACTGCATTCAGCGCCATACCGAACCTCGGACGAGCAAGAGAGTGTGTAGGGGGCGCGTTCAATCGTTCCACCGCTCATACCCCATTGTCACTTGGATGGATGTACTTTCTGAAGCAACAACCGCAGATCAATTTCAACTCCAGGCAAATGGCATGTACTGGTGTCGTATTAAAGGAAGGGTGGTTGAGATATCTGCGGAGAATTACCACTTCATCGCATTGGGTTACCCGCAACGCATGATGCAGTCTTCACACCTGTCTGAGGTGCAGAGAGGACAAGAGACTGCTGGTGCAGTTGCAAAACAAGGCGTCAGCCCTTTCAATGCTGTCGTGAATGGTGAGTTTGCAGTCTGCCCTAATCAGTCATCTGATACTAATATAGAACAGCAGACACAGGATCGCTCGACAACTCTGTACCCGACCCAATGGATATAACCCGAAGCTCAATCGCATCAGATATCTCACATCAAACTGAGAAAAGCACCACGGTCTCACATCAGAGTGAGAGAGATGTCAAAGGAACCTCGCACGTAGCCCAAGAGTTCCAAGATGAAACATCACGGCTTCGCCCCAACAACAGACAGTCTGATTTTCAGTCTCGACATAAAGAGAGTTTCTATCACTGGACCCCCATTTTAGTCGCAAACAACCCGGTTAGACCAGAAGATGACCCGATCAAATCTGACATCACAACCCGCGCTCGGGATGGCAGCACAGGAAGCTCGGGTATCCCACAACAGTCCCCATCCGAAATAAGTAGTTCTGGAAACAAAGACAAACAACCAGCTACTCCGGTCCGTCGCAGGAATGTTTTCATTCCCTGGACCCCCTCTCCAAAGAAAGAAACCCGCACCCAGGGGAGTTCAGTTGCCTCTAATACCTCCCCGCGTGCAGGACCGGCGATGCGGTATTCATCGCGCGAACTAAGGGAGGGGCCAGCATTTATCAAGTCGCTCATCGAGGCAGGCGCGTCGTCGGAAGAGCAGGAGGAGCTATACGCATCCAAGTTTGGTATTTCTCGTTCCCAGTTTAGACTTGTCAAGAAGTTCGACCTGATCGATATGAAAGACGGCGGCTTTGAAAAGGCGGCGTTCAAGAAGGCCTGGAAACAACACAAGCCTCAGGTAAGAGATATCCTAATCATCCTAAACCATCTTACTCCGGTCTCTTTCTTGCTTAATCAATCTTTTGGCTAACATTTGTTAAGTCCACCTCAGCAAATATGGAAACCCGAGAATCCAGCGTGCCAACTGTAACTTCCCAGGCAAGTGGCGAGGGTGACAGGGGCATGGGCAAGGGGAAGAAAAGGGACCCCGGTCCTTCTGATGCTGCATAAGGCCATGATGAAAATCTCAAGTCGGCCCCAGGAGCCTACATTCTTAGAGATCAACTTTGGTTCCGTTCACACCCAGCTTCCAACAAACCTCACAAGCAGTATGGGGGAAGGAAAGATGATACTTTTGCTGGGACGCTCGAATTGGGTTGGCGGGGCGGGGTGGGGAGGGGAGGTGATACTACTTGGCTGACAGGTGCATGTGAGACACATACGTACTCCGTACCCACTGTAAGATTCATAAGCAGAATGAAAGTGTACCCAAAAGCGATGATGCAGTATATTGACAAAATTAGTTGTAAGTACATAAAGTATAAGCGCACCAGCCGGGCTTAATCCTTTGTTAAAAGCATGAGAACTAAACAATTATTTTGTAGTGAACATATGCAAATAGGAAAAAGCCGAATCCACCATAGATGCTTCAAAAAAGGGCTAGTGTTCACCGTTCTTACAGGGCTAGAGCAAGACCCAGAACGCCAGCGGCGCCAGCAAGGCTCATGGCGATACCAGTAGGGGCGGCACCACCATCGGCAGTGGTCGATGCAGCAGATCCAGACGCCGAAGCCGAGGGCGAGGACGAGGCGTCCGAGCCGGTGGTAGTAGAAGTGTCAGAGGACGAAGCATCAGAGCTAGAGGCATCAGAGCTGGAAGCGCCGGTGGAGGTGGCCTCAGCAGTGCTAGGGCTGGAGCCGCTACCGCCAGAGCTGGTGATCTCGGCGGCAACGGACGATGCGAAAGAAGGATAGTAGTCCTCAACAGCAGTGGTGACGTACTCCTTCACGCTGTCGGGAAGGCTGCTGTACCAGGTGGGCCAGGAGTTGGAGACCATGCCTTGCTCGACTTGGGAAAGGAAGTTGGCGGTGTTGGTGGCTTCGGCCCAGAATGAAGTTGGGACGGCGGTTGCGAGAACCACGGCAATAGAGGGAGGAATGAGATCCTCGAGCTCAGCGTCTGCGGATTCAAGGGCGGACTCAACGTCAGCTGGGGCGGCCATAGCCATGCTGGCGAAGAGGAGGGCTGCGAGAGATTTGTACTGCATGGTGACGGTTGAACTATATGCTTGGGTATAAGATAGAGAATAATACAATCGAGGTGAAGAGACGGCCTCTGGTGTAGTCGAGTAATTGAAAGAAAGAAAGAATCAGCTTCCGGGGTCTTTATGCTTAAATACTTAATTACGCCCGACCCGATGCGTTGTTACAAAACCTGGAAGGTCTCGCGAGGATGGGGCTCGGGCGGCGAAGCCCGAATGAGCCTGCCGCACTATGTTCCTGGGTTCCACCACCAACGGCCAATCGCAAATTCGTCGCCCCCAAAGCAAATGGATACAGGCACACCTGATATCTTTATAGCGCAATCCTTCGCCCTATAATTTCGACCCTATCATTTCGAATGTTGGGGGCAAGTTCCACTGCGGCGAAATTACCCACCACTCTACTCCATGCAATCCAGAGCGGAGCTGCCATCGGCTTACTGATGTCCCCCTCTTTTCTGCTCCCTGGACTCTTTCAAGCCCTACTCTTCCTCCAGAGCCTGACGCTACGGGCGTAAGAGGAAGCTCCGGTGTCCTGTCCGTTCGCCAAGTCCCAAGACTCATTACGCACGCCTTCTTTACGGGCCGGTTCATCATTGGAGCCGGAGGCTCTTGGAAATTTATATGACATCATTTTCTGGGGGCCGAAATTTGCTTAGAAATACTTGTTGGTGCCTCTGTCTGCACGGTGTTTGACTGGCGTTTGGAAGGTACGTAGTATCATGCCTGCCTGACCAAATGCACGGGCTTGTTGGTGCGATCCGGGGGTTCAGTAAGACAATATGCACTGCCCACGCAGACATCTCACCCATCATCATTCGTGCGAAATCATTATCACAAGGTATCGAAAAGGATCTACAGCGTACACAGCCCTGTAGCCCACGCTGTTTGTGTAAGTAAAAGGTCATCATGCCGACAGTTAGATTCCAATGAAATCAACCAGTCTACTATGTGTAGTAATGCTGAGAGATATTAAGTTGAGCCCGTTTGAGTGCTCTGCGATGAACAGTGGCAGTGCTTGGGGTGTTCTTATAGCCACTATTGGTACTTACATATTTTTATTCTCGGCATTCATAATCGTTGTAAACCATTCAGGCCCAGTCGCTATCATCCCCCATTCAGGATGACGGTTAACGACCATCAATCAGGTTTTACGCGATTTGCGTAGACGTGTAAGAAGCACTATGCATACACCTACGTATCGACTCACACTAGTAGTACCGACTGTATTTAGTGCCAATCCGGGAATAAGCTATCAAACTTCATGTATATATACTTCATGTATATATATACATCACTTGAAGACGGATTAAGCATGACTTCTTCGTAGACGGAAATACGAAGGTAGTGGGTTCGTGTCAAATAATACTGCCTTCAATCGCCATTCACTGCCGGGCCAAGGCTACCACGGCCCCGAAATGTTCACACGGGGCTGTTTTTGCTGTTGGCAAGAAATCCCCGTCCATTATCGTCGTACGAGAGCAATTTGGACAATTTGAGAGAGCCGGGGCAATTGAAGCAAAGTCCCAGCACCTCTTCGTTTACAAATGAAATGGTAATTTAAACTAAATAGAGCAGAATAGACCTGCCACCCTTGATAGTATATATATGAAAAGCCCCTTTAGTATTGTGTTTACAATAATCGTTCTCCCCTACCGGAGTTGGAAGACCTCCCCTTCATTAGGAATAAATGTGCAATAAAATATATGCAATCTTTCCTACTCGTAAAAATTATGTGGAGTTATGTTGACGGACATGAAAAATTGC
>CAJVRC010000853.1:33092-69782 GCA_911456345.1 Penicillium egyptiacum | reverse complement strand
TCTCCCTCGGGGAATCGAACCCCGGTCTCCCGCGCTTATCGGTGTTAATGACAAGCGGAAATCATCACCACTAGACCAAGGAAGATGCGATGGCTGAGTTACTGCTCGGCCACTTGGCTGGTTGATGGGAAAATGAGGGTCAGACTACTCCATGACGGCTTTCATAAAACTGAACCTCCATCGAAC
The DNA here is from genome assembly GCA_911456345.1 of Penicillium egyptiacum. Taxonomy (NCBI): domain Eukaryota; kingdom Fungi; phylum Ascomycota; class Eurotiomycetes; order Eurotiales; family Aspergillaceae; genus Penicillium; species Penicillium egyptiacum. Next base: position 69,596 of record CAJVRC010000853.1, on the reverse strand, counting down.
CACTTACCCCTCTCCTCTCGCCCAATCGCGATGCAGTTTATTGGCCGGTCCTTAGCAATATGCTGTCTTAATAATTCCATGGCCATTCTTTGTGGAGATAGCCCTGCCTAAATCCCACCATCTCCACCCTTCAATGTCCTCAAACGGAAACTCCTGGAGAAGTCCGGGTCTAAGACCCAGAACCGACTTCCCCACAGGAGGCTTAAATACTTCAGAGATTGCCGCATTATTCTTTGCGTGAGTTCAAGAATCACAGAAAACTAGTGACCATGACATTCGTTTTCAAGAATGGGCGCATCTTCATCCCGTCGCAAGCCTCGAATAATGAGGGAAATTTTGCCGAGAGCATGATCATTGAGAATGAAAGGATCTCCCACGTCGGCTCTCTCGATGGAATAACCATCTCGGAAAATGCAAATGTCATTGACCTGGAAGGTCGCACTGTCATTCCAGGCTTCATCGACGCCCATGTACACCTCCTGCATTACGGGCAGTCATTGCGTAAAGCCGATCTCATCGCATGCACCTCACTCGGTCAAATCCGCGGAGCCATCAAAACTTACGCTGAAGCCCATCCTTCTCTGCCGCGCATCTTATGCAGAGGCTGGATCCAATCATCTACCAATGGAGTCGCACTAGCCAGTATGCTGGATGGTATCGACCCACGTCCCATCTATATTGACTCCTTCGACCTCCACTCCATGTGGTGCAGCGCAGCCGCCCTCGATGAAATGGGGGTTCATACTGCCTCCGATTTTCCCGGTGGAAAAATCCACCGGGATGACAATGGAAGGGCTTCAGGACTACTCGACGAATCTGCTGTTGTGAATCTTGCATGGCCTTATCTAGACAGTGTTACCTCCACGGAAGACAAACTGAGCGCGTTGGACACTGCAGTTGCTGCATACACCGCTGTCGGTTATACCGGAGTGGTGGATATGGCCATGGACGAAGGAACTTGGGAGATCCTGAATCTCTATCGTCGAGATCACACCATCCCATTCCACATCGGCGTACACTGGCTCGTCCCCTTCTCAGCGGATCAAAATGCCAACTTCAAGCACGTGGATCGAGCAATCGAGTTACACCGCCAGTACAACCAGCCGGATTTCCATGTCCTCGGAGTAAAGCTCATCTGCGATGGCGTTGTCGACGGATGCACTGCCGCTCTCCTCCAACCGTACACTGGTAAATCCGATCCCGTCGAGCCAATCTGGCCAGAGAATATGCTACAAGAAGTAGTCCAGCGCGCGGACTCCGCGGGAATACAATGCGCAATTCATGCCATAGGCGATAAAACTATCCACCAAGCAATCAACGTGCTGTCGAGAGTCGGCACGCCAGGCCGGAGACACAGAATCGAGCACCTGGAGCTGTCAACCTCAGAGGACGCTAAGCGACTCGGTCAGCTAGGTATCACGGCCTCGATCCAGCCCGTGCACTCGGATCCTATGCTTTTCAAGGCGTGGCCTGGTCTTGTCGGGCCCGAGCGCTGTAAGCGCGCATTCGCCTACAAGGAGTTCCAAGACGGAGGTGCTCCTATTGCTATCGGCACCGATGCTCCTACTGCGGCTCACTTCCCTTTCCCTAATCTTTACAATGCTACCACTAGGCGCTCGGCGCTTCAGACCGAGATGGTTGATACTGTAAACGCGCATTTCGGGTTGGGTTTGGTTGAGGCGGCTACTGGTGCTACGGCTGGTGCGGCTTATGCGCGATTTGCTGATTCATGGACTGGAAGTCTGCAGAAGGGATTATATGCGGATTTCTTGGTTGTTGATATGCAGTGGAAGCCGGAGACATTGCTTCAGGCGCGTGTCTGCCAGACTTGGTATCGGGGGAAGAAGGTTTTTGATTCGTGACGTGGTTGATAGGTGTGGCTCATAGACTTCGAATTACATGGAAGAATACCAGAAAAGTTTTGAATTGCTTTTTTCTATTCCTTATGACGTTATTGCTTCTACTATGCGGGGTGCACATCACGGTGACATCACCAGTACGCGCTTTTGCCTCACGAAACAATTTGAGACTATCACGATGTGATATACAGCACACAAGATATATAGTATCGATTGGCAGTCTCTTAATTTACAGCTATCGCCGTTTCATGAAGGCATCACTCCTAGTTCGATCTACTTCCCTCTAGAACTCCCTATGTAGTTCCAGTTCTAAGTCGAACAAAGTATATGAACGCCAATTACTCTTCGACTTTTTCAGGCTGCTCCTGGAGTCCACGGTCGGTACTTATGTCAGAGAGGAAGGAACCTGATGCTCGTTAGTACAAATAACATGATCCCTGCGCTCGTAGTTCGGGCATAACGAAGACATACTGTGATCTACCTCCTGCGAGGACCGGCGTTCTGTGCTCTTGTGTACACCTTCCAAGGCATGTTGGTGTGCAAGCTCCGAGCACTGTTCGCTGGAAGATCTGTTTTTAATTTGAATCTGTCAGTTACGGGATGCTTCAAGGCAAGCTTTGGAAGTCGTGGTCTAAACGCACGGGGCGACATCTCTGTCCACCATGAGATCTTTGGGATTGGTTTGGCTTTTCTGCTGATTCTCCATATCTCCAAGAGAGCTGCGGCGCTTTTCGTAATTGGGATCTAGGGGGTTTTGATCTCTGTCGGTCTTGACCATGTTCGAGTGCGTAGACTCTGTAGTGGTGGCAAATGAAGGGCTGGCTATATGTGAAAGTATTGAGAAGCGAATTCGTTTGGAAATATTTTGGAAACTGAGAGAAAATAAACCTATTTATCTTCTGTTAAATGCGGGGGAGCCTTCGATGTCATAAGTTGGGCGTGGCAAACTTATGATATAAACACTTCACGCGAACCTATCAGATTTATCTTGATCCTGGTATTTGAATGACGGATTTCACACATCCTAGCTATTGACCATGAAGAATCGAAAAAGGAGATTAACTATTGTGGTGCTCACACGAAGCCGACTTCTTCGTTACATGAGGCGAAATAGTTAATTATGGCCAACTATGTATGAGGTCAAGTGCTCGTCAATGGACGACACGATGGCAAATTAGTAATGTTCTGGTCTTTTCCATTGTGTTTGGGATTGTGGAAACTATGAGTGGAGGAGGGATGTGAAAAGTACACATGCAGCGATCCTCATCGTCCATCCTAGATATCTTTCGTTGGCTTACTGGGGAGATCCTAAGGCTTTTAGATCTCGATGCGGAATAGTAGCATTGATTTTCTAAATATGAGACAAGTCAGTATCATCTATTAGCGATAAACGTCTTTTTGCTAATTCTTCCACAAAGGCAACACTTCAGTGGCGGCCCTGTCATTCTCCATAAATTCTTTCCGAAGTCGAGATGACAGGCCAGTTTCCAAGGCACGTAGATTTCTCGGTGGATTTGGAAGATGACGAATATTACATGACAACAGAATTGAGTTCCGTTCCTGACTTGCTGGTGTCATAAATGGGCTATTAGCATGACCTATGAGTAGAGCTAGACTGTAATTGATGGGCGCCACAACGATGTTGGCCTGCTGTCGACCGGGAAGTCATCGTGGTTTGAACTGAATGAAGATTTTATCTGATCCAATATTAGTGCGGGGGTCTATCTGGTTGATGTTAGAGAGCCCAGGGTAGTTGTCGCTTGCAGACAGGGAAACATTTGCCTAAACAAGAAAACATACTAGTACCTATTAGGCAATGGAATGCGATTGGAATCGATCCGCAACAAAATAGGTTGGAATCAGAGCTCGGATCCGAATTTTAAGGTTCGCTTCTGATGATTTTGATCATTGGTATACTCGATGGATATTGAAATTGGACATCTGGAATTTGTGGATAATTCATGTGCGGCTGAAGCAATTGCGAAGTGCTATTAATAGGGTCATAATTTTATAGAAACCTGGAAGGATCGTCAATCTGAATAGAAGGTTAGAAGGCGACTACGGCTATGAGAGAGAACAAAGACTCGACAAGACAAGATTATCACAGTCACTTGAAGCGTCATTCTTGTCCCGATTGATAGAGATTAAAGTAAATTAAGCCATTCTCTTGGCTTCTTAAGGTGCCACTACGTCTTGGCTTCTTAATACAGCCTAGTACCTTATAGATCGATTAGCTATCCGACGTTGAAGCTACGAGATCGCAAAACGCGGAATGATAGATGATAACCAGGACAAAGATTGTCTTCTAGGCCCGATCGACGAAAATTGTGGTAGTTCCAAGGTGTATCGCGTAGGGTAAGCCGCGTCCGGATAAACCCCACAGGGCCGACAAAGCCAATGTGGGGTGCAGCAGTAGATCATTTAGCTAATTCCTTCATCTAAGCACATCAGAAGAAGAGCCGGTCAAAGCAACATCTTCAACCAACCACGTTGTGTGAAGTCCAAATCGACCCTGGGGCATATTGTCACTAGTCCCAATATGGCCATTGTCTGGAGAACTGGGCTTCAGGTGGGGAGAAGATCAATCTGTTCGGATCAGTTGAGATTGCGCGCACAGAAATTCTCTTCAGCTCGAATTGATTTAAATGAAGCTGGATTCTCTGTTTTCTGGAGGCTTGAAATTAGATTGCTAATTGGGACTACAATCTACATATATAAACCCTTTTCTGGGGAAGAATTACATCATACCTTCAAGTTCGGTTACTTTGGATTCCCCCACGCGGACGAGTACCACGAAGACAACAAGGACTTGCGAATTTAGACTAGCCACGAAGAGTCTCGTCGAATTTCAGCGGGATCAGGATGGTGTTCCGTCGAGGCGATGTGTCCGGCCATGACCAGACAATAGGTAAAACCAGAACGACACCAGCAATTGAGGTCCAGAATATTGACTAACAGCGGCACAGATCGTCAAGAGCCCAACAAACATGTCACTATCGTGTCCTGGGATGGGCCACGAGATCCCGGAAATCCATACAACTGGTCTCTGCGCGAGAAATGGCTTCTCACAGCTCTCGCCGTGTTCGCCACCTTCATGACCATGATAAACGGCACAATCATCACAGTAGCCCACGATCCCATGAATGAACAGTTTAACATTTCAGATGCCAATTTTCCTCACTCCTACTGGCCCGTCACGTCGTGGGCTGTAGGCGGCGGTTGTTTCTCCCTGCTGGTCCTCCCGCTCATGGAGGACTTTGGTGTGCGATGGGCGTTCCTGTACACCTACGTGACTTTCATCTGCTTCGTCGTGCCGCAGGCTGTGGCACAGAATTTTTACACGCTTGTAATAACGAGATTCTTCGCTGGAGGATGCGTCTCCATCCTCGCCAATACCTCTGGCACGGTGATTGGGAATGTTTGGGACACTGAGCGAAGTCGCAACGTCCCTGTCAGTCTTTTCATTCTTGCCTACTTGTCTGGGAGTAGTATTGGACCCGTCATTGGAGCTTCTATCTACCATGCCCTCACGTGGAGGTGGATTGGCTATATCCAGCTCATGTGGTATGGTGCTTTCTTCCCTCTGTACTTCTTCTTGTTTAAGGAGTGTCGTGGAATTGTAATCCTAGGGCGGCGGGCTAAAGCTCTGCGACGTGAAGGCAAGAATGCCTACACCCAGCATGAAATCGACACACAAGGCCAGTCGATTTTGAGCATCGTGGGCCACAGCGCGATTAGGCCTCTTTTCCTATTCTTCACCGAGTCTGTGGTGTTTGTATCGACGCTATGGTCCGCCTTTACCGTCGGTACTTTGTATCTGTTCACTCAATCTGTTGAGCAGGTATTCGAAGAGCTGTATGACTGGACACCAGCACAAGCTGGATACGTCCAATCGGCAGTCGTGATCGGGGAGCTTTTAGGATGGGTGGCCACCTTGTTCTCAGGCAAGCTTTACTTCGACTCGGCGTCCCGCAACAAGGAAATCCCGGGCACGCCTATCCCTGAGGCTCGGCTGTATCTCGCTATTGTGGGCGGTATATTCGGAATTTCCGGTGGTATGTTCACATACGCCTGGACGTCATATCCGGACTTTCCGTGGATCGCACCGGCTGTTGGTCTCGCCATGGTAGGAGCCGGTAGCGTTATTGTCGTGACAGGAATCTCCGACTACGTGGTTGATGCATACAGCAAATACGCGGGCAGTTGTATGGGTATTATTGCCACCGGTGAGAACACCCTGGCGGCGTTCTTGCCTCTAGCTACTAGCAGCATGTATACTCATCTTGGCCTCCAGTGGGCTAGTACGGTACTGGCCTTCATTGCGTTGGCTCTGTCTTTTGCTCCAATATTGGTGCTTATCTGGGGTAAAGAAATCCGTGCGCGGAGTCCGTTCATGAAGGAAGCTATGGTGGAAAAGAGGAGGAAGAGTATCGATTCCGTCTGACGGGTCTTGCTCTGTACATAAAGCGATTTGAAAGACATATTGTACATATCGACAGACTTAAAGAGTATGTTTGCTGTATTCGCTGAATATTTTCTCGTGTCCAAGTTCAGCGTTCTCCCTGATTCACGGGGACAAGTTAATCAAGACTATCCTTAGCTCCGAGGAGTTTCCTAAAGGCTTGGCCATGGGTAAAAGGTACCTAGATATGTTTCAGTTTGCTTCGACCTAAGCAAACCTTAACCTATAGACGGCATTCTCACCTCATGGAGCCCCTGCATAATTAAGAACACATGGAGAGTGAATTGAAGACTGTGAATGCCAAGAAACGAGTGGATCTAAATCGTAAGCAAAACAATATAGTTTGGATCAGGGGGGATTCTCATCGAATTCGAGAAACGTCGGAGATATTCCAGATTGCGGTATAGATCGAGGCGGCGCTTGCCCGAAACGAACTTCCCCCCTTGACCTCCACATGTGTCCTTCCACGTTTTGTCCCAAGGCCCTTGAGGCGAGTGATTATTGTGGATTAATGTTGTTATTTTGAGGTTAGTCGCAGACTACCAGTCAGAAGGAAAAACAAGTGAAAAGAAAGGAAGGGAAAAAAGGGGAAAAAAGGAAAAGGGCAAAAAGAAGAACACGCCAAAAAACACCTCTGTATCGCAACCCACGATTCAACGACTGAACCAGGGATAATAGCCGAATTACCCCCGTTAGTCTTGCTCCTCCAAGAACAGGGGGTTAGACGGGCCGCCTCCCTTCTTTCTCGATAGGTCGTCGACCGACCTATCTTTCCGTATGAGGCTCCTTGCATGAGCGGAGGAATAACGTCCCCACGTTTCTCGCAACTGTCGGATTTCTAGATCGTTTCAGGGCGGACGATCAAACGGCTTGATTCCCGGTGCCCTGTGCGATGGTCTGACTACTCCGTACACAGAATAGCATCGGAATACGGCATTTGCACCAGCTGGGTGTCTCTGCCGAGGGTATTTGCTAGTTTCCCAGGGGTCGCGAAATCCTGGTCAGAATTGAAACCTCCAGCCGGAGTCTATATTGATGAATATTCCACGAAGATCGTGGATTTGGATGTAATCCCGACATACTTCCGACATATCTCGCTCCCGATCTGGTAGGGCGCACCAACAATACATGCTTCTCTTTCTGTGTCTGTTCTCTTCTTTGGTTTGAGGGTTGATAGAGCGACGATTGATAGGACGAGGTTGATAGGGGGTGGTTCTAGGGCGAACTAGCCAAGATTCAACGGGGGTTTTTGGTTCGAGGATGAGACATTCTGACACATAGATATGTACGCTGATCTGATAATGATGATCTTTGTGGATGGAGATAACATGTACTCCCTATGTTGTACATGATTGTACATTCTTGTTCTTCGGACACATGGGTGTACAGCCATCTCGGATTCGTACCGAGCTCCTTTAGGCTACCGATCTCATTGAAATTTCTGATCAGGATACCGTACACGAGTCAGAGTAGTCTACCGAGTCCACATGCTGTGGGGTGCCATCCCAGCTCGGAATTCTACCCTACTTCCCATCCTATGGGAAGGCTACGGTACCTGTTTATCCATGTGGTCTGGAACGTCGCTCATCTATTTACGATATGGCTGGCTGGGGAAAAGTGGACCAGACCGTACAGATACGGAGTAAAGGTACATAGAATATCTGTTTGGCTGGGTTTGCGTAGTAGAAAGCACTCGGGCACAACTTTGGAGGGTTGAGCGCATGTACAATTGATAGGTAAAATACTCCTTCAAGATACTAGGTTATACGGAGTACTTTTTTCCCACTAGACGAGTCCCATTCGGCAAAAAGGCACCAGTCCGAAATATCGCATGGACGATCCCAAAGCCACAGCCGTTTATATACAAGGTGCGCCCGGAGCTCGGAGAAAATACCAGGGGAAAAATCGGGAGGTTTCAATGCATGTAAGCGCCCACTCCAAATCTGAAACGACAGGGCGGGTGCTTCAGGTTGCAGCGCCAGTTTGATGAGTCTTGGCTGTCTCCACCTCTTTCCCGTTGGACTCACACGACATTTTTGTCTAGAAGGATCTCTGAATGTGGGAAGTGATATGTTTATCACTTGTTTATGCAGCCTGGTCACCATGTGGATTGGGCCAATCATCAATTTTGGGAATACTACGGAGTAAACAAATATTGTACAGAATAAGACAAGGCTATATTCGCTTTTTTGACAAGAATGGTGTTATTTAGTTTGATATCAGACTATGATTATTGTGTTATGAGACACTTCCTTATGTGTATCATTAACAAAGGTAACATTTGAAGTGAAGTATGAAAAGCAATGAAGTACAGACTTTCTGTTCCGCCTTGTAAAAGACAGATGGATACAGTGTAAATAACAATCAAAACCAGATTTATAACATAAATAACACAAATAACACCATTAACAGCGGAGAATAAGTCCTTCGTCCGGTATGACTAAGAATAACCCAAAATAACATACTAGTTTCTGACCGGTCAGACGTCCCTAGGCGCTTCCATTCCCAGCTTCGATTATTATTAGACTTGATCGTATCCTTCCCCCCCCTTCTTCTTCACCAATACTCGAGCTTCCTCTACACTTTCGTTTCTTTCTTCCGCTGCGCGCGAAAATCCCCAGAGGCTTACCGGCTGGTCCAGTTCCATTCTCTGACAATCTCTCTTTCTCTTTGTCTACGAGGCTGGTTCCTCTGTTTCCTTACTCGCTTTTGTGTGATCTAGAACTTCTCCCGATCGGATATCATCTTTACTGGGCGACGTTGATCCTCGCACTTCCGATCCCATCCTGTTAAACCATTCAGCTGGTGAGTTCGATCCGAGGTCTTGCAGCTATGTCTCAGAGTCGCAGAGGGTTCTTTTGATTGGACTCAGTTTGCCTCTTTGTTTGCGCACGCGTTATCAGGCAGTCCTTTCCCCAATGCTAATTACCTATACAGTGCGCTTCACAAAGAAAAACAAAAAAATGTATCCTCAAACAGGTGCTCAAATCCCTATGGCACCACCCCAAAAGCCTGAAACTTTTATGCTCTCCTCCGAAGCACAGCGAAGCCTGCCTCACGACGCGCAAGTTGCCCTTCAGCAAGTGGATAATCGTATGTCTTTGGGTGGTTTCTATTCCCACATCAAAGCAATGTATTGACATGGGACCAGTGAAATATTTCCTTCTGTCAGCTCCCGTTGACTGGCAACCGGATCAACTCATTCGACGCTTTTTGCTTCCCACAGGCGACTATGTCTCTTGTGTTTACTGGTTCGTCCCACCCTAGAGCGTGAAGGCTCGGGAAGCTGACTGACCCCGTCTCAATAGGAGTGGCCTTTTCCACATCTCCGGTACCGATATTGTCCGATGTCTCGCATTTCGATTCCAAGCCTTTGGACGTCCGGTGAAGAACTCGAAAAAGTTTGAGGAGGGCATTTTCTCGGATCTACGAAATCTCAAGGCCGGCGTAGACGCGGTCCTGGAGGACCCAAAGAGCCCGTTCCTGGACTTCTTGTACAAAAACAACTGTATTCGGACGCAAAAGAAGCAAAAGGTGTTTTACTGGTACGGCGTGCCCCACGACCGGCTATTCCTCGATGCATTGGAACGGGACTTGAAGCGCGAGAAAATGAACCAGGAGGCCACCACGGTCGCAGTCAGTGAACCGGCCATGTCCTTCGAATTCGACTCGTCCCAGTCTCTGTACGAGCAATTGACCAAGTCACAACAAGTGAATATGAACTCGTTCGCTGCGCACGCAAGTACGACATATGGCCAGCCCAACTCCCCCGTGGTTCGGACCGTTGACGCAATGCCTCCTCCGCAGATGGCTCCCCCAGCGATCCCCCTGCTCCAGGACTCTGGGAATCAGATGTACAGCCAGCCTCAGATGCCCCTTTCGAACAATCTAGTCCAGAGCATCATTAAGCGCGAGCAGGACTACGGCCCCATCCAGTACGATCGTCACGGAATGCCCATCTCCCGCCCCCATCAGCGCCATTCTTCCATGCCGACCTTCTATGAGTACTCTCCTGCCCCATCCTTCGTATCTTCGCAATATGAGGATTACAGCAATCGCGGCCTGTCCTTCGAGCCAGTCACACCGCCGCAGCATTCGGTCGGACTCGGAGGGGAACCAGCTTACATCGCCAACGAAGACACTGGACTTTACACAGCGATCCCAGATATCTCAAGTGGACCCGCCTACCACCCTATGATGCAGCTGCCTCCTTCGAATCTGTCTAGTGCTCAGTATCAGCCTGCGCCCCGGTCCTTCTCAGCAAACCCGTATCCTGTCATCGAGGGATCCCCGACATACAAACAGCGCAGACGTAGGTCATCTATCCCGCCCAGCACCGGTGCTGTCGCACCCAGTGGCGCAGTTCATGCCCAATCGACAACTCCAGGACCTCAGTCGACCTCCTACGCTGCTCACAGACCAAGTGATCTGCGGCGTTCGGTTTCTAGCTCAGTCGCTCCAGTTGCAGAGGGGGATGAAGCTGCCCAGGAAATCGCTCGGACTTACCCAAGTGCGATGCTGCCACAAAAGGATCTTCTTCATGAGATGTCCCGTCATAGCACGCCGTTGCAGAACCTAGATCAGAGCACCGCACAACATCCAGGCTCAATGGCAAACCAATCCAACGATCTGACATCTCTGCCAAGCAGTGCTGCCATCGAGACTGCGGTTTCAAATACTACTAGTCGGTCCGAGCGTTCGGCGCCTGGTCCTACTCGGAGAGCCAGGAGTGCAACTATGATGGAGTTGGGACCGTATCCAACCAAGGCGCATTCTTGCCCCATCCCGTCATGCGGTAGAACCTTCAAGAGATTAGAACACCTCAAAAGGTAAGCTTACTTTCTATTTTTGCACACGTCGGTGGGGCTGATCTGCACCGTGCGCCGTGTGACCGTTTCGATAGCCGCCGACTGACCCCTGTTTCTAGACACGTGAGAACTCACACACAAGAGCGTCCGTACCCATGCCCTTATTGCAGCAAAGCTTTCTCGAGGTCCGATAATCTTGCTCAGTACGTTATTATTATTCTCCTTCTTTAAGACTTGCACTAATATTCGCTAGACATCGTCGGATCCACGAAGCGCAGCAGGATGGTCAGACTGTTGCCCCAACTGACGAGGATCTGGAGAATGAAGCGCATGAATTCGGTTCCCCCAGGGAAGACATGTCCCCACCGGAGCCCGCTCACACAATGATTGGCATGCCCAACATGACGTCGATGGCAGCTCCCTTGAGCATGCCGTCCGCCCTGACCGGCATGCCTACTTCACACATGATCGCCCCGCAACTTCTCCAGCAACACATGTGAGAACACTACAGAGCACTATGTGTCCTCCACGCAAAACAGTAGATGCATAGCCTCATGTACTGATTACCGGCAATGTTCCGAGCAAATGTTTCAATTCTCCTTTCTCTTCGAGGTCTTCCGGGCGCATACAGGCGTCCTTTTGGTTCGGGGTCTATATTGCCTCTTGTTTAATCGCACATGGTCAATTCTGGCTTTGCACATACCGCGATATTCGTGTATAGATCGCGTGTTATGTCTTTGCTTGTCTTTGGCACACTCTTCATTTGTCTTTTGGTTTCTTTGGTTTCTTTTTGGTTTTCGCGCTGTGCGATGGTTACAGGAGATACTGTGTATTATTGGTGTTGGCTGCCCTGCACGTGAATTGGGTTGCGCTGGCAGACATTCATTTCATGCTGCCTGGCGGGCACGGGCACCAGAGAGGTTCGACTATCTCTCAGGGAAACGGGTGGGGAAGGGAAAGATTGGGGTTGGCTTCTTGGATCGTCAGGCATTGTCCATGAAGACCGGCTGGGAATGGTAAGGTTATTTTGTACGCCTCAAATCACACTATATAGACAGAGACATTGTGTAACGACTTTGAATTGGAATTGAGAAGACACTTGAAAACTTTATAACTGCCAATATTCCTTCGCTTGTACTCTTCCTCGTATGCACCCGCAATGGCAATGATGTGTGTGATTAAGCGCTGGCTGGTTACGGCAGTGTATAGCCGTCGGTGCGCCATATCGTATTTTCCCACATTAAATTTTGACCGTCTTCAGACTGCTAATTTACTATTGCCTCCTTCTAGTAATTAATTTCTACAATATCAACTTCTATAGTGTCACTTTCTGTGATATCTTAATTTTATAAATGTTATATACAAGTCCACTTTTGCAAATTAAGCCTCTTTGGCCCTTTTCTACTATCTTCCTAATAAACAAAGAAGGGGGAGAAAATGTCTATATAACTACCTAGATATCTGAAAAGACCTAAGGAGACCACTAAAAAGGACCACTAAAAAGACATATAAAAAGACTATCGGAGAAGACTACCCTAGAAGACCACCAAGATGACTACAGCCGCATAAGCGGCCGACTATTCTTGTCTATAATATCTCAATTTCTACAATATCAACTTCTATAGTGTCATTTTCCACACTATTAATTTCTATCAATTCCTATAGTCAATAAAATACACATATACCAATTTTATGAAAGGTTCTGCTGGCAAAATACGATATGGCGCACCGACGGCTATACACTGCCGTAGGCTTGTCTATAAATGGAACGTCACGTGTTGCTGACGTCGATCCCCTCTGCAGTCGTGAGTGGGATACCGGGCAGATCGCCCATCTGACACACCGCGCTTTCATTCGGAGGGCTGTACCCTGTCGAGTTCTACCTTCATTCAGCTACTTATCTGGCTGGTAAACGATGTGTGGCTCCCAACACCAAGCACAACCCCATCTTTCCGACGGTGTCTACTTCCCCACGTTCCAAAAATCCATAGTCCAGATTACCTACCACCAACACGAGGGTTGTAAAGTCAACTAAGAGAAATTTCGCTCTGACCAGCTACTATCAACATAGCATATCTCAGCTCAGTTGTACCCTGCGCTATAGTTAGCAGCTGGAAATAACAGCAGCCCCAACCACATCCAAACACGCATCACCGGATCCCATGAGTTAATCCTGGTCGGTGCCAATTCGACACGTCAAGATCCGGACTCTTTAATTCTCCAATGAGAGACTTGGACTACAAGCCTACCCTTGGTTCTATCGACGAGAGCTCACCTCTCATGGTTGCCACTCACCCTGCGGACAGGCACGGCGCCGATGAGTCGTCCAAGGGTGCGCTGTACATGTTTCTTTTGACTCTGTCTATTGGTGGGTAAGTAGCTTTGAATATGATGATTCGATTGCATTTGCTCATGTTATTTTGACTTACGTACTGGGCATCTATTGATATTGGGATTTCTTGACAGACTTCAGGTTGTTTGGTCTGTCGAACTTTCTAATGGATCGGTAAGTATAAGTCGCGACTTGCAGAAGATGGTTCAATTTCAACTTGCATTTTGCTTTTTCGCCCTGAAGCCGAAAGATTGGGTAAAACAACATACTAACCCCGGTGCAGCCATACCTTCTATCCCTCGGGATGAGCAAGTCGCTTCTTGCCTTTGTTTGGATAGCCAGTCCCTTGACGGGTGCGCTGGTGCAACCATACATTGGCATTCAAAGCGATAACTGCCGACTCGCGTGGGGTAAGAGGAAACCGTTCATGGTCGTTGGAGGCGCAGCAACCGTCGTTTCATTGCTAGCCCTGGCATGGGTGAAAGAAATTGTGGGAGGATTTTTGTCTATATTCGGTGTTGAATCGACATCTCCAGGAGCCAAGATTGTTATCATTATCATGGCAACAATTTTCATGTGTTGCCTTGATTTTGCCATCAACACCGGTGCGCATCCCGGTATCTTCACGTTTATGGTTGCTTGGCTAATTTCCATCTTATAGTGCAAGCTGCAATCAGAGCATTCATCGTTGACAACTGTCCCACCCACCAGCAGGAGCTGTCCAACGCCTGGGCTAGCCGTATGGTCGGCGTTGGCAACATCTTGGGGTATATCTTTGGCTATATGGACCTGCCGAAGGTTGTTCCTTTCTTGGGAAATACACAGTTCAAGGTTCTGTGTGTACTCGCATCGGTCTTTCTGAGCGCAACCCTTGCTATTAGTTGTGTCTACATCAAAGAGCGGGACCCCCGAGGAGACGGGCCGGTGACCGACAAGCTTGGCGTGGTCTCCTTTTTCAAACAGGTCATCAAGTCGATTCGGAGCTTGCCAACACAGATTTCCCGCGTCTGTCAGGTGCAGATAGCTGCGTGGGTGGGCTGGTTCCCATTCCTGTACTACTCCACGACTTATGTCGGACAGCTCTACGTCAATCCCGTTTTCGCAGATAACCCCCATCTGTCCGAGGGCGAGGTCGATAAGGCTTGGGAAAATGCTACTCGCATCGGAACATTAGCTCTCCTCATCTATGCTATCATCTCTTTCCTTGCCAACATCTTGCTTCCTCTTTTCGTGGTCCCCTTATATGGGCCGGCTCCAGAAACTATTTCGCAACGGGATTCTCTAGACGGTGATTCAGATGACGACGCAGAGCCGGCCACAAGGAGACTATCATTTTCAAGTATGCCGACGGGAAATGCATCCGAGCCTCTGCTCGACGCAGTTCCAGTCGGACAGGAGACCGAAGGGAAACCGACTTGGCTTTCACGCCTGCGCATCCCAGGCTTGACTCTCCCACGAGTCTGGCTCCTCTCGCACCTCCTGTTTGCAGCATGCATGTTCAGCACTTTCTTCATCTACTCTCATCAAGCCGGGTCGGCGTTTGTGGGCCTTGTCGGTATCTCATGGGCTGTAGCGCTGTGGGCTCCCTTCGCCCTTATCTCGGCGGAGGTAGCTAGGATGGATCCCTCAAGACGAAATCGCCACCGCACAGCTCAGACCACCTATAATGAGCATGAAAGCGAGGCACAGGATGAGGGTCCTGGCGAAAATGACAGCGTCCGCGGCGCTGATGTTGAGAATGGACAACCGAAGGATTATCGTGAGGGTGGGGATGTTGCACAGGCGGGTATCATTCTTGGACTGCATAATATGGCTATTTCTCTGCCCCAGATTCTGTCTAGTCTTGTTTGCAGTGCTATTTTCAAGGCGTCTCAGAAGCAAAGAGGGGAGCCGTGGGATGATAGTGTGGGCTGGGTGCTACGGTTTGGTGGATGTGCTGCGTTAGTGGCTGCATGGTTGACTAAAAGGGTTTCAGATGGGTCAAGGTAGACATGGAGCCATGGATCCTATAATGCATTCATTAGATTCTTGTGTATGTTGTATATAAATATTTCTAAGTAAAGCTCCCCCCCAGCCTTGTCTATAACATACAAAATAAAGGATTCTGCAGGGGATAACGACTGTCGTACGGAGTATGTGTGTCCTTTAATTACAGCCCTCCAGCACTCTTGGGCAATCAAATTATACCAAATAAACGATGATGTGTTCTCCCACTGGATTGACCTTTGTTGTCCTGGCTATTTTGCCCGAATCCACCGCTTGCGCGGCACTTCGAAAATCGGCCCACGTGTAATTTTTAAATACCAATACGCAACATATCTTACGCTATCGCTGTATCTCTCCAATTCTCCTACCAATTTGGCTCCGCCCTGCCGTATCATGTATTGTACAATTCCGTACCTGACCTCATATCTGTCCCTCGGATGCAACTTAAGCAGTCCGTGTCCTATTACTGTTAACATAATTCGATCTTGTCGCAACCTCTCGCTATCCATCTCTTCGTGGATTTGGATTATGTGCGCCTGGCCCTGCCACCTCAATTTACTGAGGGAGTGAACTGCCAGTCATCCGCCCTGGCCCTGAATACTTCCCAAGGCGTGAGCCGCGATGGCTAGCCAACTTATGAACGATGGCCTGCACGCCCTGCTTCGTACGTCTGAACGAGTGGTCTTGGACACTGCGCTTTAATTTCTGGTTTGGGCTACGAGCTAACATATCTATTTCTGTTCTAGGGAGAGCCGCTGAAGACTCCGATCCCGATGGTACGCGTGCCTAAACTTACCCCCTCATCCTTCCCCCCCCATCTTGTCGCGACATAGCGCTATTCAGCTTCGAAGATTTAACTAGTATGGCGAACTACAGATTCCCCCGAGGCAGGGTCCAAGGAGATCACAAGCTCCTGGGCATTGTTTATCATGATCATGTTGTTGATGTTCGCCCTATTCACGAGCTACATCCTTCAGCAGAAGAAGATCCAAGCTGTCCATGAGACGGTTCTGTCGATTTTTGCAGGTAGGCGATATCCTCGAGTGGCGCTAGAACGATCTGGAAATATACAAAGCTTCGTTCGGTCTACGGCAGTTAGTACGGACTTGCTAACGGTCGCCAGGGATGTTCGTTGGACTACTCATCCGTTTCACAGACTCCACCCTCCAAGACAGCGTCGCCTTCGACTACCAATTCTTCTTCAACCTCCTCCTTCCTCCGATTATTCTCGCCTCCGGTTATGAGCTTCACCAGGCGAACTTCTTCCGACATATCGGCACGATTCTCACGTTCGCGTTCGCCGGCACCTTTATCTCCGCAATCGCGCTCGGTCTCGTGCTGTACCTATGGACACGGATCCCGCTGAGTGGGCTGGACATCTCTTTCGTCGAAGCTATTTCGGTCGGCGCAACTCTCTCCGCTACGGATCCGGTCACCATCCTAGCTATCTTCAACGTCTATAAGGTCGAGCCGAAACTTTATACTATCATCTTTGGCGAGTCGATCCTGAACGATGCCATTGCCATCGTGCTCTTTGAGACGGCGCAGAGGTACCACGAGACTGGCGCGGCTGGCTCTTTGACTTTCCTCAACCTATTTGAGGCCGTAGGGCTCTTTTTGCTCGTCTTCTTTGGTAGCATGGTTGTCGGAATGCTGGTTGGAATCGCTACCGCGCTAGGTCTCAAGTACACCCTCGTGCGACGCTTGCCCAAGATCGAGAGCTGCTTGATCATTTTGGTTGCATATGCCAGCTACTTCTTCTCCAATGGCGTGCACCTATCCGGCATTGTTTCGCTCTTGTTTTGTGGTATCACCCTCAAGCACTATGCTTACTATAACATGTCGCGTCGCACGCAGTTGACGACCAAATACCTGTTCCAGGTAATGGCTCAACTTTCGGAGAATTTCATCTTTATTTACCTCGGCCTTGACCTCTTCGTGGAGCCTAACCTCCAGTTTAACCCCTTGTTTATCATGGTGGCAGTGTTTGGTATCTGTCTCTCCCGCTATCTTGCGGTGTTCCCGCTTTCGAAGGCTATCAATTGGTTCATTCGGTACCGAGCACGGCGCCGTGGCGTGGACGTTCCCGACGAGCTGCCGTTCGCTTATCAAGCAATGCTCTTCTGGGCTGGATTGCGTGGTGCCGTCGGCGTTGCGCTAGCAGCTGGTCTATCCGGAGTCAACGCCCCCGCACTTCGTGCAACAGTACTTGTTGTGGTTGTGCTAACCGTCATCATTTTCGGTGGAACAACTGCACGCATGCTGGAGATTCTGGGCATTCGAACCGGTGTGGTCGAAGAGCTTGACTCGGACGATGAATTCGATACCGAGGTGACCCATGGCGGCACCTACTACAAGCGCTCCGGCACGAGCCTGGGATACATCCCGCGCCGCACCGACTCGGTGATCCCCATGGATGGGGTCGCCGCTCCACGCGCTGAATCTGGAGAGCGAACACAGAGCTACTCCAGTGGAAACAGTCGCCGCCCAAGCCCGCCTTATACCCACACAAGAATGTACTCCGCCGCGTACAGCAACAAAGACCAGTCCTGGCGCGACCGCCAATCCGCCGCGACGTTACTCAACGGCGCATCTGGGCCGAGCGCGGGCGAAGGTAGCGACGACGAGTTCGGCCTACCACCCTCGGGCCCCGGGCGCTCCAACGATCCCACCCACCCAGACGAGTTTGACCTCGATATCGAGGGCATCTCCGACGACGACCTCCCACCGGCTGCAAGCGGAGCCTCGCGTCTCCGCCGATCCGCCTCCCAACCCCCTCACCCTTCGAGCGCCCCGACCACCGCAGCGGCGTCGACAAGCGTCTCGCCCACTCACCAGCCAGTGGGTATGTCTGCTCGGGATGCGGTGCGGGGTCTGTTCTCGGGTGGTGCTTCAGGCGATCATGCGGCTTGGTTCCGCCAGCTCGATGAGGACTATATCAAACCCACACTTTTGCTGGACCAGTCGAATCATAAAGGACCTGGGCCTGGTGCGGTTTGAGATGATGATACCTTGGAAGGGTCTCGATTTTATTTTATTTTTCTTTATTGGATATGATCGACAGAAGTATAATTCAGGCCTGTCTTGTTCATAACTTATCAGCGCCTCTGGATGCTCTTATGAACAATGCATGAAAGAAGCGGTATCCAGAACTGCTAGTATAGACGTAGAAGAGGGAAATTTCACAAGTTTCATCGTATTTGAGTTTGTACATATTAGGCCTAATCGTTGGGCTGTTCAGCTGACCCCCACTTCTAGGGGCTTGCGCGGTGGGATGTCTGTTTCCGCTGCCAAACCATCTCCTTAATCTGTAATTCGTTCCGCTCTCTGGACTTTGCTGCAGACAATCTGAATGCACCAACAACATGAGTTTTGGCTTCAGTATCGGTGATTTTCTGGCGGTCTTACAACTAGCAAATGACTTGGGAGGCCGCTTTGCGCAAGCACCGAGGGAGTACAAGGCCATCAAGGATGAGTATGTGTTGAATTTTGTGGTTAAATCACATATTAACAACTTACGGTAGGGTCGAGTCTCTTATCTTTGCTCTCAACCGCATCAACGGCTTTAATGAAGAGGAATTTGATGACCAACAGAAAGACGGTGTGAATCAAGTCATCCAGAGCTGTGACATTGTCCTTCAGGATCTTGACTCTAGGCTACAAAAATTCCACGTTCTGGCCGAGGACTCTACTCCAGACTGGGCGGGCAAAGTGCGCCAGGCGTGGAAAAGGATCCGATGGAACCAAGCAGAGATCAATAACTTTCGCTCTCGGATCGTTTCCAATATTTCTCTGCTGAACCTCATTATAGGAAATACCAATCAGTGCGTCAACTCTATTCTATTCTGCTTTTCTAATTGGAGTCAGATCCCTCGATTTCTAATGTACGGAAATCAGGCATGGAATCCAAACTCTTACCCAGAGACAAGAAAATCATGAACGTAACAAAGTCCTGACTTGGCTGAGCCCAGTGAGCCCATCATTACGACAAAGCGAGGTTTTCAATTCTCATCAAAAGGGGACGGGGACGTGGTTGCTGAAAACAGAGGCCTTCCAGCGATGGATCGGCAGTCAAGAGCAGGTTCTATTCTGCCCTGGGATCCCTGGCTCTGGGAAGACAGTCCTTTCATCAATCGTCATTGATCATATAGAGCAAACGTTTCCCAACCAAGACGACGTTGTGATTGCATATCTGTTTTGTGACTATCGGCAGCAACATACACTTGTTGACCTCTACTCGGCTCTTTTGAGACAAGCTGTACAACGAAAAACCTCCATACCAGAGAGAATCAGATCGTTTTATAACAAGTACTCAGAAAAATCAGCTAAACCTTCGAAAGATGCGATACTAGATGAATTGCGATATGTGCTCGCTTCGTGCGCAAGAGCTTTTGTCGTGATCGATGCAATTGATGAATGTCCAATTTCCGACGCTAACCATGCTATTCGCCATTCATTTCTCCACGAGCTTGTTCGGTTGCGGAATGAAGAAGGATTTAATATTCTTGCAACTTCCCGACACGACCAGGAAATTGCAGCCCACTTCGAGGACTCTGCTTCCGTGGAAATACAGGCGAGCAGTGCAGACATCCAATACTATGTTGACGTCCGTTTGGATGATCTTCCGCCTTTTGTTCGAAGAAGAGAGAAATTAAAACAGGCAATCAAGAACGGTATCGCCGAAGCAGCCAAAGACATGTACGAATTTATCTGGGTTTGCAGTGAATACGTTCTAACATTTCTTAGGTTCCTTCTTGCTCGGCTTTATTTTAATCTCCTCTTGGATGAATCGAACGAAAAAGGGATTCGAAGAATGCTAGAAGAGTTCCGCACTGGTTCTCACGCTGGCTCTCAGCCTAATACTTATGATCATGCCTATAGTGAGACCATGAGTAGAATCGAGCGTCAAGGGCCAAATGCTTCGGGTCTTGCAAAGAAAACAATCGGATGGATCTTAAACGCCAAAAGAAATCTGACTACCGCTGAGCTCGAGCACGCGCTGGCGATTGAGCTTGAGACCTCCGAATTCGACGACACAAATATCACGGACATTGAGCAATTGACGTCGTATTGCTGTGGTTTAGTTCTTGTCGACGAACAAACGACCGAAGTAAAGCTTGTCCACTACACCACCCAAAAGTTCTTTGAAAGCACCCTGAAGAGTTGGTTCCCGGAGATTCTTGACCATATCACGGACTGCTGTTTGACATACCTCTCATACGACGTATTTGAGGAAGATAGATTTGAGGAAAAGAAAGAGGTTGAAAAAATCCCAAATGAGTACCCATTCTACTCTTACTCCTCTCAGAACTGGGGGCATCATTTCCGGGAAGCTCCTGGAGACCGGTCGATACTCCTAAAATTCCTTCAGAGTGAAGCGAAATTGGCTGGATATGACCGCTGCGGTTTTGAGCCTCTGAATTGGAAACCAGATCCTAAAACGAGCGGAATAAAAGCGGAACATATTGTTGCCTTTTTCAACTTGGATCATCTAATGCAAAAGCTACTTCAAACAAGCCCAGGCAATCTGAACATCCAAGACTCGAGTGAGCATACGCCCTTGTTCCTCGCTGCAAGCCACGGACATGAATCAGTGACCAAGTTGCTTCTAAATATGGGCGCCAAGGTTGATCTCCCAGATAAAGATGGCACTTCGCCATTACATGCAGCTGCAGATCAAGGCTCTGCTGTGGTAGTCCAGATGCTCCTGGATAAAGGCGCCGACATTAAAATCAAAGATTCGAAACATAAGACTCCATTATACGTCGCCGCAGGCAAGGGCCATGAGATCATTGTCACGCAGCTTTTAGATGGAGGCGCTGATATCGACGCTGGGGACGAAGATGACAGGACTGCATTACATGCGGCTTCACTGGGGAATCATGTGACCACAGTCGAATTGCTTTTAAGCAGAGGCGCAAACCTCGAAAGTAGGACAAAGAGTGGCGATGTCCCGTTACATGATGCATCATTAAACGGCAATCTAAAAGTGATCAACCTGTTATTGGAAAAGGGTACAAGCCCCGAAATAGCCAACGACGAAGGCAAAACACTATTACTCAAGGTTTCCGACTATCCCCTCTACGGATTGCTTAATGAAAAGATTGATGCCACATTCGAGCTTCTCCTAAACAAGGGTGCCAACACTGAAGCCAAATGCAGGCATGGGGAAACTCCACTGCATCGGACTGCAGAAAGAGGCTGGGAGGCACCGGTGAAACTTTTATTAGACTATGGGGCCAACATTGAAGCCACAACCATCGACAGCATGACCCCATTACACTTGGCTGCCCGGAAAAAGAGGGTAGAAATTGTCAGAATGCTCCTAGACCGGGGAGCTAGCGTTGATCCCATGAGTCAAAGCAGGCAAATACCATTGCACGTTGCAGCTGCCACAGGAGATGAGGCCATAGTTACAATGCTGTTGGACAAGGCCGCCAACATCAATGTCTTTGATCGATTTGGCTGCACTCCATTATTCTGGTCTTCCTTGAACGGGCATGAGACCGTGTCAAGGCTGCTCTTAAACAAGGGTGCTACTCTCAACCCTCCAAGCTCTGGACCTCAACTGTTACCCTCAGCAACCACCGAGGGTGGGCACGATGTGACTTTAAGAGCTTTACTTGGAAAAGAGAGCAACTCTAAACAGTTCAATATTTATCATCGAACTGCTTTACACATGGCGGCTGCCGGGGGGCACATACCGATGGCAACACTTTTGCTCTCTGCTGGAGCAAAATCAGATATCCCAGATCGATATGGAAGAACACCATTGTTTAATGCTGTTTGCGGAGGCCATTCAGACATGGTTCAACTGCTCCTCGGCTTGCCAGATGTTGATAAATCCCGTCCCGACATCTGGGGGCTTACCCCTCCTCTCGAGGCCCAGAAGAGGGGGTTCCATGAGATCAGCCTGCTCCTCAATAGCGAAAGCGAAAACGTGGACTCAGGTGTGGAGCCAATCGTGAAACCCGAATCCACAGAACAGAGACCTCGATTTTGTGATGTCTGTCTAAGAGGCCTTTTGGAGGAAGAAGTGTACTATTCGTGTGACTATTTTTACACGTGCAAATTCTGTCCCCCTGCGCAGACCAAAAGCTGTCCACTGTGTGGAAACAAGCTGGTGAAAGCGATCTACAGGTCTCCCACGACGTCAATCCTGGAAGTATTCGAATCATGCGTGTGCATGTAACAGATTCAGGAAGCAGAAAATACCCCGAAGATCCTTTGACATAAGCTCTGCCTCGAGAGTGTAGGCACCGGCTTTTCACACTGTGGGCTCTTTCACATAGTTGGCTTGCCTGCGAAGACGCGAGAGCTCTTAGTCTAGCTTACTACAAACATTTTCACATTCAATGCCGAAAACAAACGGAATAGGGCGATATTCTGGGATACCATGGTTAAAGTCAAGCGTCAACAACACCTGGGCAGGACGAGAGTAGGATGACTAACAATGCTGGCTGGCGGGTGCAGAACAAGGGGCAGCGGACGGTCCGAAGTGACGGGTGGAAAGGCCGTTTCTGGTGCCAGAAGCTATCATTTTCGGCGTCGATTTCACCCCATATTCTAGTTGTAAAGCTTGCAAGTTATATAGAATTGAGTTTTCTCCGCACTTTAGCGCTACCCGTTACCCCACAACTCGGGATGTCTCACCTTCACAAGGCAGTTAAAACTCCCGACCTGAGATAATCAAAGACGTTTAAGACGAAAGAGTAATACCTATGTCTCGGTACATGGCAATTTAATAAACGTAACACCCCAAGATAAGCAAAGGCTTCGCCCTATAGCCGTGCGTTCCTATCTCTACTTGCCTTATCGCCCACTCGTATCAGCGACAGCTATCTGTACCGTCCCCGGGGGCCGTCCAGGACTCTAATTATGCACAGCGCCATGCTTGTTTCGGAGAAACTTACGCCAATGCGTATCCTCTCGGTCTGATCCCCGTATTAGCTTCCGGGTTTGCGTGTATTTAGATAGGATCAGGTGCCGGTTTCTTACCTGGTTTCTTACCTGGTCTGCCGCCGCTTTTATACAACCGCATAGGGCCTCCTATAATCAGGATATATATCAGTACTCGGTCCAACGCGTGACCAACTCCGGGTGGGAATTGGGCCGCTTTGGGGGGAGTTGGTCGCGCGTTGGACCGAGTACGTAGAAGTGTGCTACCACATGTGTAACTTAGTTGAGCGCCCACGTGGTTATTTCGTGCTCCATTCCGGAGGCCTACGTGTGAAAAGCGAAGAATTTCTTGAATTTGTTGAATATTGAGATGGATAATGGGAAGACGTTGGGACTTACGAAATCAAAGCCCTTTTCGCGCAGTGGTGAACCTGTCTATCCTAAGCTGATATTGAAATCATTCCCAATCACCTAGGAAACCAGTCAAACAACCAAGGTTTTGGTGGTGTGCTGAGTTCTACCGAGCGACCAAAGGGCAGCAAGGGATGAAACCTAAAGGGGGTTTCTATAGTACAATAATTGTACCATGCATTTGTGCTCCCCCGCTCCGCTAGGCCAGCCACTTTTGATTCTAGGTTTATCTTTCTTGAAAAGAGAGGAGATATGCAGTACTGTGTCATGTACCCTCAGCATGTGCTACATACAGATAGATCTAGCTATTTTGTATTCTAGAATTGGAAGATATTTTAAGGTTATATCTATCGAGACCTTGACCAGATAGCAAAGATCTGCGCATACTGCACCTCCTATCTAGCTCTTGAATTGGTGTTTATGGTACTCGTGTCAATAATCGGAATATTTAATGCCGAAGCCTCCTCTTTCTTTTTCTTCCCGACGTCTTCATTGCTATCGAATCTTTTAGGTGCTGTGCGCTCGATCGCGTTGACTATTTGTTTGCCTATCCACTCCACTCTCTCATTTTCATTTTTACCCATTACACGTATGCTCGCCGTCAATGATACAATGGAGAAGGTGGTATCGCAGACGAGCAAGAGGCGTCAGTCGACAGCCACAGGTCATGACTCGAAGCCCCAGGCTGGAGACACCGAGCTGCTAGGTGCGTACCGCGGGGCTTAATGGCGGACCTGGTGTAACCATATGAGATCGTTGCCACTGACTGATCAAATAGCGGCACTCGGGTACAAGCAGGAATTGCGGCGTCATTATTCGACGATTCAGATATTTGCTGTCGCCTTTAGTATCATGGGGCTTTTGCCTTCCATTGCTTCTACGTTGGCGTTTTCAATGCCCGCTGGTCCTGTGGGAATGGTTTGGGTAATATGCTCTACCTGAAATTAATTGGCATTGTGACTGACAGAATGGCTAGGGTATGCCCCTATCCTTTCAGGAGTATAGTTCTAGCAATTGTTAACAGGTCCCTTCGGCAGGATGGTTGGTTGCAAGTTGCTTTATCTTTACTGTCAGCTTGGCAATGGTATGGTTCACTCAATCTACAACCTAGAAATGACAGAACTAATAACAATCAGGCCGATATGGCATCTGCAATGCCCACAGCAGGCGGACTGTACTTCTGGACGCATTACTTCGCATCCGAGAAATGGAAGAACCCGCTCAGTTTCCTCGTCGGATATAGTAATACTATCGGATTGATCGGAGGCATATGCTCAATCGACTGTAAGTCAGCCCATGTAGCTACAAATTTAAACAAGGACCCAATCACTGACTACTCTTCTCAGATGGTTTCGCAAGCATGCTCCTCTCAGTGATATCGCTTGTCCGCGACGGCAACTGGTCCGCGACACGACCTGTTATCTACGGCACATACGCAGCAACAGTCTTCGCACACGGCTTCATCGCCATCTTCTTTGCCCGGATCATGCCAAGGATCCAATCCGCCTGTATCTTCCTCAACATCGCTCTCGTGATAGCAACTGTCATCGCTCTGCCCCTAGGCAAAGCAAAGAACAGCCCGCCAGTCAACCCGGGCTCGTATGTCTTCGGTGAGATTCAGAACTTCACTACCTGGCCTACTGGCTGGGCATTTATCATGGCATGGCTGTCGCCTATCTGGACTATTGGCGCCTTCGATTCTTGCGTGCATATGAGCGAGGAGGCGACACATGCTGCTCGCGCTGTGCCGCTGGGGATTATCTCTTCCACTGGATTATGTGGTCTCCTTGGGTTTGTTTCGCTGGCGGTTATTGCGTCTTCGATGGACAGGAATATTGAAGGGATCTTGAACTCGAAGTTCGGACAGCCTATGACCCAGGTTTGTTTTCTCTTGCGTCTTCTGCTGTCTTGTCTGGGACGTACTTTCTAATCTAGATTCTCTACGCAGATCTACTACGACGCCCTCGGAAAAAATGGAGCCATAGGCTTCATGGTCGTGGTAATGATCGTCCAATTCTTCATGGGACTGAGCATCGTAAGTCCACGTTTCACCTCCTACCTCCTACCAGTCTGGTCCCAGATCCAAGAACCCATTCACTAACTATACCCAGGTCCTAGCCGCCTCCCGCCAAAGCTGGGCCTTCTCCCGCGACGGCGCCCTACCCCTATCCTCCTTCTTCCGCAAAGTAAGCCAGCGCAAATTCACGCGCTACCAGCCAGTCCGCATGGTGTGCGGTATAGTCGTCGCATCGGTACTTATTGGCCTTCTCTGTCTAATCGACGAAGCCGCCGCCAGCGCCCTCTTTTCCCTCGCCGTAGCTGGCAACGACCTCGCCTGGCTGACGCCCATCTTGGCGCGTCTGCTCTGGGGCGGTGATCGCTTTATCCCCGGTGAGTTTTACACAGGCAAGTATCTCAGTAAGCCTATTGGGTGGGTTGCGGTCATCTATATGATGTTCGTTATTGTTCTTTCTATGATTCCTACTGAGGGGCCGAATCCGTCGCGTGAGTTTGCACTTTACTATACTATTCCCTGTGATTTTGCTGACTGGGTGTTTGAAGCTCAAACGATGAATTATACGGTTGTTATTAATGGGAGTCTTTGGCTTGGGGCGTTGATTTATTACTATGTCCATGCCAGGAAGACGTACAAAGGGCCTCAGACTACTGTCAGTCCTGAGGATGAGGGGATGACTTTGGAGCGGGATTCTAAATGATTTGGCCTGACACTTTGATGGCCCTTCGTTGTTCATGTCGATAGATTAAGTTCATATGTATCTAATGGTTACAAGCAGTGAAGGGGTTTTACTTCCATTAGCTACGGAGACATTGGCTATTTCAGAATTTAGCTTTCAATTATCGCTAATGGCCCTTACACCAGGGCTAAAAAGCCGTCGCTTATGGACATCAATTCGTCTTCTTCGTTTCTTCTTCGTTCTTCGTCTCTCATAAGCAGCTTCTCTCCAGGGCCTCTTTGCTCAGCCTCTATGCATGATAACGATGCATTTATTCCGGAATCTCGAGGACGTAGCGGCCGGCGATCTTGCCTTGCTCTGTATTGCAAATATTAGCATATTGGCGATATCAAGTAATTGGAACCTTTGAAACGTACCCATGAGCTTGAACACCTCAGGCAGCTCCTTGAGAGGAACAGTCTTGAAAGGCGCCTTGATCAAGCCTCGCGCGTAGAAGTCAATGGCTTCAACGCCATCCTGGCGGTTACCGACATAGCTGCCCTTAATGCTGACCATCATGACAACGGTTTCGAAAACAGGGGCCTTGAGGAACGCATGGGCGGGAAGGCCAATGGCAACAATAGTACCACGAGCGCGAGCGTATTCGACGGCCTGCTGGAAAGGCTTTTCGGAGACAGCAAGCAAAAGCACGGCGTGGGCACCTAGGCCACCGGGGGTAGCAGCTTTAACATCTGCAACGAGATCGCTAGATTTGGTGAAGTCGACGTAGGCCTGCACACTATATTAGCACGGATTCCAAAAGTAAAAGGGAATAGAAAAGCCCACCTCTGCACCTAGTTCCTCACACATAGCCTTCTTCTCCTCGCCACCATCAATAGCAATAACACGCAAGCCCATAGCCTTAGCATACTGCTGCGCAAGCGAGCCAAGGCCACCACCAGCACCCACAATAGCAACAGTCTGCCCAGGGCGCGCACCGGACTCCTTAAGACCCTTGTAGACCGTAATACCAGCACACAGAATAGGCGCAATAGCATCAAGCGGCACATCCTTAGGCAACTTCGACACATGCGCCGCCTTCCCAATCGCGTACTGCTGGAACGTGCCGTCGACCGTGTATCCGGACAGCTGCGCATCGGGACACAACGGCTCGTCGGCGGTCTTGCAGAACTCGCATGCGAGACAGGATCCGTTGAGCCATTTGATACCTGCGTGATCGCCGATCTCAATCCCCTGGGCGAGAGAGCCCTTTGCGACGACAATGCCTGCGCCTTCGTGGCCGCCGACTAGGTTCTGCTTCACGGGGAGAGGCCAGTCGCCGTTCATGGCGTGGAGGTCTGTGTGGCAGACGCCGGTGTATTTCATCTTCACGAGGACTTCGTCGGGGCCCGGCTTTGGGACGGGGATTTGTTTGTACACGGGTGGTCCGCCTTTCTTTTCGACGACTTGCGCCCACTGGGTGTCTGGGATCTCGGACATTTTGGATGAGAAGGTAGAGTATGCGAGGGCAAGAGGTAAGAATAGGGAGAGGTATGTGAGGGTAAGAGGAGGAAGAGGTCAAAGGTACATATGTATTAAATGGGAAGTGTGAAGAAACAATGTAACGCAGGAAGGCAGCAGCTGTCTTCTTATAGTCGTCAAGCGCATTGCCTGATCAGGGGATCGGCTTCTTTAGCCATGAATCCTTCAAACTAATCAGGTTCTTTAGCTTAGGGCATCTGTGTCATCGTCATAAGATATTCTTAGAATACCTTGAAATGGCTACTGGACATTACCTGTGTATCGGCTTCTGCTCCCGTTTGCGGTATATATCGCTATGTGATACAGACCCTATTAATGTCTAGACATCTAGACCTTTGCTAACTGTTGTGGTAAACATACTGATAGTCTACATATGTATCTCCATCGCTACAACATTTCTGTCAGGATCCGGAAAATGCGAGGGCTTAACCCCTGCTTATATGCATGCACAAAGCATGAACCCACTCAAACGCACCCCGCTCGTTTGGACAAAAGAAGAACTGCAATTGGAATTGGGAATGGATGACCAGTAAGATCAGTAATATCAGTAAGTCCAGGAAAATCATGGCAAAACATGTCAGGAGGCAATTGTACCATTCCACCTGAGATCAGAGTGGAGGACGTCATCAACATTAAGCGTCAGGCCATGCGAGGTGGGAAGCTTTGAGGATTGGGAGATTCTGGGTGTTTACGGTTGCTAGAATTTATCTTTATGACTTAATTAATAATGAGTTATATATAATTAGTATCTCCAAATTAATAGATATAGTTGCATCCACGTAGCTTCTTGCTCGGGTGAGGAGCATTGACATCGGAGTGGACCTGAGGCTATGTACCTCTAGATCTCCGAATCGATTACTTCCAAAGTCATAAGTGATATATATAGACATATAATTAGATGTACATTGCATATATGAGATAATCCAACGTTTACACAATGCTAAGTGACCGGTAAATTAGGCGCCGAAGCGACTAGGGTTGCCGCCATTTTGAGCGTGCTCACGTATTTACTAGTATAAAGGTAAAGGGGGTGTTTTCTTTTATCTACTGCAGACGGCGCTGTCACTGCTGAAAGACAACACTCCTGCGAAGTAACACTCTATAGGAACAATAGTATAGGCATATAGAACATGAATTTGGAAGTAGATGTAACTGAATCCGTCTACTCACTTAAGCTATATTCGAGAGATATAGAGAGGCTGATGTCTACGTATACATAATTAAGCAACTGATAATTTTGAGAGATTAATAGTGTCCACTGTATTGAGTGTGAAAAATCTAGAGTGGGACTAAGGTGACAAGGATGAAGACATCTGCTGATCCATGTCGTGAAGCCAGCTAACTTGAAAAACAAGATAGAAAAGAAACATAATTTAGATGGAACGAGAGCTTTTTATTCGGCAACATAATTAAACCAAGTAAACCAAGCAAGCCCTAGGTGTTAATCAATATTGTCTCGGTAAGATAATGCAATTGAATCTAATTATGGAACTGTACAGAAAGGTAAGGTGATCTCACGATAAACTCCCGAGAATCGGACAGATTTCAGATTTCGAGTAAAATGGAGGAAGTGAGGACTAAATATCTTGATTTCAGAAGAACTCGGAATATTTGAAAGTATTTGACGACATTTAAAGACATTTTGGAAAACATCAGATGTTGATGATGTTAGTCCTCACCACCTCTGTGCTCCAACAGAGTGTTTGTATGGACTCTAAGTGGGATCGGGGCACAACCTTGGAATTATCCAGCCAGAAAAGGAACATGATATAGAAGAACATGAAACAATTGAAATAGTCATCTAGAACAGAAAATTCACCTATTTACAGTATAAACAGCCAGTTCGGATCTAACCCCCGGGATGCCGGAGTTGAAATACCCCAGACGAGGAAGAGATTCACGAGAAATGCCAAATCTCAACTTTTCCGCTTTTTACCTTTACGACTTGGCTTCTTCCCTTCCCGACTTGCAACTTTCTTCTTCAGTAATTCCCCCTTCCCCCATCCCCGATTCCCCCCATCTCTCCCTTCTCATCCTCATCGCCCCTGCATCAGCTCGCCTAGGCCCGCGCATTCTCTTTCTTGGGCTCCACGGAAACTTCCCTTCTTCCTGCATCTTCCCACCACAAACGAATCCATCCCTCCATCAGGTATTTATGTCTTGCTTTCTTCCTCCATCTCTCTCTTTCATCCCTCTTCACTCCGAAACAGATACCTGAAACCAACAACTGACAGCGCGTCATTAGACCTCCGGAACCCCCTTGACAGGTGTCTCTGAGCAGGGGTCTTGGACTCTTCTTCCTCAATTCCCTCCAGACCCTAGCTCCACCCGAGTGACCAACCTTCGACGCGCTCGACCCATAACCGGGGACCGCGGCCATCATGACGGGCCCTCCGCCATACAACGCCCAGTCCCCGACTCAGCAGCAGCGGTATCCGGCCTACACATCTCCGAATAAGAACCATCCGTATTACCCGAGCAATGAACAACCGCAGCCGCCGCAATACCACCAGCATCCTCCGCAGACCCCACCCGCATTTGGCCCATCCTCCGTCGCGCGAAGTCCGCACTTTTCGCACGCGTCTCCAATGCCCTCTACATTGCCGCCGCCCTTGAATGGGAGTGCGCCACCTCACCCATCCCACCCGGAGTCTTCGCAATACCAGGGACATGCGGCAGCCAGTTCTCAGCTACCACTTCCACGCCCTTACTCCAGCTCTGTGATCACGGGCAACGGTGCCGCGCCGTACGGATCTGCGACACCCCATGGCCATCCGCCCAGCCGCCCAGAAGGCCATTCGCAATCTCCTACCAGGGAGTCCGAATCTCCATATCGGATGCGAGGCAATGGTGTTGGATATGGACCTCCGATGATGCGTGAGCCAAGACCGGTCTCGCCGCAAGAAGCTGTAGGCATTACCCGGACCCTTCAATATCTTACGATGTACTAATTTGCCCCGCAGAAGCCCGCCAGAGCCGCAGACCCCATGTCGTTCGCCAGTATTCTTTCAGGCCCGTCCGACGAGCAGCCTGTAAGAAAACCATCGCCTCTCCCGGCCCCCAGCTCCACCCACACGCCGCATGCTCCGCCTGTCTTTACACACCGACACCTGGACAACAGCTCTACACCTGTAACTATGCATCACAAACACGAGAATCGATTGGACTTTGATAAACGCATCGATGGCCCGAGAGCACCGCAGCCCACCAATGGGTTTGTCAAACCGGCTGCGGAATACCCTGCGCCCATTCCTCGTGCACCTCTTCGGAAACCATTCCCACCTGGTGTGGACCTGGATCAGGTCAACCGGGCTGCGGCCGAGATCGACCAAGCCGAAAAGAGCGATATTGAAGATCCTGCCTTTGACGCGGAACAGGAACGGTATCGGGAGAAAGGCTACAAACGGTCGGTGGAAAGCAGCCGCGCGGAGGAAGTACGACGAAAGGTATGTTATCTGAAATGTGTTTGATGTTCAGCCAATCCTTTGTACTAATATATGCTCAGCGTCGCCGCAACGAGTTCCTCATCGATCTAGGTAGATCCTTCGAAAAACAAGCCATTCTCGGCACCGAGAGATTCCGACTGCTCAACGAGGGTGCCGTCATGGCCGAAGTTCAACAAAAGGAGATCCAGGATGAAAAGGAACGGAAGAAAGACATGCAGCGCAAGCGCCGTCGTGAGAACACTGTGCGCCAAGAAATGCAAAAGAAGCTGGAGGCTGAGCGCAAGGCAAGCAAGGCCCAGGAACCTGGAGAAAGAGCCAAGTTCCTGCGCGAAGCCGAGCGGGCTCAGAAGAAAATCCGCACCACCAAGCGCGCCCTGGAGGGTGCTGATGGCCAGGATGAGCTCGGTGAGGTCACCCCGCTCGCTCCCAACCTCGAAGGCGGAACGACGAGTCAATTCCACATCGGCCGTTCCTCGCCCAGCCGACGCAGGTCAGGCCGCGCCGGTCCTGTCACTCGTCCCAAGAAGTCCAAGGAGCAGAAGCAGGCCGAGAAGGATCTTGCTGAGGCAGCTTGGAATGCTGGGTTGGACGACGAACTGTATCTCACCCCAAGCACGAGAAAGGATGCCCGACGTTCAAAGGAGGGTACTCCCATGTCGCAGCTACATTACGACAGCAAGGGCTACAACCAGATCTACGAACAGATCTGGCGCGATATCGCGCGCAAGGATATTCCAAAGGTCTATCGCATCAAAACTACCTCCCTCTCCACTCGCCAGGAGAATTTGCGTAAGACGGCTCAGCTGGCCAGCAAGCAGTCTCGCAAGTGGCAGGAGCGCACGAACAAGAGCACCAAGGATACTCAAGCTCGTGCTAAGAGGACAATGCGTGAAATGATGTCTTTCTGGAAGCGCAACGAGCGCGAGGAACGCGACTTGCGCCGTGTGGCTGAGAAGCAAGAGCTTGAATCAGCCAAGAAGGCAGAGGCGGACCGCGAAGCTAACCGACAGAAGCGCAAGCTCAACTTCCTTATCTCGCAAACAGAGCTGTACTCTCACTTCATCGGGCGCAAGATCAAGACCGACGAAGCCCAAGGAGATGGCGCTGTTACTGCCACCGGCGAGACGGTTCAACCAGGCAAGCCAAATGCCCATACAGTCAATCTTCCAGACAGTGTGGCCAACCCCAACGCCAAGACTACCGCATTCGAGGATCTCGACTTCGATGCTGAAGATGAAACCGCGCTGCAGCAAGCTGCAATGGCTAATGCACAAAACGCTGTGCAGGAAGCCCAGGACCGTGCCCGTGCCTTCAACCAAGGTGGTGATAATATGGCTGCGTTCGACGACGGAGAGATGAACTTCCAAAACCCGACTAGTCTGGGTGACATTGAGATTTCCCAGCCGACCATGTTGAATGCTCAGCTGAAAGAGTACCAGCTCAAAGGTCTTAACTGGCTTGTCAACTTGTATGAGCAGGGCATCAACGGTATCCTGGCAGATGAGATGGGTCTCGGTAAAACCATCCAGTCCATTTCTGTTATGGCTTACTTGGCTGAGGTCCATAACATCTGGGGTCCTTTCCTGGTCATCGCGCCAGCATCCACACTGCACAACTGGCAGCAGGAGATTACCAAGTTCGTCCCGAACATCAAGGTGCTTCCCTACTGGGGTAATGCTAAGGACCGTAAGATCCTGCGAAAATTCTGGGATCGCAAGCACATCACCTATAATCGTGACTCGGAATTCCACGTTCTAGTCACCTCGTACCAGCTTGTCGTTCTTGACGCACAGTATTTCCAGAAGGTGAAGTGGCAGTACATGATTCTTGACGAAGCTCAAGCTATCAAGTCTTCTTCAAGTTCGCGATGGAAGAACCTGCTGGGATTCAGTTGCCGCAACCGTCTTCTGTTGACAGGAACGCCAATTCAAAATAACATGCAGGAACTGTGGGCCCTGCTTCACTTCATCATGCCAACTCTGTTCGACTCCCACGACGAGTTCAGCGAGTGGTTCTCCAAGGACATTGAGTCGCACGCCCAGAGTAATACCAAGCTCAACGAGGATCAACTCAAGCGTCTTCACATGATCTTGAAGCCTTTCATGTTGCGTCGTGTGAAGAAGAACGTCCAGCAAGAACTCGGAGACAAGGTTGAGAAGGACATCTTCTGCGACTTGACATACCGACAACGTGCCTTGTACTCCAATCTGCGTAATCGTGTCAGCATCATTGACCTCATCGAAAAGGCTGCCACAGGTGACGACACTGACAGCAGCACATTGATGAACTTGGTTATGCAATTCCGCAAAGTCTGTAACCACCCTGATCTCTTCGAACGTGCCGAAACAAAATCTCCCTTCTCCGCTGCGTACTTCGCGGAAACCGCTTCCTTCGTGCGTGAAGGCAACTTTGTCGATGTTCGCTATTCGACCCAGAACTTGATCGAATATGAGTTGCCACGTCTACTGTGCAGCCCTACAGGACGACTTGATCTTCCCGGTTCTGATAATCCTCGCTTGGGCTTCCAAACCAAGTACCTATCCCAGCTGATGAATGTCTGGACGCCAGAAAACATCCATAACAGCGCACGTGAAAATGGTGCGTTCTCTTTCTTGCGTTTCGTCGACACTTCCGCAGCAGAAGCAAGCGAGATGGCACGACTTGGTGTCTACGAGCGCGCAGAGCGTCGTCGCAGCAAGCCAAACAGGCTTTCTGCCTTGAACGTCCTCTATGATGAGAGTGACGATTCAAAGAACTCCGTGCTATCCCATTCGATGTTGAACATTGTCGATCGTAATGATCGCCAGGCTGTTCGAGAAATCGCTGTTGAGGGCCGAATGAAGGATCTCATGACCGTCTCACGCTCCTCATTTGAAGATCAAGGCCTTCACGTAATTGAGCCTTGTGCCGCCCCTAAAGCTTCAGCGCCCCCCATCACCATGTCCTCTTCCGGCCAACAGGCGCAACGGGAATCCCACCACGCTTTGTTCAATCCGTCTGTCCGGCAAGCACTATCTGGGTACTGCAGCAGGCAACTTGAGGAGCAGATCCTCATCAAGAAGCTCGATCCTGCGCCTTACTCTCATGCTCCTATGCTGCCGCCACCGGTCTCACTCAAGGGCCGCTACAACCACATTGAGGTACCGTCTATGCGTCGTTTCGTGACAGATTCAGGCAAACTGGCAAAACTGGACCAGCTGCTGCGGGAGCTCAAGCCCGGTGGCCACCGCGTGCTCCTGTACTTCCAGATGACACGTATGATCGATCTGATGGAAGAGTACTTGACATACCGGAACTACAAGTACTGCCGACTCGACGGAAGTACCAAGCTGGAAGACCGCCGCGACACTGTCTCAGACTTCCAGTCCAACCCGGAGATCTTCGTCTTCTTGCTGTCGACCCGTGCCGGTGGTCTTGGTATCAACCTGACGGCAGCGGACACTGTCATCTTCTACGACTCCGATTGGAACCCTACTATCGATTCCCAGGCCATGGATCGTGCCCATCGTTTGGGCCAAACTCGTCAGGTCACTGTCTACCGTCTTATCACCCGCGGCACCATTGAAGAACGCATTCGCAAGCGTGCCTTGCAGAAAGAAGAGGTGCAGCGTGTTGTCATTACTGGCGGTGCTGCTGGCGGTGTTGACTTCAACACGCGTGCTCGTGAGAATCGCACTAAGGACATTGCCCTGTGGCTCGCCGATGACGAAGAAGCCGAACTCATCGAGCAAAAGGAGAAGGAAGCCATCGAACGCGGTGAGACCCTTGGCGCTAAGGGCGGGAAGAAGGCTGCTCAGAAACGCAAGCGGGATCTTACGCTGGATGACATGTATCATGAAGGTGAGAAGACCCTGCTCCATTGTTGTGATTGACATCTATACTAACCTATTACATAGGCGAGGGTAACTTTGACGACGCCAGCGCTAAACCTTCAGGGGCCGCTACTCCCGCCGAGGAGCCTGTAGAAACACCTTCATCGACGCCTGCAAAGCGCGGCCGCGGCCGTGGCGGCGGTAAAGGCACGTCAAAACGAGCCAAGACAACGAAAGAGCGTCTCCGTCTGATCGACGGCGACGGCGGCCTCGATTAATTTAAGCCAATGACGGTCAATTAATGCAACTCGGAACGGCGTTTAATGTCAATGCTTCTTCTCTTCCCTTCTTTCTTCTTATTTTCTTTTGTGTCGATTGCTTATTCCCATTCCTCCTTATTTTCCACCTTCCCTCTTCCCCTTTTCTTCTTATCTTCTCAAATGGCAGATATATGAACTGCTCTGTATTATCATACAAAACCTTGACTATGTTCTGGAACGGCGATGTGGGCTCAGTATGGACATTTCCCAAAGTCTGGTGGCTGAGGGTGGTTGATGCAATGATGAAAAGATGTTTTCTTGCCGCCCTCCGATAGACTCGATCCTGGCTTTGGCTTGTGGTTCATCGGTGGTTGAGGCGGTCTCAGTGTGAACTTGTTGTGATTTGTTCTTTTTCTTTCCCCCATTCTATACTGTTCTCTTTTCCCTCACCTTTTTCTATTTTGGCTTTCTTGGATCGCTTGTATGTTCAATGTTCAAAAAGGGCGCTCATGTTTTAGTTTGGTTATGAGTGTCAATGTATTGGTTTGATGGACTCTTATGCCCTTGATTTTGGCTTGTCATTGCTGTTGCTGAATTCGTAGGATTAGATGCGATTGTAGTGAGGTGTAGTGTGCTTCTATGCTTACAATGGTGATGATACTGATGCGGTTTGGGGAGCTGGTGTGATGATGAAGTTAGGGTTTATAGATCTCCATGTTCTTAAATAGTAGTTCAATGTTGTACCCAAGTACTTAGCTTGCCAGCCATCTCTATCTACCCTTGAGCTCATACCTATGTCTTGACTACGAGGGGAACTAAACATGGTAGTCCATAGTCTTGCTCGATGTCCGTTTTACCTCGCCTCTCAATTATCAACTACTATGTGTAGTCTTTACCTTCGAGCCGATCTACTTTCTAGAACAACGCCATACACAGCGATTACAATGAAAATATTACCATTGAAATACCAGAGCAAGAACACTCGTCATTGTCAGGAAGAGAGTCTAGAGAT
>CAJVRC010000853.1:1010-33024 GCA_911456345.1 Penicillium egyptiacum | reverse complement strand
GCTATATTCCCTTGGCTGGCCTACTGTGCGATTGAATTTGGTTATATTCGCCCGCGCGATAGGAAACTCCGTCGACAGGCAGCTGCTCGACGCCACCGTGAGCTCAAGAAGTTGGTCCCTAAGAAGCATATGTATGGAATAGAGTGCTCTGGAAAATCTCCGAGTTGCGTGTAGAGAGAAAGAAACTGTCAAATGCCTGACTAAATGTAGGTAGGGGCAAACAAGGTTACTTGACCTTTCAACACCCCCCACGACCACATACGTAGTCGCGCGCCATCCATCAACACGTGCGGTCATCTCGTTCTCGCCGAAGTCTACTTTATACGTAAACGGAGAACAAGCGGAAGACCTTCCCACTTCATATTAGGGATGAAAAGTGTGACGGCTTTCAGGTATTGTAATAACGCATCATTGACGATTTTTTCGTCCTTTGTGAATGCCCTGTGCGGCACGTCGCTATCGGCAGTGGCAGTGACAAGAGTAATACCAGCAGACTGACTCCATGTACTCATTGTACTTATACCCCGCATATGCCATTGCCTGTAACAACACTATGTGGAAAAGAATTAGATGTCAAGGTAGCATAGACGTCACCGACTACGGAGACGATGTGCCCGGGGGTTGTGCTGATGGTGGAGGCGAGGAGGAGATATGGTCGAGAAGCCACCTTGGCGGCGGGTAGCAGACCTCCGTAGAGAAGGCGAGGGGGGAGTGGAACTGTATGTAGGCTCACCGTGGTTACGGGAAGATCTTCATCCCATGACCGAGATCGAGTCGCTGATCGACTGAGGATAGCAGAGATTGATCTGCTGAAGGGAGTCCATAACGAGGGCAAATACACCTAGTTCCTGGTCGCTGAGGTCCTGTTTTCGTTTGAGTTGAGCAAAGAACCTCTGAAATGCAGTAAACTTGCTAAGAGACTTTTTAGGTTCTCCTCTCAGTTCTACCTGGTCCTTGTCGGGGAAGGGGAATTCGCTGGCGGATAGTTTAGACAAGATTCCTCCATGTAAAAGCCAGCTGGAACGATAGTACGATGTCGAGAGTACCTGCCATTACCATTATAGGTTCGGTGAAAGATTGCGCAAACAGGATAGTGGTACTCCCACTGATGACGACTTTGGGCAAGAAAGGAGTGGCTGATCGGTTCTGGTCCTCGCTTTGGCCTGCTCGTCCTGGGGGACATGGAAGGATCGATATACCGGCGATAATTCGGCCGCCGACAGCTTGATAATTGAACCATCTTCCGAGATACATTCCCACATCGAATATTCCGCTTGGCCACTGTCGCCTCGGCAAATGCGGCAGCCTCATCTGGGTCATTCCCATGCGCCCAGGAGGTCAAAAGTTCAAAGTCTGCCCGGGCGATTGGATCTGAAGGCATGCCAGACTCGACACCGATCGTATCACTACACGGTCTTAGGATCACGATCTTTTCCTTTTCCCCTGGATCTTTGGATGACTTCTCCTTTATATCAGTGTATGCCCCACCAACAAAGGCTTTCAATACTGGATGAGCTTGGATCATCCTCCGACACTCCTGCTGGTGTCGTCAGCCCCTTGCTGCCGCATAACGGCGTCCAGCTCAATGGTCTGGTCCAAGGCCGTATAGATGCCTGACTCAGAAGTCACGTCTACAGCGAAATGCCATTTAGTACATGCACCAAACGCGGCGTCCATTGACAGGCACGACAGGCCGCGACGTTGGAGGTTGTACACGCATGCAGGACGTTGTCGGCGAGGCGCAGGCATTGCGGAGCGAGCTGATGCCTGACCTATCTCGCGGACTGCGGAGTCTTCCATCTTTTTCTTCTGGATGGGGTTGTGGTTGACTGCGGCTTCTGTGGGACCGGCCCAGTTACTTTGTATCTTTATCTTTGCTGTGCTCCAGGTAAATAGTTCCCTGGGGAAGATATCCAACACAACATTTAACCGTAAGACCTGGAAGATCATATTTCTGTCTCTGTCTCATGCGGTGGAAAGGGATGTTATTTGCCGAAATGCTGAGGACTGCTTTCAACCAAGAGCGACATGGCGGGTCCACTGACCCTCGATCAGCGGGTACTTCGTGGTAAGGGCGGTCAGAAACACCACGAGACAGGTGTTGACTGATTCTTCATCAATGCGACGCTCTAATTTGCCCTTTGGCGTATCCTTGTTAGAGCCCAGGGCTAACCGTACCCGGTGCTGCTCGTGGGCAGGGACTTCAAAAACCCCGCTACCTCAGGGGTCTGTGTTTGTGTCCGGGTCATACTTAAGAACACCGTTCCCAGCGAGGACCTGCTGTAGGTAGGTATTGAAAGGTGGGAATTTTTCCAGCCATTGCCTGGCCTTTTTGAAGTGGTTGTTCAAGCCGAGGTCAGTTCGCGCTCTGGCGTCCATTTCAAGAACAGCGTACGTGGAATTTGCTGAAGCTTCATCTTCGTCATCTAACGCATTCAGTTGGTCCATGAGAAATACAACGGAGGTGGAATGGGGAGCATTATCTGTCCCTAGCCCTGAAACAACTTTTGGCAAAATTTCTGAGTCATAGGAGCGTCTCGGGTGAAGTTCACCAAAGGCAAGTTTCCTTCGGCCTTATCCCAATCGCGAACCGCATCCCTGAGCCAAGGAATCACTAGGAAGGCCCGCTTGGAGTGGCATCAGGGAATAACTTGCGGCGGACTCCAAGCTTGCCCGCAAGTGGGTTGGTGTGTTTGCAGCACGTTTAGCCACCCTCATAAGAAAGGAGAAAGGGGGCAGCTCGATAACCTCGTAGATTGTTTGCGTATCATGGACCTCCCAAACTCTCCACACTGCACCT
Source organism: Penicillium egyptiacum (assembly GCA_911456345.1). Lineage (NCBI taxonomy): Eukaryota > Fungi > Ascomycota > Eurotiomycetes > Eurotiales > Aspergillaceae > Penicillium > Penicillium egyptiacum. The sequence continues at coordinate 30,224 of CAJVRC010000853.1, read as the reverse complement.
CGGGGTTGGACGCGTTCTTCTTCTTCGGGCCAGAGACGGCAACTACCGAAGGAAAACCGTCCTCCTCCCTACCCCACCAGGCGTTGAGTGAGACCATGTGTTTGCTCCGTCCAATCACCCGGTCGTATGCCTTTCGTAATGCCGCCATGGTTATTTCGATCTCCACCCGCTGCACTTGTGGAATCGCTGCTCGGTATTGATCATAAATATATAGAGCGGATCAGAACGGCGGCATCACGATCCATTGCCCCTTGACATTTGCCCTTTGCCGGAGATCCAGATGGCTCTGGCGGTAAGATTCGAGTTTCTTGATCTTGTAGTTCATTTTTGCCATCTCTGCACGCACTTCCGCAAGGAAGCCGAAGCCGCCTTCGTTAGCGGCTATGCTCTGCTCAGCATTGTCTGATGTCGTCAGGCTCTGTCGGGTCTCAGCGGCGGCTTGGTGGCGATCTGGGTCATTGATGACCTCAAGCGTATTGTTTGTTACCTTGAAGCTCTATGGTGGTGTCGGACCATGGTAGGCTTTTGCAAGTAGGCCTCGTGTCGCCATGAGACGTGTGGAAGGCCATGGGTGGTAATAAAGATATATGCCTGTAAGGCTGGGAAGCGTTGGACACGGGCCTATATATCTGGCTCATGTCGATGCTTTGATAAAGGCTAGTTCTGTCCTGCCTGTGACAGTACTTCAGTGAGATGAAGCGACAGTGATGGATGACTGACAGAAGATTGAGCTAGAAGTGAGAGAAGAGTGAAAGCGGTCCCCATGTGGGCAATTCTTTAGGCAATCTGTTGTCCCTCTCGTCTGCCCATTTCCAGACAATTGGATATACAAAGAGCAAATTCATAAAAGGATGCAAACATCCTAGTATTTGTCGTAGTGGACACGAGATGAAAGATATTCGTGAGATCGAAGTGCATAGCGGCAGCATGCTTCCGGGTTGAACTCATATATGAAGCCGATAGAAGTGTCCCGCCTGCCATATGAGAGAGGGATATACGACGAGGAGTAGTAGAAGTAGCAGTTGAAGGAGAAGGATTATGCGGGCGTTTGGAGGTATGAGCACTGGGGCACTCAGAGAAAGTCGTGATGTACGTTCCTTCCTCAAGGGCTGACCATACTGCCGTCATACTCTCAGTATGGAGTTATCCATCCATTAGGTTATATAAATGTAGACACCACGGGACTCTTTAGGCGTTTCCAGGTGATGGAGAAGAGGTGTGTCATCTTCCAGTGAAGAAGGCCATGGGGTTTTATATCCCCAGGCAAACAAGGCAAAAATGAGAAGAAAGAGAATATGCAGGCCTAGAAAGCCAGAAGATCAGATATCTCTCTCTTTTCTTTCAACCCGTCGCTCAGTTAACTTCAATGCTTTGTTATTTCACATTGAACTCACTCCTTTGATACCTCCCTATAATAGTGAGTGCATGATGTAGTACCCATTAGCGTGATTCCACTTTTGTATAAAATAGGAGATTCCAATTAACAACATAAGGACACTAACTAGCCTAGCAGAAATGCAGAATAATTGGCTTCAACTATAATGCCTTCAACTACGGAGTATAAGATGTGTAGGTCCACATCGACGAGTGGAGTGTCGATTCTGTTCTAGGAAAGGATCTACCACACATTGTATGTTGTAGTGCTATGAGGTTCCACCAGTGTAACGTACTGTAGCAAGATTCCTTTTTGGTTCATTGGGATACAGTAATAGTGACCGCAAGTCTGGATGATATGTTGAAGGAACCAAATATGGATTGGCTTACATGTGACAAGAGTAACATCCCGGTCTGCTCGAATGGCCCCACAATACGCTCGAATACGCACTTGCAACGTATTCTCTTTTGGATCATAGTTCCATACCCTGCTTATGCCTAGAATCGAAGCTCAATGTTTCCACTACCTCGGGTAGATTAATATCCATGAGGATTTGAAGTGGCAAATTCCTCGGTAGTGAGGCACCTCGGAAAGGAACATCCGTACTTTGGACATTTGGACCAATCAGAGGGCTTCATATGTAAGCCATTCCAGATCCCGGCCGGATCAGTCAGCCCCCCAATTTTCCCTTTGGTTCCGCCGGGTTTTGATATTGTTCGCTATAATCTCCTGAATTCCCGGGGATTTGTTGAGTTTTGTTTCTTGTTTTCTCATCAATTTGGCTCAATTTAACTATGGAGGCTCTTTTGCAACAGTCTCGCACGATGTGCCCTTTCCTGAAGCGCACATCCCCCACCACCCTCCGCACTCTGTCGACCGCTACTCGTCCTAGCCCGGGAGGTGGAACCATGTCCAACCTGCAAGTTCTGGGTCGCCGATGCCCAGTCATGAGCAAGGCTCTGGCTGTGCAGAGTGCCCGTCTGAGTGGCACCAAGCGCTTCACCTCGCGTGCCGCCGGAGTCGCTGGAACTCAGTCTCTGCGGGTTCCGACTGGCAAGCGGGCATTGCACACCACCGGTGGTCACCCCGCTAGTCTTGCCTCTGGAGGGTATGAGAAGAACGAGCGAGGTAAATTGAGTTTGTGAAGCTTGGACTTTGAGCTGTTTCTAATCTGACTACAGGAAACCCTAACTTGGCCAATCCGCTCCGCTCGTCCCCTACCGCCGCCGGCGTCGGCACTGCAGTCCGCGGTCCCCGCCCGGAAGCCCCAACCAACGAAAAGTTCAACTATGGTGGTTTCTATAACGCGGAATTGGAGAAGAAGCACAAGGACAAGTCCTACCGCTACTTCAACAACATCAACCGTCTCGCCAAGGAGTTCCCTCGGGCCCACACTGCCTCTGCCGAGGAGCGTGTGACTGTCTGGTGCTCAAATGACTACCTGGGCATGGGTCGTAACCCGCAGGTCTTGGACTCCATGCACAAGACCTTGGACACCTATGGAGCCGGTGCAGGTGGCACTCGCAATATCTCGGGTCATAACCAGCATGCTGTCGCCCTGGAGGATACACTTGCCAAGTTGCATGGGAAGGAGGCCGCATTGGTATTCAGCTCCTGCTTCGTAGCCAACGATGCGACCCTAGCGACACTGGGCAGTAAGATGCCCGATTGTGTCATCCTCTCGGACAGCCTCAACCATGCCTCAATGATTCAGGGTATCCGTCACTCTGGCGCGAAGAAGATGGTCTTCAAGCACAACGATATGGAAGACCTTGAAGCTAAATTGGCCTCATTGCCACTTGGTACCCCCAAGATAATTGCCTTTGAGTCCGTCTACAGTATGTGCGGATCAATTGCGCCAATTGAAAAGATCTGTGACCTCTCCGACAAATACGGTGCCATCACTTTCTTGGATGAGGTCCATGCCGTAGGAATGTACGGCCCACACGGAGCTGGCGTTGCTGAGCACCTCGATTACGATGTGTACGCATCGCAGGATACAGCTTCCCCTCAAAGCACCAAGGGCACAGTCCAGGACCGAATTGACATTATCACCGGTACCTTGGGCAAGGCCTACGGGTGTGTCGGTGGATATATTGCAGGATCGGCAGCCATGGTGGACACCATCCGCTCCCTTGCTCCCGGTTTCATCTTCACGACTTCGCTCCCACCAGCAACAATGGCTGGTGCGGATACCGCCATCCAGTACCAGTCCCAGCAACCCCGGGACCGGGTCCTCCAACAACTCCACACCCGTGCAGTCAAGACCGCCCTCAGTGATCTGGATATCCCCGTCATCCCCAACCCGTCACACATCGTCCCTCTCCTGGTCGGTGATGCCGAGCTGGCCAAACAGGCTTCCGACAAACTTCTCGAGGAGCACGGCATCTACGTGCAGGCCATCAACTACCCCACCGTTCCCCGCGGCGAGGAGCGTCTGCGCATCACCCCCACCCCAGGCCACGTGAAGCCGCTGCGCGAGCACCTCGTGCAGGCCGTGCAAGCCGTTTGGAACGACCTAGGACTCAAGCGCACCAGCGACTGGAAGAGCCAGGGCGGTTTCGTTGGCGTTGGCGTTGAAGGCGCCGAGGCCGCCAACCTGCCCATCTGGGAGGACGCCCAGCTGGGTTTGCAGGCTGGCGAGACCCTCGAGGGCGCTGTTGCTCGTGAGTTCAACGACGCAGCTGCCCAGGCAGTCGTCCCGCCCCTGAAGACTGCTACCCCTCTGACCGAGAAGGCTTACTCGGGAATGAACTCCACCCCCGTCGGTGTGGTTGCGTAGAGCAGACGAGTCCCGTCTTTTACGCCTTTCGGTTCTTTGGGGTAATTCTAGTTGCATTATTCCCGTCCATTCATTTTCTATAATATTGTGTGCGGACATAGCATATGCATCCGTCAATCATACTACCCCACATATTCATGTCATATCTCCTGTCCGCTTTTGTTTAAATGATGTAGTCATCTTCCGGCTTGGATTCGCCGTGAATTGTGCTTTTGTTGATGTATGCCATTGATTTGGTTGGCAAGACAAAGACTGACGTCGGATATACTGATTGTATCTATATCGATCGAGTGGCATTTACTGGGCTCAAGTGGATGGTTGGAATGAACAGTGTTGAAGTGGCATTTTGCTCTCCTTGCATTTCATATAGGCTTCGTTTTTTGTAGTATGTAACTTAGTAGGTACACTGATATATACCTCTGCATCTGAAATGCCTCCACTCTATTTGCAAGCAGCCATTTCAAATGGTATACCAATTGAAATCGATAAGGAGGTAGATAAAAACCGGGCAAGAAAAAGGGTAATTTACCTGCCTGCTATATGGTATAAGCTAATAGTGGCTTTTATAAATCCTAGGTACCATCAGATAGAGAGGCTTAAGTTTACACGAAACTAAAATCAAATAAAGAAACGACAAGGTAAATTCCTTTGGCTATGTAACAATGTCTCATCGATATAGAAACAGTTGAAAGTGACAATTTTGAAACACACAAAGCGCCATATATTCCAAAGAAGTCCGACGACTCGAGACCACCAAACCACAAATCAACCCTACTTCCGACCACCACGGCTAACCTTAGGGAACTCAACAGGCACGCGCAAGCGAGCAACACGACGCGCATGCGCCTCGGCACGCCCCCCCTTAATATTCCACTTAGCGAACTCTGTCTCACGCGGCTTATCAATCCGACAACCAAGCTCGCGGAAGTACTGGTGAATAGTATTCGGATCGAGACGCAGATCATCCCGGAGATCAGAGGGATCTGTCGCAAGCTCGTTGGGCGCATTACCACCCAGCGAGCTGGAGCCACCGTCGCGTGCCGGCTGCGGCGGGATATGCAGCGAGAGCGCACAGATAGTAGTGTGCAGGAGGGTGAAGTCGTTCTTGGAGACGTAGCCGCCGCTAGGCGCGAAGCGGCGACGCACGGCATCGATCACAGACTCCGGGAGCAGGTCTGCGGAAGCGGAGTCGGCCGCGGTGCCGGGCTTGGGCTTCGTGACGGAGCCGGTGGTGTTTGAGAGGATGCGGCGGAGGTCTTCGCGGGGTGGGAGACGCTTGCTGCCTGGGCCGCCACCCTTGGCGCTCGCGCCGGCGTTTTTCAGTGAGCGGCCGAACTCAATTAGCAGCTGGATGAAGCGGAGGACTTGGAGGTGGGTTGTGTTGTCGGAGTTGACGACTGCACCGACGCGGTTCGAGACGTAGCGGGAGACGGTTGTCACGCCGAGACCGGCTTCCACTTGCGACTTCCACTCGTCTACGCCGTTGAGTTGGCTGAGGGTTGAGTGGCTGCCTGGAACAAGGGTCTCGATTGTGTAGACGTCGGAGGGGTGCGAGCCGGCGAGGTTCGGGGTTGGGAGGGGCTTGGCCGCTTGCACTTCGGCTTGCATGGCGAGAGCCTTGGCGTGGCCGGATGCTGTGTCTGCGGGCAGCGAGGAGATTAGGGCTGCGCCGGCCTGGGGGACGGCGCCGGTGGGGGCGTTGGAGAGCTGGGCGTTCTCGGCCATGGATTGTACGGCCTTGCGGGATTGTTTGGTTCCGAAGGTGTTGGTTAGGGCTGTGCGTTGGGCGCGCATGGTGTTCTGGTGCTGCCCGTTAGTTGGGTGCTGCTGATACATGGACTCGCGGGGGGAGGACATACCATCTCTTCGTCTGAGTCTTCCTCGGACCTGCGGCTTCTCACTGCTCCTCGCAGTGTCGCTCGCCGCACCTCCACAACCTTCCATGTCTTGCGCTCTGGGTCGATAACTGCGACGTAGTGCTTCACTTGCGAGTCTGTATCGTCTCCTGTGCCTTCACGGCCGACAAAGTCCATCTTGGCATGGTCCGAGGACTGGAGCAGCATCTCTGAAGAGACAATGCCCGGGTTCCGAGTCGATGCCGCAGAATTGGAGACATTAGCGCGGTTTTTGATATATGGGTTCCAGCGGAGGGATTTCGAGCTCTGGAGGCCGGGTGTGTCGGCTATAACACGAAAATTCAATTAGAGATGGTTCACAGTCTGGACAAAACGCCTTCAACTCACCAATTACCGGTGCCAACTCGCTCTTATCTTCAACAACGCTGGCGGCCAGCGGGGGCAGCTGGTGCAGCGCGGGCTTTTTACTTGGACGTTCATTGTTCGACGAGCGCTTGCGCTTGTGATCTGTTTTATCGGACGGCATTATGGAGTCAAAAACGAGAGACAAAAGATCGTAGCTCTCGAGAATCGGCTTTAGCGCGGTGAAATAAAATGTCTGGACTTGTCTGGCAGAAAATTTTACGAGCGGAGACCAGGCAGGCGGTGAGTCCACTTGCCGCACAAAGGAATATTGACGTATATGAAGCGTCAAGTTGATCTCGATGGCGATATGCAGAACTACGAAGATCTGAAGACAACTACTCGGTCGTGGATGGGCTCTAGATTACAGGTTTACATTTACGTCGAGTAAAAAATGTTGCACTCATCAAGTCATCGATTCATCTGCAGTAGCTAAACGAAGACCTCCGAGTTATTCCATGGATTTTTTTGATAAACTCCCGGAAGAAACCTCTCCACAACTTTTGACCAGCCCGAAGGAAGGCCGTAAAGATAATGAGAATTGACCAGTCACCCCAGTGCCGTGCTCAAAGACCAATGGTTTGCACCGGTCCTCCAACATCCACCTAAACACAGGAGCCCCTCCGAGTAATAACAATGCATGATATCAGATCGTAGACGTGAATGAATCCGAGGTGTTGGAACGTGGGTAGACTGTTGTAACAGCGGATTCCGTCAATTCGATCTGCGATTTCTTCTGAAGATAGGTCGGAAATCTTATCCGTGCAAGTAACTGGTTGAATGAGGGGCATGTCACGAAGAAACGAAAGTCGCCAAGTCGCGTCGTCAATTGTCGTGTTCAGCGTTTAACCATGAGCTCCGGCAGGAGAGCTGAGATGGAGGGGGCGAGTAGTTTATTTGCTGAATTGGAAGTTAGTATCTCGTTCCCCGATTAGAAGCTCGATGTGGTCTTTGCGCAAGACCATCGGCGCGCAACGGAGTGACTTACGATCTGGCACGCATCTTTCTGCGCTTGCGCTTGAGACGGCGAGTGCGCTTCTTTCTCCACTTGTCTCTCATCTTCAATCTGTTGACTGGTTAGTGCATTGCCCTGAAGAAGATCTTGAGCTTTGGGAAAGATACTCACGATTTCGATGATGAAACAGAGATAGTAGAAAGAAAGATGAAGTGAAGGCGGCCCGAGACGACTTTACGTACAGTGCGGCTGACTCAGCCGCTCTCGCTTAGGCCCCACACGTGACACTTCAAACTTCCATCTGTGACGGAACATGACTATGCCAAATTAGGAAATTTGATAGGGTTTCACTCCATCGAGGTGTTTAGGCAAACTATTTGAAAATAATTTATGTAACATACAAAGTACGAGTGGGGATTGTAGGGTAATGACGTTAATTCAATTCAACATCACGAGAAGAGCAATGCCATCACTATGTATTATTGACTAGTTATTCCGTATATAAATTAGAACTAGTGTGACTTCTGATGCCAATGTTTTCTCTTGGCTACAGCTATAGCCAGCCGTGTATTAAACATATATACCAAAAGCTTCATCACTTATGGAGATTCGCAAAATCCGGAGGACGAGATCCACAAAAGTAAAATAGAGGTGCGTCATACGAAAATATCTATCCAAGATGGATATTTTCTCAGTACGTGTACCGATACGTGGGCGCCAAATCGCCGAGATATTCCTCCTCGTCCTCTGGAATCGTAGCAGGGTCAACAGGGGCGCGGTCACGTTTCTTGTTCTCAAACCAAAGGGCCGCCATGTAGAGCGCGCATGACAGAGCGGCGAGGCAAATGAACGAGAGGCAGATGATATACCCAGTTCGGAAATCTGTGACGCCATTCTTTACAACGAAAGAATAAGTAGCGATGATTCCACCGATATTGCCGAAGCCAATCTGCCATGCGGTTCCCACGCTGCGTCGATGATGGCCACCCAAATTCATGGAGAACCAGCATACAATGACAGGCATGGCGCTGTAACAGCCACTGGTGAGCAGGAAAAGAGCGCCAAATTGCGCACTAGTACTGTTATGGATTGTCATGAGCATGATGAATCCGGCAACAGCGATCGCCATTGGAATCAAGGTGAAAACGAATCGGTGTCGCAGTCGGTCAGAGCAGAAGGCGACTACCATCGAGAAGCCGAATGCTGCAGCCCAGGGAGGAATAGAGTACAGCTGGGTTTTGATCGCACTATAGCCGTAGGTCTGGATAATCGATGGCGCGAAGTATGCATACCCTATATGAGAGTAAGCGATAAGTCGGAAGGGTCATGGAAGAAGAAAGTGATTAACGTACCGTAAGCAGGGACAATCAAGCCGAAGTACATAAAGCCTCCGATGAAGACCTTGTCTGGGGAACGTCAGCGCGCCGCAATTGAATGCAAAAGAGTGATTATCCGGGCTATACTTACAGTCCTTGAACACACCCAGAACCTCGCGCTTGCCCAAGTGAACGTTGTGAGCAGCCTTGCCAACATCCTTGGCCAACTTGGCACGCATGTATGTGCGCTCTTCCTCGTTCAGCCACTTAACATCCTCGGGGAAATCAGCAATGAAAAAGAACAGAATGATCGCGACCACGCTGGTCAAAACGCCCTCGATAATGAACACCCAGCGCCAGCCACTGTAGCCGCACATGCCATCCATCTTTGCAATTCCGCTGGCAAGCAGACCACCGAAGGCGCCGGCTAGGGAAGTGGAGCTAAAGAAGAAACTGAAACGCTTTTGAGCCTCAGAGCGTGTGTACCACATGCCCAACAGATAGAAACCTGGGGATCACAATTAGGACCTGTCTTGGTCGTTTTTGGTGGTGTATTTGCACTTACATCCAGGGAACATGCCTGTCTCAAAGACACCCAAAAAGAAGCGAGTGGCCATTAGTCCACCCCAGTTCTGTACCAGACCCTGGAAGAGCAAGACCAAGCCAAACATGAACATGCATCCCGACACTGAATTGAATTAACAAGCTGCCCTCATCAAAATTGCGCTTAACCGTACGGGGCGTAAATGGAGCAAAACACTTACGCCAGACATGGGGCTTCAACTTTTTTAGCAAGATGTTTGACGGAATCTCCAAGACAATATACGGAACGAAGAAGATCGTGAGCGCCGTGTTGTATTTCGTTCCATCGACGATGTTCAAATCCTCCTTAAGTCCGAGAATAGCGGCATTGCTAATATTAACTCTGCAGGTTGATGATGTCAGATACTGGCAATGCCTGGTCACACGACGCAATGGTAAGCTTACCGATCCAAAAAGGCAAGCAAATACAAAATACACAGACAGGGTAGGATGTGCCAATCGACCTTGGCTTGCAACTTGCGCTTAGTGGTAGTCGTGAGAGGAGGCAGATCGAAGTCCGTGCTGGAACTGGCCTGGCTTTCGCGCTTGTCGACAGGCTCTTGGGTATAGGATGGTGGTTCTGCGCGGGGGAGTACCTAACGGTCAGCATGAGTTGAGAATGATGCGCTGGCGCACGCGGACTTGCTAAATCCTAAAAAGGACGAAACAAAGAACTCCGGGTTACATGTATGGGATCGACATACCTGAGACCCCCATGATGAGATGCGAATTGCGCTCGGATACTGCGCGCCTGCTCGGAATAACAATAATAATGGGGAAAGAAAAAAGAAGGGGAAAGTTTGGCTTTTTGGTGTCGAATTCTCTCAAGCGCAGCTCGCCGATGCAACCGAGGTGGTCCGCTTGCCGGGCCTCAAACGTGGGGTAACTTCCGGAGTTACGGAGAGGAAAAGCGAGGCTGAAAGTGTAAATGGACAATCTTGGCGACTTAAAAGATTCGAATTAACAAGGGTGAATCATCCCTTGAGATATCCCCGATCGATCGAGTCCCGATCTCGGCCTCTAGAGCGCCGATATGCATGCCGGGTTTTAGTTTTTCAATTTTTCACTTTGCAACATATTTGCTTATTTATGATCGGCAGGACCTCCCGAAGTCGCGAATATCCATGGAGGTGTAGCTTTCCTCTTCTAAATCTTATTTTGCCCTGACTACGGGGTAGTACTCTGTGCTGAGAATTGCCTCAATTATCCCTGTTCCCCCGCAAAATAGCTTATGAGTCACGTGTCCAGTAAATAGGGGGGTTTCCGGCCCGATCCACTTGGCCTGGGCAGTGCGGGGGTGCATTTGTATTTTATTAACGTAGTATTCATTAGCGTTAAACGAAATCTACGGAGTATTTTATGCTAAGGTAGAAAATGGGAAATTTTATGACTAACCGGCCGACATTTTTTACAACAGACCCTCCTAACGGAGGGACCGCCACCAATATGCAACCTACCACCTGGGCACCCATATGCAATTGTACCTTTTATTAGGCGGACCACACAAAAGGGACATACGTAAATGTTAGTTTTTAGGACTAGAAAAGTCTTTAAAACTTATTATAACCTAGAGTATATAATAATCTGCTCTATTTAAATACCATGTTCGAGTTTCAGCCTAGGTCTACGGAGCCCTCTTATATTGTTGCGTAGAGCCTAACATACGATATGCAACCATAAAGGCGTCCCAGAAACTTGCCCTTAAAATTTTATAGAAGCATGAGGATGATATTAAATAACGTTGGTAGCAAGATCTGAGAGCTCTTCTCTCTTCACACAATCAATTTTCCTCTTCTCTGGATTTTCATCTGTTATACTCAACATCTTTCTATATAAGCAGGGCATTCTCCGTCTTCCTGAACCGAACAAAAGCCAAAGAAATGTTGAGCAGTCTCTCTAACCACATAGAGAACACTGTCTCCGAGTATACAACGTGGCTCAGATATCCCGCACTATCCGTCTCAGTGTTGCAGTATCACTCCAGTTCTGACTGGGAGCTGCCGTCGAATGCGCTATATGTTGCCCGCCATACCAGACAATACTGTCTAGCCACGCTTTGATGTAGGTCTCTCTGCTTCCTATATCGACGCACAAGCTGACTTCTACGCAGAATCGCTATGCTCTGCCTTCAGTGCATATGTCGTCTACACTTATACTGCATAACACCTACAAGGCCCCGGAGAGACATTGGCAAAGCGTCTCTCCCTCCCATGTCCGTATTCCTCTTAGACTAATGCCACGTAGCATTTCTCTCCGATCATCATGAGTTGCATTCCCTAGAGGTTATGAGCCTCTCTCTAGCTGGACCACTAGTAACCTCTTTCCACTTTGGCCACTTGCCATTGTGAGACAGTGTAACCAAAGGATCGCTACCAAGATCCAGAAGGTGAAGATACTGGAAGGCAACTCCGAGAATCCATGGGAATCGACTTTGCTAGTTATTGTCTAGTCCGTTACTATCTTGGCACACTAACTTCCTACAGTAGTATGTTTCCCCTCCGCAAATTTCTACCCAACCGAAAAAAAAATGAGGTAGTACCCTGTTATATTACCAATGCGAAGTGCGAACTATTGAATTTCAACAGGGATATCCTTGTCTAGCGCTGGAGGATCGACCCGAAGTGGGCCGCTGTCAAACAAAGAATTCGACCGTAACGTGGATTTGTAGATTTTTAAAAGGGAATTGGAGGCAGCCTCGAGGCTTTGATCCTGAAATTGTGTCAAAACTCCATGAGACCTAGGGATTTTGGTCATATACCCAATCCTTGGCCTGATGCAGCTTTTTGTTTGCTATTCGAGTTCCTTCTTTCTCTCTTATCTCTTTCACCTTTGCTGTACTCGATTCCTGTCACTTCAAACATGCACTTTTAATCTTCCGCTATATGTTAGTTTTTACATGAGACAGTAATTCATTCCCGTCTTCGTCGAATCAGCCTTCAACTCACCGTTTCTTTGCGGTTTCCTTTTCACTACTACCACCATGAGCCTTAGAAGAATCCGGGTGCATGCACCCAGATGCCTATTTACTCGTCGTGGATCTTGTATAATATTTATTATCTTCATATGGTTGCTCTTTTATCATCTTCCAGCTCCTCCTTCCACCCAGAACAATACCCGCGCAGACCGACCACCCCCAGAGCATCGAGTAGAGGACACCCCACGATTTATCTACCGCTCCCCCTTTCGAAATAATCCGGATGTTCAATATGAAAAACAGTTATCAAATGCCCTGGAGAAGATTGAAAAGGCCGTATTGGCCCAAAGTCAGGAAAACAACATATCCGAGGACAGAATCTGGCAGATAGCGAAAAATGAAAAGCACAGGGGCGACGACTCAATAATGTTCGAAGGGAAAAATAAAGAGTGGGAATACACTGTAAGTGCATTCGCCAGATACTACACATAACTTACTTGACTCCAACTGAAAACCACAAAGTTAGTCACCGATAAAAAAGCCATCGAGTTCATGGCCAACGAGCTATCCGCCATCCCTGAAATCGCGATTATATACAAATCCTACCCTCACAATGTCCTCCGGGCAGACCTTCTCAGATACCTCCTTCTCTGGTATCATGGAGGCTTCTACGCAGACATCGATGTCTTCCCCGCTCGGACGATCAAGACCTGCCCAGCGCTAGAGCCGTTCTTTTCACCCACACCCGACAAAAACACACAAGATACCTATCCCGATGTATCGCTCGTTGTTGGAATTGAGGTCGACGAGCCATATGCTTCACCACAATTCATGCGCGACTGGCACTGGACAAGGAGCTACGGACTGATCCAGTATACAATGTATGCACCGCGACGTTTCAGCCCGCTTCTCCGCGAAACCATTGTGCGGGTTCTAGCACATACCAGGCAATACAATAGTGAACATGTCGGTTTCTTCCCTAGTCTGGCCTATGACGAGAAGACTATACTAGGAGTCACTGGGCCTGATATCTTCACGGATGCTATTCTCGAGACACTCTCCTCTTCACTTCCTTTGACACATCCGTTTATTCAACAATCCGTTGACGCAGATGCGGATATAGGGGATCTCATCTCTCCTGTGACTGGGGAGGTGCAGAAACGGGTAACGTGGGCTCCATTCCATAGGCTCCGTGACCCTGTCTGCATCCAGGCTGGTGAGGCTGTCCCGAATAAATCCATGGGTGGATTGTGCGTGTTGCCAATCAGTATTTGGGGGAATGGGCAGAGACATAGTCAGGCTGGAGGGTTTAATCATCCTAAGGCGTGTGTCAATCATCGGTTTGGGCGGACGTGGAAGAAGGGGTGGTGGGAGTATATATTTGGATGAACACCTCATTATTTGATCTGGGTTTGGTGGTCGAATATAAATATTTGACATAAATTGGATGAGATAAATCCTTTCTCTTGCAATGAAATTCCTTTTTATATTTGTTTGAATGTACTACGGGAGGATAGTAGATGAGTTCATGAAGCATATTGAGTATGAATGTATTGGAAAGCAAAAACCACTGAAAAGAAACGAAAGGAAAGGACAGTAGAAGTACTTTACTACCACTGGAGGATTCAAATGGCATTAAGCTCAGCAACACTGAAGACACTAAATTTGCCAAATTCATGGTTTGACCCCTCCCAAGCAATTATTTGTAGCACTGGCAGCCTTCCTTCTGGGGGTTCTGGCAACGGGCCTGGTTGACAGAACAACCCCCGCAGAATGCACATGTATCTGGAGCATAGCAGTTCCCCTCTCCTACAACACAGCTTCCATGGTGGCCCACACACTTGGTGCACGCGTTGGTTGCTCGGCCCTCAAGATCCCTCGCCTAAAACGAACATGTTAAAAGGATTATCATTCCTCACAATGGCGGGGTAATCGGCAATGTACCTGGACCATGCTTTGCTGTATGGAGTCAGTTATTGTGTATAGGAGGTTCAACGGATCAATAACTTACTGGCTCTCCGTAGATGATATCCCCATCAGATTGGTAGACTTCCAGCTCGACGCCATTCGCGGCGAAAATGCCACTCTGTGTGGCCGATGCATTGGCAATAAGGAGGGCGAGGATTGTAGTGCCTTGGAGGAATAGTCTCATTTTGGAAAGAATTTGATGGCCTTGAACTGAAGATGAAAGGATATATTGGTTTGAGATATGGAGTTGGGATTAGAGTTGTACGGCTGAGATTGATGGCCACAACGGGGCTTCTTATACCTGAAGTTAGTGATTCAAAATATGTTTGCTATCCTCTGTTGGCAAGGTGAATATGCAATCCTTCGACGTATTAAGTTTATGCCTGCCTTGGCAATACTGGGGCTAGAATTGGCATTGGTAAACACGCGTAGAGTAAAGAGCCTCGGATTCTGAAGTGGACGGACGGGGATCTTGGGATCATCAATTAGCAAACCCAACTCAGTACTGGGTAGGTCTTTTGCTTTTTCTGAACAGCACAGGCTGTGTTTCATTGGCCATCTTTACATGGCGCTCTAACTCTTCACCGTTGCGCCTGACTAAAGGATTTGCTTTATTTTGAGTCTCTGAGGTCCGTCCAAATTGAAATTGGGCTGGACCTTGTGGTGCAAGTTCCCTTCAGACCCCTTTGGATGACTGATGCCTGACTCCTAGTCGGATATTTGGAACTCTCGAGAATACAAACTCATACGGAGCGGATAGTTCAAGGATTAAATACTCCATACACGAAAGTTATTTAAAAGACTCGAAAGAAGAGCCTGCTTTCTGTTTTATCGGGTATCGAGAAAGCTATCTACAGCTGTTCCGATGATACTGGTGTCAAGTAGCAAGGAAAAGCCATATCCGTCTTATCCGAGTGAACTGCAAAAAAAGCAATGAACCCAAGCTGTAGGGCTGAGGACATAACTCAAGTGTCTGAGTGCATCCAATAGTAGCGCTAGGAGACTGACACGAAAGCAGGCCCAGACTGGCCATGTGGATGCAATAACAGGCACAACGTATTCCTGCATATGCGGAGTTTTGAGGGAATTTTGCAGAGAACTGCGCTGTTTATCCTCATGAAATTGATGGAGAGCCCTAAGGAGAGAGTACCCCGTTGTTGCAGAGCCTTACCAAACCAGTTCTATCTACATCCGAACTAGTAAGTACCTTGGATGCAACTTCCATTGTAATCGAATTATGATATTAGCCAATCTTTGATCACTGACACGCTAGTCAGGAGAGAGATGCAGAGTAGTAAGTATTATGCAAGTGAATTGATTAGAGAGAGAGCTCAAATAATGTAATAACAAGTAAAGAGCAAGAATATGTTACTCCATTGCTATTACCTCCGTTTGAATATCCTGTTTATTACTTTTATGACCGATCCTCGGAAACAACAGTAGTTCGCGGGGGTGCAAATGGAAAGATCCGTTTATACAGAGTCTCAAAGTCTTCTATTAAATGAAACCACATGTCTTCTGTAATATAAACCCAAAAGCATTACATTTTTTCAAAGCATAGAAGTCAGGAATTGTCAGATCCTACCGTAGTTTTAATAATCCCGTCCAAACCAGAACCCGCCGCCTTCAAAATCACCTCTATATTACGGATCATCCGTTCCGCAGCTGCAATAGATTCGGTACGATACTGCCAACGACGCATATTCGCTGCCTGGGCTGCTACATAGATCGTCCCGTTGGCTTTGAATGCCTGGGACTGTCGGGATTGGTAAGACAAGTGAAATAATGATTGGAAGGATTCTTCTTACGGAGCCGCTTGGTGCTGAGGAAGGCGGTATTAGTGACAGGAAAAGTCAACGGTGATTGATGTGAGATCAGCTTACGATCAGGGGCTGCTGGGGTCTGTATGCATTCGATGACAGGCCTGCGGGGCTGGATGCTATCGTAACTCGGGGGATTGTCGGCTTGTTCTGATGTGGACTGCGTGGCCCTTTTGGGGAAAAAAAGCAAATTGGGACGGGTCTGGTGGTCAGTGTACGGAGTACGAAGTAGATAGTCTAGGTATGTATTGCGGCTGATAAGAAAGACATCGTGGTTTGGGTATGGCTTGGAGTGATGTGAGGGGGTCGGGCCTATCACACTCTTGTATAGCGACACGGGGATTGGCCTCATTCAGCTCCCCCACAATATGCACGAGGTACGGACACGACAGGGGCCAGAGTGGCAGAGAGCGACATCTCTTACTCCGTAGATCGGAGTGAATTGAGCGGAAGGGGCTGGATGGCCTATGTCGATTGCAAATGCTAAAGGTATCAAGCGTTGTATATTCGAGAATCCAAATCGTACAGATAATTCTTAAAGATTCTCGCTTCTCAGCCAACAGCGCTCATCTCTTTCATAGTGCAGGAAGAACCCAGGTTGTCACAGACTGACTCGGGATATTGCCACTCCACTCTTGGCCACTATTAGTGGATAAAGTAATGTAAATATCATTACCGAATGTGTTCTCAACAACAACAGTGCGAGTTCCATCTGGATTCAGCGAAGCAACAGACTGCACACCTCCTCCATTGGAATATGTGTAGCTCCCGGTACCACCCAGCACAATCGCACCCGGCGGCATGAACTTGCTAAATTGAGCCATCATATAGTATGCCGGGTTGAAAGTATATCCGCCGTTGACGATAGTCACTAGACCTCGACAGTTTGCACAGCCGCCACTTGACAGATGAGGGCCATCTTGATCATTTGTACCTAGTGTCCAGGCCGTAACACCCGATGCCCAATTTTGTAAAGGCCCCATGGTAAAATCGGCGGCTTGGTTCCATGATGCGGATGCAGGGGTCCAGCATTCTGTCATGTATTGTTTGATCTTGGGGTTTGTCTCGTGGAATCGGGTGAGGACTGTCCAGTCTACATTGGTGGCATAACAGTGCCATGCGACTGAGTGGACATACTGACCAGCCCCGTTGATGACGTTCTGAGGATAGGATGGCATATCTGATATCTATCCGTTAGAAAATGGAATGATCCCTCTAAGATCCGGATTGTCGAGTGCATACCAGTGTTGTGATCATATGCCCAGATTTCGGTGTTCAGGCCGGCTTGAGCGAGAGCCGGACCGACATAGTTTTGGATCAGCTGTGCAGACTCGTAGTCAAACATGTACATTGTGGGATATCCAGCTTGGCTGTTCAAAGGCTCGTTTTGAAGGGTAATCGCATCGATGTGGGCGCCGACATTCTCGTAGGCCTGGATGTACTTGACGAAGTATTGCGCAAAAGCACTAGCATACCCAGTACTACCAGTGCCCCCCCTAGTCAGGTAGCCATCATTGAGGTTGTTGTCTTTCGTAGTGCCATCAATCACACCGTTTAGCTTCATCCACCCGGGGGGACTCCAAGGTGAACCAAGAATCTTCAAACTCAACTGAAGGGACTTCATCTTAGCCAGCATCGTAGCCATAGCATTTCCACGGTCGCCCAGGTCAAAACTAGACAGTGAGGGATCCGCACTATTCCCATTATCATCATAGGTATACGCCGGGTCACCAGAGAGGTCTGAAGCGCCAATAGTATGGCGCATCAAAGCAAATCCAGCACCAGTACCGGTCATCAGCTCATTGAGCAGTTGTTGCAGCGTCGTACTGGACAGCGTGTTGAAGGAGGTAACTGTGGCATCGGTGACAGCGGCTCCAAAGCCCACGATTGTTTGTTTGTGCCCGCTGGATGTATCATCGATTCTCAGCTTCCAGGTCGATTCGGAGCCTGGGCTACCACTGCCCTGGACTGGTGGAGAAATTGGCGAGAGCTTGTAATTGCCATCTGAGTCTGAGCAGTAGGCTGATGGAGTGGTTGCTCGCTTTCGTGGTGATGCCTCTCCTAGTACTGAAAGCAGGAGCAGAGGAAGAAGAAATGGAAGCATGCTGTATCCCTGTGTCCCAATATAAGTATTGAGAGTCTATTTCTGAGGGGTCCGGGGGAACTAAGGATTATCAATGGCGGGGATGCATTGTCTTTATATATCCAACCAAAGACAATCTTGTATAGGCTACCCAGCCATTTCCTTAAAAGATGAATGCAACTGATGTCGAGGGGAAATAAGCTGAGACGACTGAGACCTCCAATTTCGGCCATGAGCCGACGAAGAATACTACAGTACCACCGACTACTGCACGCCACATTTTCCCGACGGGAGCTTGATAGCTTGTATTTATTGTCTTGGTGTTTCGGCCGTCTCGGGGAAATGGCCCATTCGAGGATAGTCGCTTAGAATAATCTTCTCCGCGTTCTTGATGGTTTGTATAATGCATTATGCTAGTCCAATGAGTGAGGTGTGATATGGGCGCTCTAGTTGCTTGCTCGGGGCGGGGTTGCCGGAAACGGCGTGAAAGAAACAATAAGCTCGCGGTTATAGAAGCGTTGATTTACCGCAATGGGAGAGCTAAAGCGACAGCCACCAAACCGACCTGGAAATTTAGATCAGAGCAAAGCAAAAAAGTAGAGTACGGACTTTTGGAAATAATATCCCTTGCTGTCCAATGCCTAACAAAAGAAGGGGAATGGGGCCAAAAAGGAGGATATATTTAACACAAAGATCAAGATTGCGTAAAGTGAATCCAGCTCTTCATGTTCGATGTAATTGATAGTAATACTCGTGGTAGTCGACCTAACGAGTTAGGTTGGGAAGAGTTAGGGTAAAAGGCAGCCACGTGCAGGGTTCCAATGGGTTGGGCGGGAGATTTTAAACATTTCATAAGAGACTCTCTGCATCGGAACAATATCGAACGATGAGTGGAACTTATGAGAGATGGCAACGAATACAAACAAAGCAAAGAATTCAGGTTGTTCGGTGCCGAAAACAGGTCATCTCCAGATACCCTGCCCCTATGACGTCAATACTGGGATCAAACGTTTCACGGGTTATAGCGGTGATAAACCCCTGGCCTAATAATTTGCTTTTTCAAATCTCTTCTACTAGAAACAATCTTGAACGTTTGAACCATGGGCAGCTACAAATTTCCCGTCGATCTCAAGCAGTTCAAGCAGCTTGAGCTTGACCCGAAGAACCCACAGCTATCAGCCCAACAGAAGAGCGATTTGCTACACAACATCAACATTTTCAGAGATGCCATCATTGCCTTCACAGCAACAGGTGCCGCCCGTGGGGTTTCGGGCCACACAGGAGGTCCCTTCGACACAGCCCCCGAAGTCTGTATCTTGCTTGCCTTCATAAACGCCAACCCCAACAAATGGGTCGATGCCCTTTACGACGAGGCCGGCCACCGTGTGGCCACACAATACCTACTAGCTGCATTAGACGGCAAGATCGAGCCCGATCACCTGCTGAACTATCGTGCTGCCGACTCCCATCTCCCCGGCCACCCTGAGCTCGGTTTCACCCCCGGTATCAAATTTAGCTCTGGCCGACTGGGTCACATGTGGGGTATGGTTAACGGCATTGCTATGGCCAACAAGGACAAGAATGTAATTCTGTTGGGTTCTGATGGATCCCAGCAAGAAGGAAACGACGCTGAGGCCGCGCGACTTGCCGTGGCCAGAAATCTGAACGTCAAGATCTTCATCGATAACAACGATGTCACAATCGCCGGACACCCCTCGGAATACCTCAAGGGATATGAGATCGCTCGGACCCTTGATGGACATGGCCTGAAGGTCCTCCGTGCCGAGGGCGAGAATCTCGACTCCTTATACGGCGCTATGTGTGAAGTCATCAATCACGACGGTCCCGCCGCTGTTGTTGTCGACCGCCAGATGGCCGCTGGCATCGAGGAAATCGAAGGAGAATGCCACGCGCACGATGTCATTCCCGTCGAAATCGCTCACAAATACCTCACTAAGCGCGGATACAGCCAGGAACAACTTGCTTTCTACGACGATATCAAGCCTGGCTCAAATCCCCACACGTACAAGGGTTCGAGTAAGGACAAGGGTGCAAACCGCACCATTTTCGGCGATGCCGTGAATGGCATTCTTGACAAACTGAGCAAGGAGGAGGCTAAGCGTCGCGTCATGGTCATCGACTCAGACTTAGCCGGCTCCACCGGCCTGAAGGCCATCGGCGCCCAGCACCCTGAGTCCTTTGTTCCATCTGGTGTTATGGAGCGCGGCAATTTCTCTGCTGCAGCCGGATTCGGATTTGGCAGCAATGGAGAGCGCCAAGGTGTCTTCTCTACCTTCTCTGCCTTCCTGGAGATGTGTATCTCCGAGATCACTATGGCCCGTCTGAACGACTGTACCGTCCTGTCGCATTTCTCTCACAGCGGTGTGGACGAGATGGCCGATAACACCTGCCACTTCGGTCTGAACCACTTCTTCGCCGACAATGGTCTGATGGATGCCGCGAGTACCGTACTGTACTTCCCTGCTGATGGCGAGCAGATGAAGGCCGTAGTTAACAAGGTGTTCTGGAACAAGGGCATGCGCTTCATCTTCTCCACCCGTGCCAAGGTCCCTTACATCTTGAAGGAGGGCACCGACCAGAAGCTCTTCGGTGAGGGCTATAAGTTCGTTCCTGGCAAAGAAGAAGTCATCCGCAAGGGCTCTGCTGGTTACATTGTCTCGTACGGTGATATGCTCTACCGCTCGCTTGATGCTGTCGAGAACCTGCGCGCGGAAGGCCTCGATGTCGGTCTGGTTAACAAGCCCACTCTCAACGTGGTTGACGAGGAGACCATCAAGTTGTATGGATCTTCACCATTCGTGCTGGTTGTTGAGTCGATTGCGCAGAAGACTGGTCTCGGCTCTCGCCTGGGTACCCACCTCCTTGAGCGCAAGTTCACACCCAAGTTCAAGTCCATGGGTGCTATCAAGGAGGGCTGCGGTGGTCTCTACGAGCAAGTCAATGCCCAGGGCCTCGGTCCGAGCGATATCATCGCTGCGGTTAAGGAGTTGTCTGGAAACTAAATTTGCAAATGTCAAAACGTAACGACTTTTTATGTAATGATAAAAGTTTCTCTTCCCTTTTACGCCATTTTTGTATATGTGACTCAATTTCTTTCCTTATCAAGCCCAGACCCCCAGCGGCCCCGAATTCTACCCGCCTGCCCAATTCGATATCGCGGCAATTGAAGCGACATTTGACTCAACCGGGGCTCTCCACTAAGTTCCCCATAAATATCTGGCAGTCGCACCGTTTGATTGGCTGAACTCCTCAAAGTCTGTCTTGGCAGCCGTGTCTAGTCCCGAAAGGGCACTAGAGCATAAGAGCTCGAAAGCACGCAATCTTGCTAAACGATGAGAATAGGCCCGATGCGACGTTAAGATTTCCAGATCGCTAGTTTATTTCTCCAGGGGAAAGGCTATATATAGTGTGTTCCCGTCTATCGTTTAACTTGGTGTTTAGGAACTTTATTTTCGTGGCTTGATTCAAGGTGCTTACTACCCTTTTAAGCTTAAACCACCCGTGGGCACCATAATGGCCGAACGAGCTTCTATATCGGCGTCCGATACGCCGATCGAAAAGCGAGTATGGTATCGCGGAACACTCTTCAATGCCTGTATTATTGGAGGTGTCGGATTCACGGCCCCGGGCTTGTGGAACGCCATGAATGCTTTGGGTGCAGGTGGCGCGCAGGAGCCTTTTTTGATTAATGCAGCGAATGCGCTTGTTTTTGGTCTCAGTATGTGACATACCCCGTAAATCACATTGGAATTTTGAATTGGGCTTCCCGCTAACTTGCTTGCTAGTGGGAATTTTGTGTCTGTTCGGTGGCCCCATCGCCAACCGGATTGGTTTGAGATGGACCCTGATGCTCGGCGCCGTGGGATATCCATTGTATTCGTATGTGTCATGAGAGCAGAATATGGAATATTGTTATCCTGGCACTGACTTTAATATACAGCGCTGCCTTGTACACAAATAACCGTTTTGTGAGTCCTTCATCACGATTGGAACTACCTCTACGACCCAGGGATGAAGACTAATCTCTATCTAGGGAAATGTATGGTTTGTGCTTGTTGGATCCGTATTTTGTGGTTTATCGTGAGTATCCTATATCGATCAAATGGAATAAGAGCATCGACTGACCTTTATAGCGCTGGGCTCTTCTGGGCCTCTGAGGGTGCTGTGGCACTGGGCTATCCCGAGCCTGCAAAGCGAGGCAAATATATGAAGTGAGATATTCCAAATTTTCTCCAGCTGCACAATGACTGACTTAGACAGCATCTGGCTTTGGTTCCGTACAGGTGGCCCGTTGGTGGGAGGTGCTATTGTCCTTGGCCTCAACCAGTATGTCTAATTCCAATCCATGTCACAGACATAATTTACTGACGATGGAAAAGTGCTGGCGACGCCCATGCCAAAGGAAAAGTTGGATCTGGTAAGTTGATAAAGGCAGATTAAGCATCCTGAACGATTGCTAACACACGACAGACACATATCTCATCTTCATCGCGCTCCAATGTACTGCGGTACCTATAGCCTTCTTCCTCACGTCACCCGACAAGGTCCAACGCACGGATGGAAGTAAAGTTAGGATTATCCTGCAGGACTCGTGGCGTGACGAAATGAAAGAGCTCTGGAAGGTCTGCCGGCGGAGGGAGGTATGTTTAACATCATTAGTCCATCGTGCCTATGTTGTATACGGGCTAATATTCCTAGATTCTCTTTCTATTGCCTGTCTTCTGGGCCGCATACTTCAACATGTACACAGGAAGTATGGATTTCTCTCTCCGTTCTTCACTGTCTGCAATTGCTGATTAGTTGGTCTAGATTTCAAAACGTACTACTTCGGCGTGCGCGCTCGCGCTCTTATTGGATTCGTCAGTATGTTCACACACTCGCATTATTTGGATGCACTTTTGCATCAGTGCTAATGTGGACCAAAGCCTACTTCTCCACTCTTCTTGCCTCGACACTCATTAGCAGGTTCCTGGACTACCGCGGCCTGTCTATCAGAAACAGAATCAAATACAGGTACAGAATCTCAGCATTCAAATCAAACCTAGAACCATGACTAAGAAAAATGGCAGCTTTTTCTACGTGATCGTCGTCCACATCGTTGCCTGGGTCTACTGCTGGGTTATCCAAGAAAAGTACACTAAGAACCCACCAACGCTTGACTGGGCCGACAAGGGCTTCGTTGAAGGATTCTTCGTTATCCTGCTCTGGGGTGAGTCTCGTAAATGATCGTATATCCCGACGCTGTGCTAATCTTTCCTTTTATCAGAATTCGCTCAGCAATCGCTGCAAAACTTCCTCTACTACCTGCTCTCCACAATGACGGACAACATCTCCGAACTCTGTAAGCCACATCCCAACTGATTATGCTATCTACAGATTACTGATACAATACAGCCCGGTTGTCCGGTATCCTTCGTGGCCAAGAGAGCTTTTCGCAGGCTGTCTCCTACGGCCTCAACTCGAAAAAATGGCATGGCGGAAGAGTGCCACTGATTGTTAACACTATCCTTCTTGGTAAGTGATACCTACTAAATGGTCGAAAGAAGCAATGCTAACTTTACTTCACAGTCTTTGCGGTGTGGCCTACTTGGCTCGTTGTCAGGGCCCACGTTCCCATCGAGCATTCCAAGGAGACTGCTGAGTTGCCCCAAGCCCAAGACGAGGAGCAGAATAAAGTTAGTCTCTCTGACAAGGAGACAATTGTTGTTGCTGAGGCGGTTGCCTCGAAATAAGTTGGAAATAATGAATGTGCACAAAAACAGTGCATAATTTTGAGACCGGTCATATTCTGAGAAGTCTATTTTTAATGATTATTACGAATGAATAAAAGGAACAGAGGCTAGGTGAAATAAAAGTGTAATTCTTTCGTGCTATATATCCCGTTGAGCTCATCCCTAGCTTCGATTGTGTCAAAACGCCATATGCTAGTCGTTTTGTTCAAGTCCAATTGGCCACTTATTTCCCCAAAACTCTCTTGTCAGATTCCATGTCGAATATGTGGAGAATACACGCAATATAGTGGTTAGAAATTCCGTAGTCCAACTTGCTGTGGCCAAATAGGTGAGGGCCGATTGGTTGCAGGCGAGTAATGTCCAATTAATCCTGTTACATATTGCCCGTGGGAAACTTCCTTGTAATATCTAGGTGTTTCTTTCGGTCCTATAGCTATAAACAGGAAATACAAGTCTACATTCATCTAGACAACAGAAACGGCAGTTTCAAGTTCACGGGTCCGACCTTGGGAGGTTCACGGACCAACTCCAGCCGGACCCGCTCTTCCCCGCGGAATTTCCCTGCTGCCACGAACTGATGTTCTGACTGTCGAATAGCGGCGGATCGAAGGCTGATGAATCCCATTATACAAGACACCTAACTAAGAATACCAGCTTCCAGTCTTTGCTCCATAATATCCTATGAAAAGGACACAAATCAACTTTTGCCGCACATCTTCCAGATTTCGCCGAGGGGAACCAGCCGCGGGATTTCCCTCTGCCTGAGAATCATCGACAGACAATATGGAAATTGCCGACGAGCGACCATACCGGTCTCATACGAAGCCAGCATGCGTACCAT
Organism: Penicillium egyptiacum; assembly: GCA_911456345.1. Taxonomy (NCBI): domain Eukaryota; kingdom Fungi; phylum Ascomycota; class Eurotiomycetes; order Eurotiales; family Aspergillaceae; genus Penicillium; species Penicillium egyptiacum. Next base: position 5,577 of record CAJVRC010000853.1, on the reverse strand, counting down.
GCCGGCGGAGAAAATCGCGATGCAAACTGGAGCCCCACACCGCGGCCTGTTTGATGTGTCGTGCGCACGGCACAGAATGTACATTTCCCAACGGAGGAGCGAAATCAGGTCCACAAAAGAGGCATTCTACAGAGGAAGGCCCACTACTACCACCCCCGACTCTACGAACGCCAATCGCAGCTTCCCAGTCACTGAGCCGGCCGCCTCTGGTGGCCGCTTCGCCGCAGTTCTCGGTTGTTGCACAGGCTCAGAACGACCAGGATACACCACTCTCTCTTGAAGCCGAAGATGATAATCCGCATATCCTTGGTCCGGCAGTGACCGGAGATAATCATGTCTTGGCTGACTATCTATCTAACATTTCGGGTGGTCAGGGAATTCGTGAAATTCGTCCCGTCGAGCCGGGTAGTTCCTCGTCCCCGGTTATATTCACGAAGGTGCAGAAACGGCCGCTGGGGCTCATGGTAAACTCTAGTCCGGCATTGCATAAGCTGCAGACCATTGAAAAGCTTGTAGAGCCATGGGGGCCACATTTGATAGACATGTGAGTTAGACGACATTGGTATTCGGCAGAAGTTTTGGAAACTAATTGTTGCGACTAGATATCTGAGAAAAATTAATCCTTGCCTTCCACTACTTGAAGAAAGCTCCTTCCGGGCGCAATACACAAATGCCAGGCATCGCATTTCTCCTGCACTTTTAGCGTGCCTATATGCCCATGTGCTTACCCAATGGCAACATGACCCCCTTCTATCACGAGAAAGGTGCCCAGACGTTCGCTTCGTCTGGAACCTTGCCATTGAAGCCTCGTATTCCGAGTTGCACGCGTCAGCTGGAATATCCACGATAAAGGCCATTCTCCTCGATGTTGGGGGCCGTCCAACCACCTCTATGACAGGCAACGGGGTAAGATTGGGTTCAGCCGTTGCATTGTGCCATTCCCTCGGTTTGAATCGAAACCCACTCCCGTGGGATATTCCACGAGAGGAGAAGCACTTAAGAATGAAGATCTGGTGGTCTATCTTACTCCACGATCGCTGGTATGTTTCGAGCTCCATTTCCAAACAGTAGGACGTCCAACGGACTCATCATCCAATAGGTCGAGTCTTGCTTATGGGACACCTCCCCATATCAGAAGATCACAATATGACGTACCACTACCAATATCCCAGTACTTGTCAGATTGGGAACGAGATAACGAAGCAAACGCAGTTTTCATCGAGCTCATGAGCTTAACCGACGTGCTGGACCGCTGTCTGGAGCAAGTGTACAGCATCCGCATCGAGAGCCAAGGGCCAAGCAGGAATCTAGAGTTAGAGTTGAACAAATGGGTGGACTCACTCACAGGAGACATCCGCAAGATCATCATCCGCGGCTCGAACCTAAACATCCCTGGCGCCTCCAACCTCCGTCTTGCATATCTGGCCACAAGGCTCCTCCTCCGGCGCATCGACCTAGATCGCGAGCGACAAGCACCCGAATCCAATACAGAGCAAATGGCTAACCGTGTTATGGAGGCCCGAAGGACCGCGGAGGACATTGTGGTTCTGGTCCAGGAGCTCGGAGAAGCACAACTGGGTGATTTCTGGCTACCTGTTGTAGCGTTCATATTTTCAGCGACAGTGACATTTTTGATTCGGTGTGCGCTAGAGACAGAGCAGCCAGCGGGTCTTGCACGAAGTGGTTCTCTGAGAATGGCGAGTGACCTTTTGGAGTCGTTGCGGTCGCATCGCAAGAACTTTGGGTGGGACCTGGGTGATATTTGTCTCGCGCAGCATTCCGATGTCATTGACAAGCTGTTGAAGTCAGAACCACCGGTTGAGAACTCGGGGGAGACGAATGTTGAACTGCGTCAGCCTTTTGTGCCGGATATGGCTTTTGTCGATGATATGTTTCCAAGTACTTGGGATATACTGCAAATTATGGAGTGAAAGGAAGTATTCACAGACTTACTTTACAAGGCTTCGACCACTATAGACATACTCCATATGCCCGATTGTAAGGTCAATGTATTGGTATTCATATCCACTTTATACGTAGTAGTCACGAATCTAGGTATAACGAATACCTGAGTTCTACGAACGCATACCGTTGCTTCATTTAATTCAGTCAACATACTAATAACGAAAAATTCCTTTTACGACGAACTTCTTTAATCAACCAGCTCCCCCACATAAAATTCGCGAAATCAACCTCGGGAAGCTTTCTTTTCTGCTTAGTCGGCTGTTTCTACTATATAAAGTGCCCCCACCGATCGGCTCTAATCTCCTAGAGAGTGTCACTATGAGACAAGCGCCGACACCCCCTGTGCTCTCTAATTGTAAAACCCTCTGACAGGATCTAAGATTATGCTTGGGATAATTGCTAGATTCGGGAAATAGAGACCAAAATGTATCCTATATATAGTACGTAGTATGGAATGTGAACTAATGGTAGCTGCTTCTCTTAAGGATGCAGCCTGCGAGAGTAATGACCCTTAGCAGGGTAGGCATGCATTTCTAGCTTCATTGATATCTAGGTACATTAGTTCAAAGGCCGTAAGACACCCACGTGCACGGAGTACTCAACTTGATCTTGAGATAGCTTCGGGAGAAGTTCAACCAAATTGAATTTACATGATTGATACAGCCAGCGTTCCTGGTCCGTACGGCCTCAGCGCCCTACAAAAGCATGGATGCACTGTTAAAAAGGAGCGTCTTGAGGCTGACATCTCATTCCTCCGTAACTGCATGATCTGTTAATGATTGGGCTGCTGTTTCCAAATCCTCGGTCTCTTGGCATCTGCATATCGCCAAACCAGGAAGCGTTATACGCCACTAGGCGGAGCTTGTTCCATGGCCGTCGGTCTTCCGATGCACCAACTCGATGCCCGTTAACAGCGCAAAATTGATCTTTCTGCGGGGCACTTCCTACTTCTGGCATTATTATGCCGGGGCACAACCTTGCAGATTGTACATGATCTGTTGCTTTTGCTTTGGTCCCCAATTTCGCTGGCACGTCAATAATAGATCTGGGATTGGTTGTGTATGGGACTTTTGGGGCTCAAGGTTAAACTTTGGGCGCCAGGGCAGGGTCTTACAAGCTTGTTCGCCGTAGCCTAAAATATATTGAAGCATACACTGACCCACAATGGCCGGGTAGATCTTAAGTGCCCACCGAACCTCAAGGCGTTGATCATGTCTACAAGAGTTAAATTGGCTGTCGCTCATCGTTATGAAAGCGGGCCTTAGCGGGAAGGGAAGGGTGCGTAGGTATTACAGGGAATGATCAGCCATTTCTAAGACATATTGGGTCCAGAGCCTTCCGAATGTATGAGTACGGAGTGGGCGGAAGAAGATAAGTGATTGGCCCTCAACCCTCATGGAGCTAGATTGTGCATATGTAATTCCACTTTTGAAACACGTTAGCGAGATCTCAGGGGCCATTCTTATCGTGTTACGATGCTGGTATTAAAACTCGTTTATTATACAAGACAAAGACGATATGGGTACTTGGTGTAGAGTACATAATTCTCTCCTTCTTCCCAAAAATACCAGACACCTGCTCACTTTGGCTCTTGGGGAGCCTAAACTTACACGTAGAGAGGTTCAGTTTGAGCTAATGTTTGGAACACCTTCTTTTTCTTTTATATGATATGTTGATATGCCTTCTCCTTCCACTATTCGTAGAAAGACCTGTAGAGTTTCGAGCGCCTCGCTCCAATTTTCTAGTTCGAAGACCATTACGAAGTACTGTTAGTGGCATAACTCTCTATAACTATTTACGGCGCCACCGTATTATCCGCTCGTTAGGGTATTGTGAATAAACCTACCACTACAGAGGGCGGCAAACGAACTCACCTGCCACCCTGTGTTAAGAGGATATTGTGGGCGGAGGCGGTTTTTATTTTTATTTTTCATCCTATCAGTCCAAACTCATTAGAGACAGTGGGAACGGCTTTTCTGTCCCCATTCTGTAGTAGCCAGGTAGCCACGGAAGGCTGCAAAGTATAATACTAATGCTATCATCATTAGGACCCCTTACTGTTGCTTCACCGTCGGATCTTCATCTAAGCGATAGTTCCCAGTATGAGTAGCATGCCATTCCAAGCGTCAGCTAGCCAAAGCGCCCAAACAAGCCTTAGTTTGCTCCCGCCAAGTCGGCGGACCGATACTCAGGCGGCTAGAGAAACCAACTTGCCATCGAATATTGTTACATATTAAGACTGTTTGGTCCGTAGAGCTCCTAGAACTAACCATCTGCAAACGAGTTAAACAGACCTAGTCCGCACTATATTTAGCGATATCTCAAAGGATAATATAATTGTTCAATGTAGTATATTAGCAGTGCTATTGTATCTTCTAGCGGGATCCCGCCCGCATAAACATCTTCTCGGCCTCATCTAGCTTGTCTTGGTCGCTATACAGAACCCCCAGATTGTTGACCGTGCGGAGGGTTGATAAATGCTCCGGTCCCAGCGCCTTCTCGTACCCAGCTAGTGCCCGTATGTACATCTGCTCGGCCTCATCTAGCTTGCCTTGGCCAGCATATAGAAGTCCGAGATTATTGACGGTGTCGAGGGTTAATA